>CM053588.1:47987969-48029070 GCA_028646515.1 Pseudochirops corinnae
AGAGAGAGAGAGAGAGGGAGAGAAGGAGAGAGGGAGAGAGCATATATATCAGTATTTATTGCACACTTTCTAGGTTCCAGGACTTGTGCTAATTATTAGAGATACAATGACAGAAGCAGAAACAGCACCTGTCCTCAAGGATCTTATATTTTAATTGGGAGAAAAATGCACAATTATTGGTATATTCATATAGGTCCTTAATCACCTGGTAGGGGTGTGTGGGTGAGGGGGCTTTTAAGGTGAATACAACCTGGAGGACCAGGAAAGTTTTCACACAGAAGATGACACCAGCTGCATCTTGGAAGCGATGGATTTCAAGAGAAAGGGGTGAAAAGAAACTGTAACTGTGCCAATGCAAAGGTGCAGAGGTGGGAGATGGAGTTAGAGATGGGAGGAACAGCAAGAAAGCCAGCTTGGAAGGAACAGATGCCAGGATTTAATGTGTGATTTGGCTAACTAGAGTTTAGAATCAAGTTGTAAAGACCTCTAAAGAGTTTCTGTTTGTTCATGGAGGCCATAGGAAGTCACTGCAGCTTCTTGAGCAACATGGTAGCATGGTCAGATACCCACTTTAGGAATATCACTTTGATAACTGGGTAGACAATGGATTGTAGCAAGGAAAGATTGATTCAAGGTGAAGAGGCTGCTACAATAGTCTAGACCAGAGGTTATGAGGACCTGAACTAGGGTGGTGATGGTGTGAATACAGGGAAGGGGAACAGATGCAAGATATGGTAGAAATCAAAAACACAGGCTTGAACAACTGATAGGATATATGGGGTGAGCGAGAGTGAAGAACTAAGTATGACACTGAGCTGGGAATCTGAATAACTAGAAAAATGGTATTGCCCTCAACAGAAATAGGGATGTTCAGAATAAGATGGTTTTGGGTGGAAAGAGAGTTCTGTTTAGCTTTTTATTGGAGGGAGGAATGTAGGGAAATTGGGGTTAAATGACTTGCCCAAGGCACATGGCTAGTAAGTGTTAAGTGTCTAAGGTCAAATTTGAACTCATGTCCTCCTGACTCCAGGGCCGGTAGTCTATTCACTGCACCACCTAGCCATCCCCAGAGTTCTGTTTTGAACACGCTAAGTTTGAAATACCTCCAGGACATCCAGTTGAAAGCTATTAACAGACAGCTGGTGAAATAGTTTTGAGTTTAGGAGATCTAAGAGTTATCTGACGAGAGATTATATCAAATCCATGGGATCTGAGATGGCCGAGTAAGAGCCTGGGAGTACATCTACAGTAAGGAGGTGAGTTATGGACGATGAGAGAGCAAAAGAGACTGAGAAGGAACAGTCAGATAGGTAGGAGCACCAAGAGAGAGCAGAGTCAGGAAAGCCAAGAGAAGAAAGGGTACCAAGAAGGAGAAAATGATCCAAAGTGGTAAATGCTGCTGTAAGGTTGGGTGAGATGAAGATTGAAAAAAGGCCATCAGAGTTGGCAATTAAGAGGTCGTTGGTAACTTTGGAGAGGGCAGTTTCAGTAGAATGATGAGGTTGGAAACCAGACTGCAGAGGGTTTAGAAGCAAGTGAGAGGAGTGGCCACGGGGATAACCAGCAGCCATCCCTCCCATTGCCAAAGCTGCATTGGAGCCTGGCGTGAGATGCTCAGACAGTTGGCGTTCTGCCCTACAATGATTTCCTCTTATTTGAAAATTAATGATGGGTCCATGTTTTCAAGGAATCTGTGATTTACGGACCACTCTTTAGCCATCTGTTCACTTGTTTTTAGATGTTGCTTTTTTTTTTTTCAGCTTTGGAACTTGTGGGAAATTATGTTAAATTATCAGTGAAAGGAAAGAGGCCTCTTAGGAGAAAAAAAGCTTTTAAAATATCTACAGAAAGCTTTTGCTGTAGGTCAGTATACTTGTCTCTAATTGTGAAAAATGAACAAAGTAAAGTTTTGTCTTTTTTTTTTAAGTGAAGTCCTAAATCTTGCTTTTTTTCAGGCTGATCTGGTAAAGGACATTGACTCAGGGACCCTCAGTGGTGGATTTCCTAAAAGATTGCCCACGAGCAAGGGTTAGGGCTTCTGGAGGAGCTGCTCTGGCTCTTTGGTCAACAGTTCTCCAATAAACAAGCATTTATGAAATGATTACTTTGGGCCACTTGCTGGGCTCGAGTCTAGGGTAAAGACAAGCTCCCACTCCATTCCAGGATATAACCTGCACACAAATCACTAAATGCAAAAACACACAGAGAAAATACCAACTAACTCTGAGGAGCTGGGAAACATTAACAATTTGGGGGAACAAAGCAAGCTATCAGATAGGAAGCCTCGAGGGATGATGGTGTTTCCAAGAGGTGAAGTCTTAAAGAGTGAGTGTTCTAGGCATGAAGAAACAGGGAGACTTTGCCTTTGCAAAGACTCGGACATAAGAGATGGAAGACTTTGACACAAGTAGCTCTACTCACTGATTCAAGGCCTTCCTTGCCAGTGTATTATACTGAGCCTATCTAAGGGATGGGGTTTTAGAAGATTTTAAATTCTGTTCTTAAGGTGTTATTTTTTCAGTCAGCTTGTTGACTCTCTTTTCATGATTTTCTTGCATAATTCTCATTTCTCTTCCCACTTTTTCCTCTACTTCTCTTATTTGGTTTTCAAAATCCTTCTTAAGCTCCTCTATGGTTTGTAATAAGTTTATATTTTTCTTGGAAGTTGTTGGTGCAGGAGTTCTGACTGTGTTGTCCTCCTCCCATTCCATGCTTTGATCCTTTTTGTCCCCAGAAAAGGAATCTAAAGTGGGATTGCTGAGCTTGGTTTGCTTCCTTTGCCTGCTTATGTTGTCAGTCAATTAACTTGATTTTTGAGCCACAGTAGATCTCTGCTTCCTAGGGGGAGAGCTTTGTCCCAAATCACTGGGGTTTTTGCAGCTGCCGGAGCTATTAGGAGGCTGCTGTCTCTGCAGCCCCCACCAGCTTTGGCTCATTGGTCACCCACCTCAGGACCACCACCCAAGACCACCAGGCAGGTTAATGCAAGAGCACTTAGCCTCTGAATTATTGCTTGGCCCCCCTGCAATCTGCAAGCTGGGAGCTCTGAATCAGCCACATGGAGGCAGCTATAGGGCCGCCAAGCAGCTTCTTGCCCTGGGGGCAGCTGGCCTGACCCACTCCTTTCCCCTAAATTTAACTGAGTTCCATTGACCTTTCACTTTGTCCTTGTTTCTTATGGGTTGATAATTCTGGAAACCACCACAGCTGTTGGTGATCCACTCTCCCAAGTGCTCCAGCCTGGATTGTTCTGACTGTGGTTTCAGGCTAGGCTGGTTTTGGCTCCCAGTGCTCTGCAATGAGCCCTTCCTGTCCGCCCGCCAGGCTACCTTCAGCGGGAGCTTTGTTTCTCTGTCATTTTATGAATTCTAGAGCTCTAAAATTTGTTTAGAGTCATATTTTATCGGTATTTGAGGTGGTTATGGGGGGAGCTGCGGAGTTCTCCTGCTTCTATGCTGCCATCTTGACTCCACCCCTTAAATTTTGTTCTTTAGAAATATTGAGGAAGAAGATCCCACAAGCTCTCTTAGAATCTCATACTAATCTATGTGTCTATTGATTTAAAGAGATAATATGTGAGCATTCAGATTTATATAAATTCATAAATCAGGCTAGATCTACCTTATCAATGGATTTACTTCAAAATTTTTGTAACAGGCTCCTAAAGTGAAGTTAAAATATTTGCAATGATAATAACAGCTGCCATGTACATACATACATATGTACATACATATATACATATGTGTATGTATGTGTATGTGTGTGTGTGTGTGTGTATATATATATGTATAAACTTTAAAAGCACATAAAGCTTCTTATATACATTTATTCATTTGATCCTCACAGAAACTCTGTAAGTTAGCTGTAACAAATATTAGTAGTCTCATTTTATAGATGTGAAACTTGATGCCGAAAGAATGGAAATGACCTGTCCAGGGTCATACAAC
Organism: Pseudochirops corinnae; assembly: GCA_028646515.1. NCBI lineage: Eukaryota > Metazoa > Chordata > Mammalia > Diprotodontia > Pseudocheiridae > Pseudochirops > Pseudochirops corinnae. The sequence goes on from CM053588.1 coordinate 47,991,917, forward strand.
TACTAAATGTCAGAAACAGGATTCAGCCCAGGTCCTCATAACTCCAAGCATAACACCCCATTAATTATGTCTCACTACCTCTCTCCTGAGAATCCAATTTACATGCAACTTTTTATCAAACTTGTATTTAACAAATCTTACTCTTGGGAAGTTCTTCTGTAGATCTAACCTACATGTTTGCTACTAGTTAGGAGGGTAAACAGAAAATCAGCTATATTTCCATAATTCTTTTTCTTTCTGTCTCAGGAACTCTCTGTCAATTCTAGTTAAATCCCATTATGATGTAACTCATTTCTAAGGTTTGGCATGTTGGTGGTCAGCATACTCAAGGTCGCAGAAACAAAAGGTCAGATAGGCAAAGCAAGATAACAAGTATTTACCATGTACTTCTTCTTGTTCAGTTATTCATAATTGTGCCTGACTCTCTGTGACCCCATTTGAGCTTTTCTTGGCAAAGATATTAGAGTAATTTGCCTCTTCCTTTTCTAGCTCATTTTAGAGAAGAGGAAATTGAGGCGTATAGAGTTAAGTGACTTAATCAGGGTCACTCAGGTGGTAAAAGTCTGAGGTCACATTTGAACTCAGTTCTTCCTGACATCAAATTCAGTTCTCTGTGCACTATAGTGTCCACTATAGTGTTCCCACCACATGCCTAGCACTATGCTAAAAACCCTGTTCTTCCCCTCAAACTTACCTGTCCAACAAACTCCCCTTTTTCTATGAAGAACACTGTCATCCTTCTAATCTCCCGTGCTTAGAACCTCAGAGTCACTATCAACTCCTCATTCTCTCATGCTCCCTGTGTCCCTTATATCTACATTTTTAAAAAATCATATGGTTACCACTCTAGTTCAGGCCTTTGTTATATCTTGTCTGGCCAGCTTATAATTATATACTACCACCCCAGTAGGATAAAATCTTCTTAATGACAGAAGCTGCTTTCCCCCACCTAGCACAGTACATGGTTCATAGTAACCATGTAGTAACTGCCTTTGGGCTTGGATTGGAGGCATGGCTCATTCTAGTCCTCAACCCAGCATCTCTTGTATCCACACCCTACTTTTTATTTACATGACTCACACCTTGGTTCAGGCCCTCATCATCTCCTGCCTGAATAATCTGTAATTGGACTACTTGATTGCAATCATTCCTCTCCTCTCCAACTCATCCTCCATACAATTCCCAAAATCATCTTCCTAAAGCACAAATGTGATCACATTGTTTCCTTGATCAAGGGTCTTCAGTGGCATCCTGTTTTCTCTTTCATTAACTGTGTGATCTTGGGCAAATCCCTTAACTTTTCTGGGCTTCTGTTTCACCACCTACAAATGAGGAGGTTGGACTAAATGAAAGCTAAGACACATTTCAACACCACCTATAAATCTATGATATGATGATATTAAGATATAAATTCCTCAGCTTATCAGCCCTTGTCAATATGGTTCCACCCAGTTTCTAGCTTTGTATATTATTCCCCTTCACATTCTCTAGGGTCCAGTCAGACTGTCCTTTTTGTTGTTCTTCAAACATAACCTTTGGTCTCCCATCTCTAAGTCTTTGCATTGGCTGTCCCCCACGCCTGAAATGCTTTCCCTCCTTGCCTCTGACTCTCAGATTCCTTAACCCTCTGTAGGTCTCAACCCATAACCAACCTTTTTGGGAATCCTTGCCTATTCTTCTCCTGGTTTTTATTCCTCCTCAGATTTCTTAGGTAGATTTAACTGCTCACATATATCCATCCATCTACCTAACAGAATGTAAACTCCTTGAGGGAAAAGATTTTTCTTCTGCCTAGCATAGTGCATAGCACGTGGTTGATTCTTAATAACTGCCCAGTGGGCTTAGATTAGAAACATGGCTCAGTAATTTCCCCAACATTAGCATTATAAGAAGAGTTTTACTGCATTCCTCATGTCCAGTTGTATGTGATGACTAGGGAGAAAGTAATAACTTGGGAAATGCACAGAAACTAGACTTGTGATTTCATTGGTGTATAGAATTCTACCTCTACCAAAACAGGTTGTCACCTTCTTTGTAACTAACAGTCTTAGAGAGTTGCTAATGACCAAGAGGCTAAGTGACTTGCCCAGGGTCACATAGCCAATATGCTTCAGAAGAGGGACCTGGAAATCAGATCTCCTTTCTTCCAAAGCCAGCTGTCTGCCATACCAGGCTGCCTCCCCAAACCTACTCCACAGTGATCTCACATGTGATTTTAGTCAATAATCTCTCCCTTTGCTATAACTAGCTAATTATAGGGGCTGATTAGAAAGGTAACAGAATAGTAGAATTTTAGAGTTGGAAGGGTCCATCTCGGAGCCCATTTCTGAGCAAGAATGATCTGGATGGCATTTCTGAGAAGAGAACATCTGGCAGCATTGAAGAGTAACTTAGCACTCCCAAGATAGTCTCTCCAATTTTGTGACGGTGGGGGATTGGTACCACTTCCGTAGGATTCTGTAATGAGAATGCTGATCTTCACTGTTATCATCATAATTAATATCTGAATAGTGCTTTGAGGTTTGCTGAGCACTCTGCAATACTGTGAGGTAGGTGCTTATTATCAACACAGCTGAGTGGTACAGTAGATAGAGCTCTGGACTTGGAATCAGAAAGACATCTTCATGAGTTCAAATCCAACCTTAGACACTAGCTGTGTGACCCTTGGCAAGTCACTTTACCTTGCTTGCCTCAGTTTTCTCATGGATAAAATGAGCTGGAGAAGGAAATAGCCAACCACCCCAGTGTCTTTGCCAAGAAAACCCCAAATGGGATCACAAAGAGCCTGAAACAAATAAACAACAGAAGCAGATGCTATTATAATCATCATTGTTATTACCGTTTTGCAAACAAGGAATACTGAAACTGAGAGAGGTCAAAGTGATTTGACCAGGGCCCTCCAGTCAGTGTCTGATGTGATTTTCAAACCCTGGTCTTCCTAGGGTCAGTGTCCATACCCTCTCCACTGTACCATGTTTTCCATTCATTTAGTTGTCCAACCAATCTTTATTAAGCATGAACCATGTGTGCAGGGCTGGCAGTCACTGGAGATTAAAAAGGACACATAAGACACTGTCCCTGGGTAAATGTGCCTGCTAAAGCATTTTAGGGATTAGCCTTCAGCAATAGTCTATCTGAGGGGACTGAGATATAAATGGCAAAAGACATTTTTCCTTCTCTGAAGTTTGGAGTGCAAACTAAATTGGTTCTTTGGGGCAAAGGATATTGCCATTCAGAATCATGGAATCTCGTCTTGACTATTGGAAGGGACCGCCAAGGACAGCTGTGCCATATAAGTCACCATGAGTGACTTACCAACAGCAGGACTCATTCTCTGACATGTTTCCGGAACTTGCTGTTTCAGCTGTACTTTCTTCCTTGGTTGCCCTTAGAACCATTGGTTTGCCAACAAGAGAGCTGGCTGGAACTCCAGGCACAGTCTTTGAGCCTCAAAGGGATTCATGGGATCATAGCATCCTGTATTTAGATCTGGAAGGGACCTCAGAGGTAATCTGGTCCAACACATGCTTATTATGCAGGTGAGGAAGATGAAACCTAGGGAGGCTTTATAGCTCAAGATCATATGGGAAGCAAGTTGCAGACCTGGGATTTCAACACAGGTCTTTGAACTCCAAATCCATCATCCTGTTAGTTGGGGCTAGCATTTGGATTCTGAGGAATCCTTTAAAACTTTAAGTGAATGTCAGCTTCTCCAGGAAGCAATCCCTACTTGAGAATTAATTTCTTATTTTAACTTTGCTAAGGTTTTTATTAATTGTTTCCCCTTCATTAGTGTTCTCCAAATGGAGATTAGGTAACTACTTGTTGGAGATATAGTAAGAGAGAGTCTTGGTCAGGTATAAGTTGAATGTGATGGTTTCTGAGCTTCCTTCAGAATCTCAGATCCTTTGATCTAGTGGGTGGTTTTCACCACCATTCTTCCACAGTCATTGGCACATATCCGCCCAGACAATATCCCTTGGGGCTGATGGGATGGCATCCTGAGTCTCTGTGGCCCCAGAATAACGCAATGAACTTCATATCAGCAACTCTGGAAACTACAAGTGCTAGAATTAACGTGGCCCTGGGCATTGAAAAGCTAAATTAAGCTTACCAAATTTCAGATGCAGTTATGGAAGCCTGGCCATCGGCAAGGGATGCTGAGCACATATTTCACCTCCCCTTCTACTGTTCCCCAATCTATTTGTGTCTAACACATTACTTTCCTCTGCCTAAGGCAGTGGCCTTGATTTGCATTGATTTTTGCCTTATGCCCAATGCAGACAAAGCACCTGTCTCTTTCTGATTGCAGGTAAAGATTTAGGTAAGGCCAATTCAGTGCAATAACATTTATTACACACGTACTATATATGTGCAGAGCTCTTTGCTTGGTTTTGGCAGAGATGAAAATAGCCATTGATTCATTCAACAAGCAATTATTAAGCACTACTGCATACATAGCCTTTACTAAAGTCCTCTTCCAAAGCCTCATTGTAGTGGGAAGGTGATCTAGGTCAGCCAGACCTTTCATTGTCCACCAGTTGAACTCCTTTGATCTGGATTCCATTATGCCCCCCAGAAAAGCTCATGATCAGGAAACTCATATCCTTCAGATTACATCGGTCTTGGAACTCACACCACATTGGTACCCTCAGAACCCTCTGCCCCTCTGATTGGAGGATTGGGGGGTGGACCAAACAACTCCTCCCAAAGCCTCCATTTAGAAAAGGCTCCCAGGCCAGGCATCCCTTTCTTGCCCATTGGTTGAGCTCCCTTGGACTGGACTCTAATACACCTCCATGCACCATTTTCAGCTTCCTTTCTTGTGCTCTTCTCTCAGATTGTAACGTCCAGTCTTTTGCCTTTCTTCATATCCCCAGAACATAGGAGGTGTGTAATAAAAACGTATTAACTACCTGACTATTGACTGACCCTATCTTCTTTGAGGCTGTGCCAGAGAGGCCCAAGATCTTGCAGGTTCAAACAAGAAAGGTTAGGTTTTGAGTAAAATTTGGGCTACGGCTCATATGCCTATGTTTAAGACTAAAAGGAATTTGGGGCAAGAGACCAAACATCAGTTTGGCCATAGGGAGCTGTGGGTTTTCAGCTGCCATGATTCCTGAAGACCATCTGTTTAAGGTAAATTCATAGAGCTCAAATCTCAGACTAGCTAGTCCTAGGACCTCTCATTTTGCAAGTGAAGAAATGGAGACCCAGAATGGCCAAGAGACCTGCCCACAACCACACAGGTACTAGGGAGGCAGACTCAGGATTCAAACCCTTCTTCTGACTCCAAAGCCTTTTTCCAATATATCACAGAGGGTGATGTCTACCTGTGGTGGTAGACAGAGTAACCAAAGAGATGAAATAAGAGATCCTTGAGATATTAACATCTAAGAAATAAGGGTAACACTGTCTTAGGGGAGATACGTTGTTTTGATAAGACGAGTTCCCGACTTCAAGGAGCCCATATTCTAGTTGAAAACATGACATGAAGATACTTGCTTAATGCATTAGAGAAGTGCATTGTGTGATCTTAAAGGGGAAAGGTCAAAGGCAGCTAGGTAACATAGTCAGTCCTGCAGGCAGGAAGTCCTGAGTTCAAATCCAGTCTCTGACACTTGCTACATGACCTGGAGAAGCCACTTAATCTTTGTCTACCTCAGTTTCCTCAATTGTAGAATGGAGATAATATTAGCACCTACCTTGCAGTATTGTTGTGAGGATCAAATGAAATCATATGTGTAAATCACTTAGCATAGTGCCTGGTACATGGCAGCTGGAGCTATCTAAATGCTAGCTACCTTTATCATCCTCATTGAAGGACACTGGGGGACGTGTGGGTTAAGGAAAGTGACCATTATTCATCAAAGCACTTTGCAAACCTTAAAGTGTTATACAAATGGTTTTTGTTGTTGTTGTTGTGCTTATCGCTTCCTAAGGATAGTTACACCACTTGTGATTGCTTATTCAGTGTCCGTTGAGTTCCCGTTGTGTTTTTGGCCCTCTACAGATACAATATCTCTCATATTCTCTAAGAATTTACAGTCTCATATAATGTTCACTATTGCCATCAGGGGAACCACGTTTCGAGAAGGAAATTGACAAGCCATAGAATGTCCAAAACAGAGTGAACAGGCCTGGGAGGGACCTGGACACTTCACCATCTCAAGCCCATTCAGAGGGACTAGAAATATTTAGCCCAGAGAAGATTTTGTGAGGGGGTGGCGTGATGGCTGTCTTCACCTATTTGAAAGGCTGTCTTGTGAAAGAGAGAGATTGATTAGGTTTGCTGTGCTTGGCTAGAAAGGGGAAGAATGGGAAAGGGAGGGTAGGAAGTCAGCATGATACCATGCAAGGAGCATTCATTTGGAGTCAGAGGACAGGGTTTAAATCCTCTTGATTCTGCTCATTAGCCGGATGATCATGGACAGGTCATTTTCACCTTAGTAGAGCTCATTTTCCTCTTCAGTAAAAATAAGGGGCTTGGGTTCAATTACATCTAATGTCTCTTCTAATTTTAATCTTAGGAACCAAACTCTGAATGAGTTTCAGGGATGAATTTTGCCACAATGAAGCAAAAAGAGTCTTAATAATTCAAAATGCTTTGGGGAGCATTTTGAGCTCTCTGTCATTGGAAATCTTTGGAAGTCGTTGGAAGTCCGTCCATCTGGCAGAGGCCAGATTAATACTTATTGATGGAGGCTTGGATAATATGACCTTGAAAACCACTTTCAGTTCTGAGATTCTAGGACAGTCATCTTGGATTTGAAGTTCTTTTATTCTTCTCTTTCTTTGATAGTTGCAATGGGATTTCTCAGCTCTAAGCACTTGTAATTAGTACCCGTACCTCTGAAAGGGAACCAGCTTCTGAACCAAGAATACCTGGGTTTGAGTTCTGCCTCTGACATATAATGACTGTATCACTTTGGGAAAGTCACTTAACCTCTTACTATCCCAGGCAACTTTCCAAGATTAAATTTCAAGGAGGGTGTTCATCATGCTTTAGTAGAGGGAGTTTCCTCATCTGAGACTTCCCTACACCAAGATCTAGTCTCTATACTACCTCTGTGAAGAGTAAATAATTGAATAAATAGACTCTGTGTCTCTGTAAGATCTTTAATGCAGAGATTGCCAGGAAAAGGAGCAGCTCCAGCTAATCGTATTTCAAGGTGTCTGTTGACACCATTGATGAATGATGCATCCTAAACAATACCTCCACTAAGACAAGGTAGCAATCAGCACACATGGAACACCATATAATTTTCACGCCTTTGAAAATTCAGGAAGGAGGGGGCAAGTGAGACCAGAAAGTTTTCTTTTTAGAAAGTGCTTTGGGTAATCAGGGATGGTTTACAGAAAGCCCCTCTTAAATATACACTCAAGTCCCTTTATGTCTGTCAAGATAAAACATGTCATCTTGGTTGATGGATGACAAGGAACCAGGCCCCGTTAATTAGAGCGATGTTTTGCCATTTAGTTTATAGAGGAGAAGGTAGATGAAGGTCACGAATAAGGAAACAAAGCAACTTGAGATTCTTAGTGATTGGGATTTTTTGAAGAACTCATTTCCACAGGAAGCCGAGAAGCCGTACATTTCCCCCCTTTTAGTGCTGTTTTTCCAAGGGACTGGAAATATGAGTCAAAGCAGATTGGGATGATTCTGTCTCTCTCTTTGGACATATACATTGAGTAAAAAAAGAGTTAAAAGGGGTTATAGTCCCATGGTACTTGGCTCTGGTCAGGGCTCCAGCTAGAGTATTGTGGTCTGTTCCAGGCACGTTGGTTTGAGAAGGACATAGAAATCTGGAGTGTGCCCGGGGGAGAGAGACCAGGAAGAGCTCTGCTATTATTCAGTTGCTTCAGTTGTGTCCAGGTCTTTGTGACCCCATTTGGGGTTTTCCTGACAGAGATACTGGGTGGTTTGCCATTTACTTCTCCAGTTCATTTTACAGATGAGAAAACTGAGGCCCAAAAGGTTAGGTGACCTGCCCAGGGTCACACAGCTAGTAAGTGTCTGAGGACGGATTTGAACCCAGGAAGATGAGTCTTCAGGACTCTAGGCCTGGCGCTCTGTGCAAATATAAGTGGCTGAGTCAGGACTTGAATTCATCTTTCTTGACTCCAAGTCCTATGCTTTTTTCCTGCTCTGCCTTGCCCTAAAAGAATTCTGGCCTTTAGCTGCTTTTCTGAGGAAATGGTCCAGATGTCAACTCCATCTTGGCTACCCCGAAGGGCTTTGAGTCTGTGATCAGCTAAAGGACCTGGGGATGTTTAGTCTGGAGCAGAAAAGACTTGGAAGGGGGAGGGGAGGGAAGTGAAGGGTCGAGGAAGGGAATAGTAGCTGCCTCCAAATATCTGAAGGGCCATCAGATGGAAGAGGGGTTTAATTTGTTCTTTAATGTCAGGAGATACATTTTCTCACAACTAGAGCTAACTGGATAACTGGCTATCTCAATAGCTGGAATGGGCTGAGGCTGAAGGCTGCTCAGCAGTTATCCATATACATTAATAGATATATAACTATGGTTTCAGAGTGGTTTCACTTAATGCATTTGGATCCCCAGGGCCTAGCTTAGTGTCTGGCACAAAAGTAGGGACTTAATAAATACTTGCTGATTGATTTCCTTTTCTAGGAATGGTTTGGACAAGATGGCAAACGTGATCCTTTCCTTGACTAAAAATTACGTGCTTCTGTGATTGGAGTTGAAGTGTATAATAAAATACAGAAGCCTAGACCATAGAACAAGGAATGTCAGATCTGGAAGGGATCCTAGAAAACCATCTGACTTAGTCTTCTTATTTTATAGATGGGGTACTGAAGCCCAGAGAGGGGAGCTAACTTGCTCAGGATCACACAGCAAATTTAAGTGACTGAGGCAGGACTTGAATTCATTTCTTTTAACTCCAAATCCTGTGCTTTTTTCCTGCTCTGCCCTGTCCTGCTAGAATTCTGTCCTCCAGCTGCTTTTCTGAAGACATGTCAACTATATGCCAAGTCTGAGACTTTGGTTGAGATTATATATGACAAAGGGACCCTCAGCATGGTTGATTTTTTCCAGTTGGGTTAAATCCAGTTGGATACATCAGTGGTTGGGGATTAGTTGGGATAAATGTTTGTTTAGGCTTATAATTCTATCAATATAAGGAACTCCACCTGTGAAAACTCCATCTAATGATACAGATGGACATCTACTTTGTGGCTAATAGTTTTAGGGAGTTGCTTGGGGCCCTGACAGTTTAAATCAGGTTCCCATCCTTTGTCATATGGTCAGACAGCATAGAACACAAAAGGCTTGAAAAAAAAAGGTCATCCTTACCCCAAAGTCATCCTTACCCTCGAGGTCATCCTAGACTGTATCACTTATCTTAGAAGAATTATTTTCTTTGTTCTGTTTTTCAAAAATTTTATTTTTTCCAATTATGTGTAAATAATTTTATTCTTTTCTAATTATGTGTAAATAATTTTAAACTTTTTTTAGACTTTTGAATTCCAAAGTTTTTTCTTCCTCTCCTCTTCTCCCTCCTCACTGAGAAGGCAAGCAATTTGATATAGGTTATACATGTGCAGCCATGCAAAATATATTTCTAAATAAGTCATGTTGTGAAAGAAAACACAGACCAAAAAAAAAAAACCCAAGATAAATAAAGTTAAAAAAAAAAAAAGGATGCATCAATCTGCATTCAGACTCCATCAGTTCTTTGGAAGAGGAGAGCATTTTTTTTATTATGCATCCTTTGGAATTGTTTTGGATCATCGTATTTCTGAGAATAGTTAAGTCATTTACAACCTATGATTAGATGATATTGCTGTTATGGAGTACAATGTTCTCCTGGTTCTGCTCACTTCATTTTGTATCAGAACATGTAAGTCTTTCCAGGGTTTTCTGAAATCATCCTGCTCATCTTATCTTATGGCACAATAGTATTCCATTACAATCATATACCACAACTTGATCAGCCATTCCCCCAAGTGATGGGCATCACCTCAACTTCCAGTTCTTTGCCACCACAAAAAGAGTTGGTATAAATATTTTTATACAAATAGGTTCCCCTCCCTCATTTATCTCTTTGGGATATAAATCTAGTAGTGTATTGTTGAGTCAGAGGGTATACACGGTTGTATATATGCCTTTGGGGCATAGTTTATCTTGGAAGAATTATTACAGAGAAATATAGTACAGCTGATTTGCACAGTGAATAGAGCATCACCTTGGAGTCAGGAAGAACTGAGTTCAAATCCTGCCTCAACACTTACTTAGCTGAATAACATAGGACAAATCAGTTCACCTCAGTTTCCTCATCTGTACAATGGGGATAATAATAGGCCCTACCTCCTAAAGTTATTGTGAGGATTAAGGGAGATCGTATTTTTTAGAGTGTGTACTTATAAATGTTAGATATTATTATTATTAGGTTGGTGCCTAACAAAATATCTTGCATGTAGTAGTTTAAAAACATTTAAATTGTTCATGTTTAATTTATTAAATTGTTCACGTAAAATTTGTTAGATTATTAATGTTAAAACTGGAAAGGACCTTAGTGATCCTCCTGTCTAATCCTCTTATCTCACAGATAAGGAAACTAAGAGTCAGAGAGGTTATTTTACTTCTCCAAGGTCAACTGTTGAATTTGAACCAGCATCATAGACTCAGAATTGGAAGAGACCCCAGTGACCATCTATTACAACTTGTGTACAAATAAGAATTCCATCCCCAACATACCAAAGAAATAGTCATCCAGCCTCCACCTGAAGACATCAGGGAAAGGGGGGAGGGGGTGCTTACTCCCTCCCCTCCAGGGCAGCCCCTTCCTCTTTTGGAGAGCTCCAATTTGCCATGTGATCTTTTCTTTTCTCTGACAATAAATGAATGCCTCCTTTATCTGAAAGTCCTTTAGGTACTTGACTACAGCTGCCATAGATCCTTAATTGCCTTAATTCCTTCCACTGATCAGCCTTCATTTGGGCTGATCTTGAGACTCTTTGCCATTCTGTGACCCTGCTCTGGATGGTCTCTCACTGCTCAACATTCTTTTTAAAGTATGGCATCTGTGATTTGTTCCACAGATGGTCCAACTAAGGATGAATTCAGTGGGAATATCAGTCAACTGGTCCTGGGCACTAGAACTCTATTAAAGCAGCCTTTGATTGTATTTTCCTGGGTTTTGTTTTTTCTGCCTTGTTTTTTGGGTGACCACATAGCACTGTTGACTCATATTGAGTTTAGAGTCCACTAAAACCCTAGAACACAAGATAAACTACTATCTAGCTGCTACCTTGACCATGTTGTACTTGTGAAGGTGTTTTATTTTTAAATCACAGGAGAAGAACTCATCTTTATTAACTTTCATCTTCTGAATTTGGACCCAATGTTCTTCCCTCTCATGTTTGATTTTGCATTCTGGTTCTATCATCCAATATGGTAACCATTCCAATTAGCTTTGGATCTTCTGAAAGTTTGATGTATGGTATCTGGGTCTTGATCTGATAAAGGGTGATGTAGTACAGGGTCATAGGCAAAGTCAGTGCTCTGCTAGGGCCCACCTGAGTGACCTGGTGAAAGTCATCTAAAGCTGTCTGAGACAATTTAGCACATAGTAAGTATTTAATAAATGCTTCACCCCCTCTGGGCCTCAGTTTACTCATGTCTTTTGGGGACTGGATTAGTTGACCTCCAAAGTATTTTTAAATGTATGATCCTAATTCTCTAAGTGTTTGCATAAAGACCATCTTCCCAGCTTCCCCAGGGGTCAGCAGCATTGGCCAGTCCATGAATCACTGTGGGAAAGGAAGAGAGCTTTGAGAGTTAATATAAACCTCCAGCATGTGGCAACTTAGCAGCTATTCAGGGCATTTCCCCCCTCTAAACTAATATTAGACTATTTTGTTAATGCATTACCTTTATTTGCAAGTATGTTCTACTTGCAAACCGCATCTTTTGTAACAAAGATTTTAAGAAGAGAAAAACAAAATTAATTTCAGCAAGACCAATCACTACATCATTTGAGTCTAATAGTATATACAATATTCCACATCTCTGGTTCTCTTTGCCCTCCATTTCTCCAGGGCACATTTCTACTTTAAATAATCTTACCTTTCTTGTTATTCAGTTGTGTCTGGCTCTTTGTGGCTCTGTTTGGGGTTTTCTTGCCAGAGATACTGGAGTGATTTGCCATTTCTTTCTCCAGTCCATTGTACTGATAAGGAAACTGAGACAAACAGGGTGAAGTGACTTGCACAGGGTCACACAGCTAGCAAGTGTCTGAGGTCAGATTTGAACTCAGAAGGTGAGTCTTCCTGACTCAAGAACTGGTGCTTTATGCACTATTGGTTTCAGGCAGTCAGGCTCTCCTCACCTAGATGTTAGGACATTCTGGTTTCTGATACCCATCTTCCCAGAATTCTTGTGGTGTTTCCATCTTGTCATATCCCCCAGTTGTTTTGCAGCACACTGAAAAAAATCACCCCATGAGCTTCATGAAGGCAAAGATTGTGTCTTATTTATTTTTGATCTCCTGTGATACTTAATGCAATGCTCTCTAAGTAGCAGATACTTACTTAATCTTTCAAGGACCCCTGGCTTCCTTTGGTGACCTCATCAGCACTTCTAGGCTCATAGACCACCCCTATGTAATGAGTTCCAAAAGCTTTCTTCTGAGCTCCAGTCCCACATCACCAATTTCCTGCTGGACATCTCCACCTGGATATCCTATATGCATTTCAAATGCAACATGTCCAAACTAGAGATAGTTCTATTATACTCCAGATCCATCTTTTATTAGGGTGATCTAAATTTGGAGCAGTGGGTGAAGATTAAATGAGAGAATATTTGTAAAACACTCAGCACAGTGCTTGGTACGTAACAAGCACTTAATAAATAAAAGCTTGTTCCCTTCTCCCTTCCTTCCTCCAGCTGCTAGGACCTTCCCCTATGAGATTACCTTCCATGTACATCTGGCATGTTTACATGTCACTTCCCCCCCCTTATTATGTAAGCTCCTTTCTTTCTATCTCTAGCACCTAACCCAGTGCCTGAAACATATGAAATGTTTAATAAATGCTTATAGATGAATTGACTCATTATCATTATCAGTACTTTGAGAGTACCATCTCTCCTCCAAACTTTTCTGTTTCTGTTGAGAATACTGTTATCCTTCCACTTCCCCAGGGCTTTCATCTTTGAGACTCTAGGTTATCTTTGAGGCCTTTTCTCTCACTCCCTACCCCCTATAGCCAATCAGTCGCCAAGTGTTGCCAGTTCTACCTGCAATGCATCCCTTACTTGCATCTCTCCCATTCTCTCCACTCATATAGCCTGTACCCTAATACAGGCACTTACCAACACTTACCTGAACTATGGCAATAGGCTCTTAATCTCTGGCTCCATTTACTCCTCTCTGCAGTCCATCCTCCACACAGCTGCCTAAATGATATTCCTAAAGCATAGATCTGACCCAATCAGAAATCTATAGTGGCTCCTATTATTTCTAGGATAGGATATGAAATTCTCGGTCTGGCATTTATAGTCATCCATAACTTGGCTTTCTCAGACCTCTTCGATTTTATTTCATCTTATTCCCCTTTATGCTCTCTACGTGCCAGACTGGCTTGCAAGGTCTTCCCTGTACTCGATAGTCTTTCTCTCTCCTCTATGATTTTGTATAAGTGGTGCCTATTTCTGGAATGCCCTCCCTCTTCACCATAGAATTCCCGGCTTCCTTCAAAGCCCAGTGCAGGTACTACCTTCCAGCTAAGACTTCCTCAGATCTACCCCACTTGTTAATTAGGGCTTTCTCTTTCCTGACATGACTTTGTACTGCAGTACTTTATATAAATTTTACATTTGTTTGCTTGGTTACAAATGGTAGCCCCTCTCTCCAGTAGGGTAGAAGCTCCTTAGGGCAGGAGGTTTGTCTCTTCAGCCCCAGTATGGTGCCTGATGCATGGTGAGTGCTTCATAACTGTAAGCTGACCATGTATACAAAAATATTTGTAGCAGCTCTTTTTGTGGCAGCCAAGAATTGGAAATTGAGGGGATGTCCATCAATTGGGGAATGGCTGAACAAGTTGTGGTATATGGATGTAATCAAATAGTAGTGTGCTATAAGAAATGAAGAGCAGGAGGATTTCAGAAAAACCTGGAAAGACTTACGTGAACTGATGCTGAGTGAAGTAAGCAGAACCAGGAGAACATTGTACACAGTAACAAGAATGTGCGATGATCAACTATGACTGATTTAGCTCTTATCAACAATACAATGATCCAAGACAATTCCAAAAGACTCATGATGGAAAATACTATCCATATCCAGAGAAAGATACTAGGGAGTTTGAAGGCAGATTGAAGCATATTATTTTCACTGTTTTCTGGGTTTTTTTCTTTTGTTCTGTTTCTTTTTTCACAACATGACACAGAAATATGTTTTATATTATTGCACATGTATAACCTACATCAGATTGCATGCAGTCTTGGACTGGAGAAAAAGAAGGGAGGAAGGGGGAAAATCTGGAACTCAAAATCTTTCAAAAAATGAATGTTGAAAATTGTCTTTACATGTAATTGGAATAATAAAGTACTCTTAAAAATAGCTGTCAGTCTAATTGAATTAAATTTTGTGTGTAGATATATCTTCCCACTGACATAGACTGCAATGACTCCTTGTCTTAGTAGAAGGTCTTTGGGAGCTGCTGTGGCTAAAAACATTAACCTGGTGGCTAACTTGCCCTCAAGTCTCTCTGAGTTTATTGAGGCTGGTTCCTAGACCATTATCGGGCTTGTATTTAAAGGCTTTCAAGCTCCGTGATCAAATGGAACATAGAAGGCACTTTAAGATTCTTGTTCCCTCCCATATGCAACTTGCCACAGCTGGCATCTGCTGATGCAATGTAGGGTCACCTCCATGTCATGGTGAAGTAGTTATTAGAGTTTGAATGGAGGATTTAGTCAAAGAGAGTTCAACTCTTTTCTGGTACAAGGAACAATGTTTTGTCTAGGAACCGTCCTTTCCCCTTCCTTGCCAGTAGGTAACCAGCATCTACTATTCAGTCATTTTCAGTTGTGTATGACTCTCCATGACCCCCAAATGGGGTTTTCTTAGAAAAGATACTGGCATGGTTTGCCATTTCCTTCTCTACCTCCTTTGACAGATGAGGAAACTGAGGGAGACAGGGTGAAATGACTTGCCCAGGGACACATAGCTACCAAGTGTCAGAGGTGGGATTTGAACTCAGGGAGATGAGTCTTCCTGACTCCAGACACAGTGCTCTATGCACTGTGGCTTCCCCTAGCTGCCTGGTAAGCAAAGAAGATGGGATTTGGAGTTGGAGGACCTAGTTTCCTATTCCACCTCTTACACTTGACCTATGTGACTGTGGACAAGTCACTTAACCACTCTGGACTTCAGTGTCCTCCTCTGTAAAAGGAAGTGACTGAGAATCCAGAGAACAATTTATACAATAACAACACTGTAACGACAAATGGCTTTAAAGGACTAGAGTGTGATCAAAGCAGTGACCTGCCTTCCCTGCAGGGCACATGTAATGAGGCATGTTACCCCCTTCCTGCCAGGAAGCTGATGAGTGCAGGGAACAGACTGAGACTTAGGTTTTTTGGATGCCACCAATGCAGGAATTTGTTTTGTTTGCTTTTGTCTTGTTTGTTTGGCTATGGCTTGCCTGAGCGTTACCAAGGTTTTGTTTTTCTTTCTTTTTTACAGTGGGGAATGGGGAGGGGAGATGGGAGAGAGAGAAGGTGGATTTTTGTTCATTGAAAAACAAATTAAAGTAAAAATAAGTTTATCTTTGAATTTTTGCAAAAACAATAAAATTGTATTTGGCCTGGTTGGGTGGCTTTTAAGGTCTCTATTTGCTTAGGCCTATGATCTTCTCCTCCCTTTGAAACATGGGAAAGTGCTGAGTGGTTCAGGAGACTGAGCAAGCCCACAGCTGCCTCAAATAACTGAAGATCTGCCAAGATCTTCTAAAGTATCACAAGGTCTTTGCAATATTTCAAACACAAACTTAGGTCCATTACTAATTCATTTGCAGCAAATCTCCAAGGTCAACCTTCATTTAGCAAGAAGATTGTTCCTATCCAGTGTGTTTGCCCTTACTTGGCTCCTGCCCTGTCTGGGAATGTGAGATTAAAATGGTGGGGGATGAGAACCAGGGCCAGCTGCTGGATGCTTGGAATCCCCACCATTGCAGAATTGAGTCAACCCAATCCAACAAGCTTTTCTAAGCAGCTACTACATTCACAGGACACTCTCCCTCCTGACCTCTTCTTCTCAGTTTCCTTCAAGGCGTTACTCAAACACTACCTTCTGTTAGGAAGGTGGTTTCCTCAGCTGATGGTGCCCTCGTCCCCTGGATTACTCCCACCTGGCCTATACCTAGTTACTTATATACCGTCCAGCACATTAGAATGTAATCTCTTTGAAGGCCACCTGAGGGCCAAATGCCCTCAAGTCTCTTTGAGTTTACTGAGGCTGGTTCCCTGAAGCCAGAGCTTGAAGGCAAGGACTGTTTCCTCTCTGTCTTTATATTCTCAGAGCCTAGAATAGGGCATAAAATCTTTAGTTAACATTTATGTTGCTACGGTTTGCAAAATCCTTTACATATGTCATCTCATTTGCTCCTTACAACAATCCTGGGAAGTAGGAGCTGTAATTATCTCCATTTTGTGGATGAAGAAACTGAGACTGGGTTAAGTGACTTGCCCAGAGTCACAGCGTCTGAGGCAGAATTTGAACACAGGTCTTCCAAGACTAGCCTTTGCTCCGTACACCACCTAGCAGCCAACTTCAGAGTAGGTGCTTAATTGATGCTTATTTGTTTACACACTGCTATAAATGCTGTAACAAAGTGAAAAAAACTTATATTTTATTGGGGGAGGGGAAGGAGTGGTACAACATGTCAAGAGATAATTAAACACAAGGCAATTTGAGGCAGAAGATTGTACTAACAAACAGCTGGGGGAAATAAATAAATGCATCATGCAGGAGTTGTATCCTAAGTCTTGGAGGAAACTAAAAATTCTAGGGTTGGAGCAGGGGAAGATAGAGTGCATTCCAGGCAGGGGGACACCTATACAAAGTCATGGAGGTGGGAGATGGAATGTTTAGCTCATGAAACAGTGAGGAGGACAATTTATCTCAGATGCAGAATACAGGAAGGGGGAGTTGAGTGACATGGGACTAGGAAGGCAGAAGGCCTTCTGCAGTTAGACTATGAGACTCTATATGATAAGGGAAGGAGTTTACTTTGTACCATAAAACCAACAGGGATCACTTAGGATTCTTAAGTAGAAGAGTGACATGGTAAGTCCTCTATTTGAGGAAAATTATCTTGTGTATACCAGGGAGAATGGATTGGATGCAGAAAAGATTGGATGCCAAGAGACCAATTAGGATTTTTTTTCATAGTCTGGGAGAGAAGTGATGAGGACCTGAGTTAGTCAGGAATCAGGAAGGCCTGAGTTCAAATCTGGCCTCAGACATTTATTATCTGTGTGACTCTGGGCAAGCTTGTCTCAGTTTCCTCATCTTTAAAATGAGCTAGAGAAGGAAATGGCAAACCATGCTAGTATCTCTGCTAAGAAAATCCCAAATGGGGTCACAGAGAGCCGGACACAACTGAAAAACAATTCAATAACGGGAACAAACATGTGAGTAAATCCACCATGAAGGCAGACGAGGGAAGGCATTAATACGTGAGGCTTTTGTTCATATTACCCAAAAGGAGATGAAGGAAATTCAAAAAGAGAGACAGGAAGGCACTAAATCCAAACTTGGCCTGTTTCACACTCTGCCTTGGGCTGGACACGATTTGAACCACATGCAAGAATGCTGTTTTAATGGGGCTCTCCAAAGAATTATGTACCACACGAAAATACAGGGAGAGAAGACTGTTTCTCTTTCTTTTCCCCAATGTGCCTGACCGATGGCCCATCAGCCAGAAACAGCAAAGACAACAATAGTGTTATTGGTTGCAACAATTGGCCGGGTCCATGCCAGAAACAGATTGATGGGGAGATGGGTCTCCTGCCTTTCCTAGCTGATTTAACATAAGAAAAAGGTCCCAAGAAGCAGTTCAAGGATGCAAACATAACCCTCGATGGTCTGATGATGCCCAGGCTTCAAGCCTATACTGCTTGATCCTTCAACAGCAGTAGCATAAACTCACAATCACTGACTATGTACATAGCTCTGTGCTAGGTTCTTTATTGTTGTTCAGTCATGTCTGATTCTTCATGACCCCACTTGGAGATTTCTTTGCAAAGATACTAGAATGGTTTGACATTTCTTTCTCTGGCTTGTTTGAAACTGAGGTAAATGGGGTTAAGTAACTTGCCCAGGGTCACACGACTAGTAAGTATCTGAGACCAGATCTGAACTCAGGAAGATCCAGGCCCAACACTCTATCCACTGTGCCACCTGCTAGGCCTTGGGCAGATCTAAAGCTTGAATATAACATGGTCCTTGCTCTAAGGGAATTTATAATCTAGTAGGGAAATAAGATATAAATCCAGATATTTATAAAAGATAATGTTATTAGAAAATTGAATTTGAGAATTATAGAACACATAGCTAGATGAGGCCCAAGGGGGTAGGTTGTTAGAGATGTCAGGGATCAGCGACGGCTTCCTGGAGAAGGTGGTGTTCAACTGCTTAGCATTTTTCTGGCATTTACAGGGGAGGGGAGCTTCCTCCTGGGCCCAGGTGCATTCAGATTGAATAATAAAATTCCGGCATCCCTGAGTAGCCACAGGTGTGAAATGTAGTCTGGCAAATGCTTCATAATCCTGATTCTACTCTTGAATAGGAGGACAGAGGAACTCATATGATTTCATCTCACTTGCTGGGAGTCTCTAGAAATGGATAAGGTTGTAGTGACCTTCACCTAACAACAGAGGGTGCTGTGGGTGCCAGCTAAGCTCCCTGATTCTCTCTCATGGTTTAAGAGCAGCCAGTTATCCCAGCTCCTACATGAGAAGGTTCAGGTTCCACATAGGTTTATGTCTTTAGCTCTGGCTCCTACTCACCAATGACTCCCCTTTGTATTTCCACCCCCACTCCCCTTTTGTGTGAGGGACAGCATGGAATAATAGAGAGATTTTTAGTAGCACTAGATTTTGTGTCAGAGGGCCTGAGGGTTAAATTCTGACCCTGTTACTAACTGGCTATATGATTCCAAACAAATTATCTAAGCTTTAGGGGTTTTTGTTTCCTTATCTAAAAAATTAGAGGATTGAAAAAGATGACTTCGAAGGTCTTCTCTGGGTCTAGAAATCTCTGGTCTAAGCCTCAATGGGTCACTTTTTTCCATGTCATAACTTTAGTATATAATTTAATCAGTATACAAACACAAACAGGTATGCTAAAACCAAAGAAATGGCCAAAGCAACAACAATCGGCAGTCTGTCCCTCTGGGCATTAGGAATCTCAGGATGTAAACCAGGCAAATGAAACCATGCCAGTAGTCAATGGACTATTGGCTTCAAGGCTTGAATGCTGCACTCTAATATTTTTTAATAGTAATTTTAGATTCTTGGTGTAAGGGAGATGATATAGTGGGAAGATCCCTGAAGGGAAATTGTAGCATATAGCAGGGAGAGACCTGAATCTGGAGATGAATGGATGGAAGGAAGGAAGGAAGGGAAGGGAAGGAAAGGAAAGGGAAGAGAAGGGAAGGGAAGGGAAGGGAAGGAAAGGGAAAGGAAGGGAAGGGAAGAGAAGGGAAGGGAAGGGAAGGGAAGGGAAGGGAAGGGAAAGGAAGGGAAGGGAGGGGGAAGGAAGGAAGGAAAGAGAAAGAGAGTGAAGGGAGAGAGGGAGGGAAGGAAGGAAGGAGAAAAAGAGAGAAGCAAGGAGAAAAAGAGGAAAGAAAGAAGAGAGTGAGAAGAAATGTGTATGTAAGGAGGATTTTGTTATCCTTTTTAGAGTTCTGTTTCTCAGGATCTATGGCCATGGCAATGTCTAGTTTCCAGGTGTTAGACAATAACTCCCAGAATAGCCCTAAGGATCCTAGACAGTAATTCCTAGAATCATAGTGATGGGCAGTCCTACTGAGGCTGTGCTGTGAGATATGGAAGTGACATAACTGATATTTACTATGCTTGCACAAAATGACAATATTGCTGAAGTTAATCTGTCACCTTAATGTTGGCAAGATGTGTTCTCTGTGTGTTGCCCTATAAAGCAAGTGGGTACTGGTCAGTGAGTGGGAGAACCACAGGTAATGCATAGAGGAATCCATGTACCTGCCTCAACTGGCCCCCATTGAGGCTTGAGGGAATTTAGGAGAGTGTATATGCTGTGTCTGTCTCAATTGACCCCATTGAGACATAGGGGTAATAGGCCCCTGAGAGAAGAGTGATTAGGAAATGGTGTAGCAGTTTGTCCTTCCATCATCAGCAGTCCTCTTGAGAAAACTAGAGGAGAATAAAATAAGATTATTAACTCCTCTGAAGGTGTCTGTCTCAAGAGAGAACCTATTAGAGGCTGGAGTCTGGAACCTCCAGTGCCTCCTGTGTGTTATCTGTGAAACAGAGGGGAGAGAGGGAGGCAGGGTAGGAAGGGGGAAAGGCAAGGAGGGAGGGAGAAAGAGAGGAAAGAAGAGAGAGAAAGAGGGAAGGAGGGAAGGAAATAAGGAGGGAAGGAAATGAGTGTTTATTGAGAATCTATTATGTGTCCAGTTTGGTGCTAAGTAAGTACTTAACAAATATTATTTCTTTTCATCCTCACAACAACCCTTTGAGGTAGGAAGACCTGAGTTTGCCCCTTATTCCCCACATGACCTTCAACAAATCATTTCCCTGGGCCTCTTGTTCCTCATCTATAAAATGAGAGGATTGGACTAGATTATTTTAATGAGATTATTTCTCTGCTACTACTTTGATTAAATGCTATTCTTAAGTTATGACTTTGAAAGTAGTGCCACAAAGAAGGATTTTGAGCTGGAGAAGACTCCCAAGGTTCCTTCCAGCTCCTGATCCTATGATCTTCTGAGCTGAATTAGTATGACAGTATCATTACCCCCTCTCTGAGAATCTTCACACATATGTTGGTCACATGACTCCTATAGGTATTTTAGCAGAATCAGAAAACTGTGTTTCTGGACCCAGGTTTTAAAGATCTTTGGTCTGATTGAAGAAAATCCAGTTAGAGAAACAGTTTTTGACATGACAGATATGAACAGCATATCCACTGAATTCCCCCCATTTACTGTGAAAACAGTTCTAATAGCTATTTTAAGCAATTTTCAAAGAAAAAAAAGGAAAGATTGCAGCATGGACCGTAAAAAGGCAAAAATGAAAAATTGCTCTCAGTTCCTTAATTCAATTGCAGCCAATTTTGTCTCTCTCTCTTCTCGGCTTTGCTTTTTATATATATTTTTTAACAAAACAAATTATAATACAAATACATTGGAGTAGGTGCCATAACAGATTTCGTTTTAACATTGCATATTTATATCTTAAAAATGTGTTTATAAAAAGCCTTTAAGTGCTTCTTGGAAATCTCACAACATTTTTTCAAAAGACGTGTTATTGCAGCGGTATTCTCAGAATTTTAAGAGAATCTGAATGTAACATATTGAATATCCATGTAGCATTTTTTATAGGAAAAATGTAGTCATTTGTGTTGGGAGGGAGGGTGCAAATGACTAACAGATGCAAAGAGAAAAGGAGAATGCATGTTCCTGTTTGCTTTGACCATTACTTAGACTGCAGTTAACGTTCTTAATGTTGCTTTGTTTCCTCTGAATTACACTCGCCTGGCAACTAAGACAATCTGACTTATAAAATCCGGCCCTGTTGCCGTATCTTTTCCTCCCATGATGCATATGCCATTTAATGAGTCCTGGAGCCCTGGCGACCCAGCTGGACTAGAGAGAAGCAAAAAATAAGAAAGATCATCACAATCACAGCTGACATTTGTGATCACTAATAATAATACCCAGCAGTTACATAATAATGCTGATGTAGCCATTTAAGGTTTGCGAAGCATTTTACAAATATTAACTCATTTTATCCTCGTGGGATGTAGGTGCTGTTATTATTCTCATTTTACAGATGGGGCAGAGGTTTAGTGCAGTGCTCTCCATCATAGTCAGTAAATACCTGAGACAGGATTCAAACATAGGTCTTCCTGATTCCAAGTTAGGTAGTTTTCTCTACTATGCCACCTAACTGCTTCCTTCCCCTCCCCTCCCCTCCCCTCCCCTCCCCTCCCCTCCCCTCCCTCCCCTCCCCTCCCTTCTCCTCTCCTCTCCTCTCCTCTCCTCTCCTCTCCTCTCGTTCAATCAGGGTTAAGTGACTTGCCCAGGTCACACAGCTAGTAAGTGTCTGAGGCCAAATCTGAACTCAGGAAGATGAATCCTCCTCACTCCAGGACTAGCACTCTTTCTACTGTGTCACCTAGCTGCCTTCATACAGTATTTTAAAGACTTCCAAGTCCTTTCCATAAATCTCTTGTTCCCATCAACTCTGTTTGGTAAGCACTATTGACATTATGAGTCTCATTTTATAGATGGGACACTGAGGCTCAGAAAGGGGCAGTGATTTGCCCAAATTAAAACTACACAAAAGTGTTAAAGGTAGATTTTTGAACTAAGACTCCCTGGGTTCAAGAACAACTGGTGAACCTTTTTGCTATTCTTCCTCTTGTGCATAATAGAAGTATAAATTCCATTTTGGAAATTTCTTTTCCACAACAATGACTTATCACACAGTTTTGAGAAAATGTCACATACAACTGATGTATCTCTCCAGGGAGTTTCACAGGGTACTATATATGAAGGCAATTTCTAAGGACTCATTTTGTTCATTTCCCCCTCTCCAGAAATATCTTTAATTATTCCCCACAAATAACTCTATAAGCTAATCTCTGTTTCTGTCTCCTCTGTCTCTTACTCTGTGTTTCTCTCCTCTTCCTCTCCTCTCCTGTCCTGTCCTCTCCTCTTCTTCTCCTCCTTTCCCCTGTTCTTTCTCCTTCTCTCTCCCCTCTTCACCTTCCCTGCTCTCTCTCCTCCTCCTCTCCTGGTTGTAAACAAGCACCAGAATTAGAACTATGAATCCAACCCCTCTAATGATGTTAAATTTCATTCTCTTTCCACTACCCTTTCCCTTCTTTGGAAAATATATCTGAAATAAGCAGAAACAGAAAAGTAATTTGCACACTGATCAAGTAATCAATAAGCAAACATTTATTAAAAATCTACTCAGTGCCAGACACTGCTCTTGGCACTATGGAAACAAATCCATTAGCTGGAATGATTCTTCATTGTAGGGAGCTTGCGTTCTCACTGGGAAGATAAAGACAAAAAGAAATATAAGCAAAAGAAATAAAAAGATAATAGGAAGTAGTTGAGTACAGGGCAGTTGAGAAGAAGAGTGCCAGCATTTGGGAGAATAGGAAAGGTGTCTTGTAGTTGCTGGTGCCTGAGCTGAGTCTCAAAGGAAGAGGAGAATTCTAGGAAATCCATTTGAGGAGGGAGTACAGACCAGGTAGAGAGAACAGCCAATGCAAAGGAAATGGAATGGGGAGTGGACCTTCTGTGTCTGGAGAGCAGAAGAAGGAAGGCCAGTTTGGCCAGATCACCTAGTGTGGGAGAGGAAATAATGTTCAATGAGGCTGAAAAGATATGTTGGGGCCGGGTTGTGACAGGCTCTAAAAACTAAACAGAGGAGTTAATATTTTATCCTACAGGCAGGCAATAGGGAGTCCCTGGAATTGATTGAGTAAGGGAATAATGTGGTCAGATGTGTGCTTAAAGAAAATCAATTTGGCAGCAGTGTGTAGGACGGACGAGAGAAGGGAGGAACCTGAGTCAGAGACACTGACTGGGGGCCATTGCAATAATCTAGGCAAGAAATAATAAAGATCTGAACTAAGGTGGTAGCTGCGGGGGTAAAGAGGCAATGTCTGATGCAAAATTAGGAGAAGGTAGAAATGGCAAGATTGGTGATATTGATTGGAGATTTGGGGTCAAGGACGATGTCCAGGCTACAAAACTGGGAGACCAGAGGGATGGTGATTTCTTCAACAGAAATAGGGGCATTTGAAAGACAGGAAGGATTAGGAGGAAATATTAGGAGTTCAGTTTTGTACATGTATAGTTTGATATGACTCTGAGATATTTATTATAAAATGTCTTTTAGGCAATTGGTGATGCAAACCTGAAATTCAGAGGAGAGATTGGTACAGGATAACTCCATTGGGTCATTTGCATAAAAGTTATAGTTAAACTCATGGTTGCTGATGATATTACTTAAGGAGCAAAGAGAACCTGGGTCAGAACACTGAGTGACCACAAGCACACGAAGGCTGGCAATACCAAAGACATCCAAATTCTGATCAGGGAGCTGGCTGCTCATGGCTGCCAAGGCCTGATGGTAAAGCACACCTTCAGCTTCTTAGCAGAGATGTGTTAGATCCCAGGTGCTGAATGAGACATATATTGACAAGCTGGGCCAATGTATTGAGTTGTTTTGCTTGATGATTTTTTCTTACTACGAAGAGTTCTGTTGTGAGGGGGAGGGAAGCCATGGGGGCGTATCATCTACTTAAAAACAAAGAAAAACCATGAAAAATATAAATGAAAATTGTATCATGTAATTAGGGAAAAATAAAATATGAAAAAAATTAAAATATATGTGAAAAAAGAAAAGAAAATCAAAGATGGGTGAAATTTGCTGAAATTGAATTTGAGGGCTTCTCCTGATGTTCATTTGGGGCTCATCTAATTGTTGATGTGGAAATGAGGCTCCAGAGAGTCTGCAACCCAGACCAGGAAATGTTATTGAATCCCCAGAGTGTGTTCTGTGTTGGAGGGGCGTGGGTGTATTTTTCTATTAACGTCTTTGTTAATAGCCGTGGAGGCCGGCATCTAGGCCTGCAGAGCCTCCCAAGACCCATCGCTCAGGAAACTAATTGCAGCCAGCTCTGACCTTTTGCTTTAAATCAGCAGCTGCTGTAAGAAGAAAAAAACCTTCCCTGCATTCACTGGCCTTTGTCCTGTCTGGTTTTCATGGCTGTCTAGGAAGCTTTGTTCACTTGTCGTGTAACTAGCAGGCATTCTTTTATAGGCACATTGAATGAAGTGGAGTTGACGATGTACTGACCCGGGAGTCAGGAAAACCTAGGTTCAAATCCTGCCTCTGATGTTTATTAGCTGGGACATCCATAGGAAGCCTCAGTTTCCTCACCTGCAAAATGAGGGGGTTAGATGGATGGGATGTTCTTGGAAGTCCTTTATAACTTTAAATCTTATGATCTCTTAGCTACTATCTCTCATTATTGAGACATAGTCTGGAAATGAAAATGCCTTCACATTGAGGCTCTGAAAGGAGAGAGCTTTGCAAAAATTAAAGTGCCCTATAAACACCGGCTATTTTTTTTTTTAAGATATAGAGCCCTGGCTTTGAGTGGATAAGTCCTAATGGGTTGCCTGAGGAAATTTATGGCCTTGTCCAGGTCACATGGCTATCAAGTGTCAGAGGGCTTGCATGTACCAAGAGTTTAATAAACGTCTATTGACGTGAATGTGGGAGATATGGGTAGATGTGGCTGAGAGGCACTTCTCGGCTCCATGTGGAGGCAGGGGGGGGGACAATAGTTTATTACTATTGTTGAGTTGTTTTTCAGTCATTCAGTCATATCCTGTCCAACTTTTTGTGACCATATATTGGCCAATAATGTCCATGAGATTTTCTTGGTGAAGAAACTAGAGTGGTCTGCCATTTCCTTTTCCAGTTCATTTTACAGATGAGGAAACTGAGGCAAACAGGGTAAAGTGACTGGCCCAGGACCACATAGCTACTGAGTATCTGAGGCTAGATTTGAATTCAAGTCTTTCTGACTCCAGACTGACTGTTCTAAGGCCCTTCCCAGGTCTGACATTTTCTGCTCTAAGGGTCCTCACAATTCTGACATTCTGGGTTCTCAGGGCCCTCCCAGTTCTGACATTCTCAATTCTAAAGGTCCCCCCAGCTCTGACATTCTGGGTTCTCAGGGCCTTCCTAGCTCTGACATTCTGTGTTCTAAGCCCCTCCCAACTCTGACATTCAGTGTTCTGAGGGCCTGCCCATCTTGGGGATTTATGTTTAATTCTATTCCAGAAATATTTATTAAGTGCCTGCTTAATATTAGGGTACAGAGTCAAAAAAGCAAACATGTCCATTCTCCTAGAGCCTCCCAGCTCTGCCATGCCACACCTTTTTTTATTCTTCATCTAATAGCTCCCCTATTAGGGCTTCCTAATGAAACAAAACACCAGATAGGTAGGTTTTGCTTCTGGTGGGTCAGAGGGAAACTATAGTACTGCCTGGGGGCAGAAAGCTTGGTGCAGGACAAGAGGAGCTTTGTGGGTAGGGGCCTGGAGCAGGCTGAGGACACTGGAGTTCTATCAGGGAGGGCAAGAAAAGGGATAGCAAGGGGCAAGGGGACCAAAGAGTCCCCAAAAGACCATTTGTTTCTTTGAGGCAGCTCATGGGGGTGGTGTAGTGGACAGCACGCTGTACTGGGATCTCAGAGATGGACTAGCTCCATGTGACCTTGACTTTTTTCAATCAAAATTTCCTCATCTTCAAAATGGATGTGATAGTGATGATGAGGATGATGAAGAAGAAGAAGAAAAAGAAGATAATAATAATAAGAGCAGTGCCCACCTCCAAGGGTTGTGGTGAGAATCAACTGAAGGAAGTATGGCTCTTGGCAAACCTGAAATCAACAAGCAAATGCCAGCTATTATCATTTCCAAATACTGCTAACCCTTAGGGCATCCAGGCTTGTCCTACAGATGGAGAAAATAGCCTGGGCTACTTACTGCTCAGTAGAATAGCTTCTAGTGCCAATGTCAAGCCATACATGATCAGATGACAGATGTCTGAACAGGAGTGTATGACCCATGTGTGCGTGCGTGTGTGTGTGTGTGTGTGTGTGTGTGTGTGTGTGTGTGTATAAGTGAATATGTGAATCAGCCTCACACATGGAATGACTAACAACTTCTGCCTCAACATCCTAGGTATATCTGATTTTGGCTGTTTTTGTGTACTAGGACAATGGGCAACTACGGGATACCATAGTGCACGAAATGCTGGGGCTAGAGTCAGAAAGACTCATCTTCATGAGTTCAAATCCAGTCTTAGACTTAGTGACCCTGGGCAAGTCATTCAACCCTGTTTGTCTCAGTTTCCTCATCTCTAAAATGAGCTAGAGAAGGAAATGGCAAACCACTCCACTATTTCCGCCAAGAAAATTCCAAATAGGGTCACAGAGAGTAAAACATGACTGAAAATGACTGAATAATCACAAACTAGTACACTACTCTTATCTCTCCTGGAATCATCTCATTTCCTGGAGCCTAGCAGCTGGCCTTCATAGTATGCAGGACTGAACCCAGCTGGTGTACTTCAAGCCAAGTAGGAATGGAATTGAGAAATTGCATTTTTGATATGTTTGGGACCTGGGGGCTCTGAACTCTTTCAATCGAAACAAAATCTCAACATTTTTCTTAAGTTGTGTGTGCTCTGTATGGGTGTGGATGTGTCTTCTTTAGGACCTGCTTTTCATGACTGCCTCAGCTGAACAAGCTCGATTAAATGAGTCAGATCAGTTCAAGGAGTGCTTATTAAGTGCCTACATAACCTGGCACCTTCCTACTTTTCCTGACTTCTGATGCATTATTCTCCTCTAAGAACTAGATAATCCAGTGACATAGGCTTCCTTGCTGTTCCTTGAACAAAAGATACCTTAACTCCCAACTCATGCATTTTCCCTGGCTACTGCCCCATTCCCACAATACTCTCCTTCTTCATCTCCACTCCCTGAATTCCCTATCTTCCTTCAATTGACAATTAATATTCCAACGTCTCTAGATAGCCTCTCCTGATCCCCCTTAATGCTAACGCTTTCCCTTTTTTGATTTTCACCATTTTTTCCTGTGTAAAGCTCTTTGTACATAACTATTTTAGTGCTGTCTTCCCCTTTAGAATGTGAGCTCCTGGAAGACAGGGATTGTCTTTGACTTTCTTTGAATGCTTGGGACTTAGCACTATGCCTGACATATAGTAAGCACTTAATATGTGATTGTTGACCAACTTCTGATTGACTGCTAGACACTGTGTAAGCACTGGTGATATAAAGCAAAATCAGTCCCTGCCCTCAAGGAGTTTACATTCCTCTGGGACGAGGGTTCTTAACATGGGATCCATGAACTTTTATCTATATCTATATAGGCATATATAGATAGATAAGTATAGATAGATAGAGATAGTGGTATGTCAGTGTAACATATTTTGTTTAATATTCTATATATTTATTTTATACATAAAAACAATCATTCTGAGAAGTGATCCATGACCCATGAAGAGTTAAGAACAGGAGTTCACTAGAGGGCTACGACCAGATAGGGGAATCAGTGTGCTACAGCAGAAAGTATACAAGAATTTTTTTCTTTTTTTCTGAGGGGGAAGGCAAGGCAAATGACGTTAAGTGACTTGCCCAAGGTCACATAGCTAGTAGGGTGTATCAAGTATCTGAGACCACATTTGAACTCAGGTCCCCCTGATTGCAGGTCCGGTGTTCTATCCACTGCACCACTTAGCTGCCCCAAGAATTTCTACAATAATTTTTAAATAGGTTGAGTGTTTCAGCAGGCTCAGTTGGCTTCAGTCTTAGGTATGAAAATATGATATTAGAAAATCATGTCTACAAATACTTCAGGGGAACAGTTCTATGCCTATGCAGAGGATACTTGGGGTGAATACTCAGAATCCTTTGAATAAGTAAGAGATGGGGTAATTGGAGATAAGTGGAGATTATTGAAACAGTTTCATGCAACAAAGGGTTGGAAGTTTTAAAAAAATTTGAGGGCATTGTATTACTTTTTATGCTCAAAAGTTTTCTAATCCATCCTCCATATGATAATTAACATTGTTGTTGAGTTGTTTCACTTATATCTGGCTTTTTGGAACCCAGCTGGAGATTTTCTTGGTAAAGATACTGAAGTGATTTGCCATTCATTTTTCCAGCTCATTTTGCAGATGAGGAAATTGAGACAAAAAAGCTTAAGTGGCACAAAATGGTAATGTAGATAGGGTCTGAGGCTGAATTTGAACTCATAAAGATGAGTCTTCTTCATTCCAAGTGCAAAGTTCTATCCACTGTGCCACCTAGCTTCCCCAAAACCTGTTGGCTCCCTACTGTCCTGGGTTATACCTCACTAAGGCATCCTTAAATGATCAGGCAGAATGACCACTTGCTGGGGATGTTGTTGTTAAAATTGATAAAGATTGAAGTCCTTTCCATTTGTGAGATTCAAAAAGAAACAAAAGTAACAATAAATTTGGGGGAGAGAACAGGAGAGGAGAAGAGGGAGAGGGAAAAGAAAACAGGGAAAAAAGAGAATGAGAAGGAAGAGAAAGAAAAGATAGAGAAGACAGAAGAAGAGAACCAGGGGAGGGTAGTGTCAAGAATATCTAGAAAGGAGAGAGTATGGAAGAGGAAAGGATGATCAACAGTGCCAAATGATGCAAAACAACCAAGAAAAATAAGGATTGTGACTACTTAAACTCTCTCAGCCTTTGGGGGTGGCTAGGTGGTGCAGTGAATAGAGCACTGGCCCTGGAGTCAGGAGGACCTGAGTTCAAATGTGGTCTCAGACACTTAACACTTACTAGCTGTGTGACCTTGGGCAAGTCACTTAACCACAATTGCCCCTATGAAAAGAGAAAGAAAAAAAACCCAACCTCTCAGCTTCACTTTCTTCATCTATAAGTGGGGATAATAATTGTGCCCAATTTACAAGATTGTGTTGAGGTATAAATGGCATAATATATGTGAAGTACTTCACAAACCTTAAAATGCTGTATAATTATAATAATATATAGTATATATATATATAGTATATGCATGTATAATGCATACTTATATATATACAAATGCAAATTATTATCCATTTGCTCTTTCACGTTGTCTGTCCCTCATAACATTTTTACAGATAAGTATATACAAACTATAAAGTAAATACAAATCAATTTCAAAAGGAAGAGAGCACTATATACTGGGGACATCAAGAATGGCTTTATTTAGGAAGTGGCACCTGAACTGGGCTTTGAAATAATGACACTAATAAAAATAATACCAATAAAAGCCATTATATAGCACTTTAAGGTTTGTAAAACACTTTTCTAATATAATGATAATTATTATTCCAGCAGCTAACATTTAATTAGTGATTTAAATTTTGCAAATCACTTTACAAATATTATTTCATTTTATCCTCATGATAACCCTATGAAGTAGGTACTATTATCCCAATTTTGTAAATGAGGAAACTGAGGCAGAGAGAAGCTTATTTGCCCAGAGTCATATACCTAGGGAAGTATCTGAGTATGGAATAGAATTCAGACTTTTATCTATTTTACCACTTAGGAACAGAAATGGAGAGTGAGTGCATTCCAGGCATCAGTCACTAACTTTGTAATGGCACAGAATGGGGAGATGTAAAATACAAAGCTAGTAGTTCAATTTGATTGGAATGGAGAGTGAATATTTATACTCAGGTTGATCATTTTCTTTTGAATGCTTAGCAAGCACTTACTTCAAACTTCCATTGATGCTTTTTTCATAGTACTAGAGGAATTTTCTTTTTATAAGAAAATTGATATAGTTTCTGGTAGAATTTCAGATGAATAGCATGATCTTTTTTAAAAAAAATGTTGGTAGGCTAAGCTGCTGAGATCCCATTCATCTAATAATTTGTTTCTGTAACAAAATCACAATAATAATGATGAAAAAACCTACTCCTCCCATGTTTTCAACCAATAGCATTTTTGCCTATAGCTGTGACATAAAGAAACAGATCATATGCTTTCAAGGATAAGCAGAGATAAGAACCTGCATCTCAGCTTGCTGTAGAAATAGTATTTGTTAATCCCTTTTTGTCCATTGTGTTATTAAGGATTTTTTAATAAAGAAAGAAGAAAAGAAAACCCCAGCACAGAATTTTCTGAATTACTCAGACACCAAAGTCAACTTTCTAAGTCCAAGGGAGCCAGAATCACAGAAAGCATCACAGTTCAGGAACTTTTCACTGGTTGTGGTAATGGCAGTGATGGTGGTAATAGTAGCTATTTTTTTGTGGTGGTGAAACATGTGCATCTAATTGGGATTTATTAAGCAGAATTTTACAATTCTAGTGGCAATAACTTTACCTGAAGTATGGCCTCAAGTATCAACTCAGTTGCCTTTTTGTTGCTGACTAAGTTAAAGAATCAGCATTGAGGTAATATGACTTGAGGTAATATTGAAAGTTCCTTCATCTTCAATCCATTCTCCTCCCCATAATATATGGTATGGACCTATGAATTTATGGGTAGGACATCCTTATTGAGGAAACTGCCTTTGCCAGTGGAACTAGCCTCATCTTAGAGGTGATCTTAGAGAGTTGCTTGGGGACGTGGAGAGGTAAAGTAATTTGCCCAGCATCACACAGACAGCCAGCATCTGACAGAAGCAAGGCACACACCCAAATCTTTTTTTACTTCAAGACAAGTTTTCAATTCAATATGACATGTTACCTCCCCTTTCTCCATCCTATCCCCCCACTCTCTGCCCTCTTCCTTCTTCCCTCTCTCCTTCCTTTCTCCCTTCTCTTTTCCTTCACATTCTCCCTCTCCTCTCCATTTATTATAATTTAGACCTCAGCCTCCCAAACCCACACCTGAAAAAAGTCCCTCTACCTCAAACCCAACAAGTATTATCCAGCCTGATTCTCTAACAAAGTCTAGTGAGGGAAAATTCATTATCTCATGAGGTAATAGGGAGCCAATAGAAGTTTGTCAGCAAGGGAATATCAATATCAAACCTACACTTTAGCAAAATTATTTTGACGACTGTGTAGAATCTAGCTTTGAGATATAATGTGTACATAAGATGTTTATGACATCTCCTTTAAAAAAAAACTCCTTTGTTCTATTTCTGTTTCAATGATTTCTGTTTATTCCTATCCACCCTATATCTCTATTCCAGCTCTACCCAATGCCCTTTATTCATGCAAGGAATTCTGAATACTCACAGCAAATAAACTCTGTGTAGGTGTAGGACAGTTTCTATGATGTATTTGAGGGTGTAATTTGCTAATATATTTTCAGGCACAAGGCTGAGCCTCCTGGAACAATGAGCCTGCTGAAACACTCATCCCATTGAATGAATATTGTATGAATTCTTGGAAACTTTCCAAAAAGTATGGTCTGAACCAAAATTTTCCCAATCTGAAAAATCTTTGATTTTCTCCTAAGATGTCTTCCTTCTCCTAGAATTTATTTTAAATAGCAAAGAAGGAAATAAATCCATGAATTGCAGACTGTTCCACAGAAAGAGGCATTTAATAGATAGATGGGTTATATGTCTGTTTGTAGCTCCCAGGAATGAAAAATAATAATGAAGGAAAACTTGGTAAGGGGAACAGGGGAGGTAAGGGAGGGAATTACATGAACTAATGGCTCTGACTTTCAGAGAATGTCCAAAGGGAAGACTAACTAATGTTGTGGGGCCTGTTCCTAAGAAGTAAGCCACTGGGAAAATTGTTTGGAAGAAAAAAAAACAAAAAATAGTGTGACTCTATCAGTTACCAAGGATTTTTGAATACAAACTCTGTGCCTATGGCTGAACAAGCGCCTTTGAGACGTTGGCCAGGATGTGGGAAGGCAGTTAAGATGGGTGGGTGAAGAAGCTACAATCTACATGAAAAGATAAGATGTTTTAATTAAAAGTCGTGTTTCCTACATTGTTTATATAAAATCTCAGCAAAGACCCTGTCTGATTGCCTATTTTTCTATCTATAGTGTCAGTCTGGGTTTGAATTCTACTTCAAATATATACTAACTGGTTGACCTTGGGTAAATCTCATAATATGCCAGAGTTTCACTCTTATCTATAAAATGGAATTTTTAAGATTATAGGATTCAAAATGTGAAAGTATCTTTGAAATAGTCCAATCCAACTCCATGTTATAGAAGAGAAAGCTAGGCTTCCCCAAACCAATTAGTTTGCCTAAGGGCACATGGCTAGTAAGCAGATGAATCAGTATTCAAATCCTCATCCTCTGAATGCAAATCCATCCATCTTTATAGTACACTACAATATAAAAATTATTGAAAATAAGAAGTTCATAGACATAGAACTGGAAGGGATCTTAGACACCAGTTGGTCTAGCATTCTCATTTTACAGATGGGAAAAGCAAAGTGACTTGCTTAAGGTCACAGTTATCAAGTGACATAACTGTGATTTAAAATCTGGCACTCGAGCTTGGATTCAGTATTCTTTCTCTTGTATTGTTCCACCACTCATTCCCCTTTTATTATTTAAATTTTTAAAAGGAAGATTTCTTTTAAAATGGAGTCAAACATCTGCCCCACACATTTTGGGGAGCTAGTCAGGCTTGTTCAGTACATTTCAGCTGAGAAGTAGAGTCTGCTGACAAAATTCATAACCTAATTAGGTGTGAACTATAACACAATCGGTTCTTGTTTCAGCAAATGTAAAATGCCACTTTCAATCTATTGTATTTTCTTCCCTTGCCTAGCAGCATTTGAAATTAGTGGGTTTGGAAAAGCTTATAGTTTTCACAGGCAGGAGTTGATGGTTTTATTGTCATTAGGGAAAGCAAGCTTTTATAAGGTATAGGTACTGTCCATGGTTCTGACCTTGGGACCATCTGTTGTGACAGAGACAATAGCACTGCCAGACAAGCAGTTATGCCCTGCCTCCATAAGTCACAAGGGTTGTGACCTTGAGTCACTATGTATCAATTTTAAAATGTCATTTTGAACATGACAAACAACATTTGTGTGTTTGTTTCTTGTTCTTTAAATACACATACACACAGAATTTAACTCATTAGATATAAAACCATTCTCACTTGTTTATGTTCCTTCCTTCCTTTCTTCCTTCCTTCCTTCCTTCCTTCCTTCCTTCCTTCCTTCCTTCCTTCCTTCTTTCCTTCTTTCTTCTGCTCTTTCCCCTCATCACTAGTTTGTTTCTCCTCCTTAAAAATCCTCTTCATTTCACAAGTTAGTATAGAAATGCAAAACAGGCATACATATTTTCCGTGTCTGAAAATGCATATTTCATTCTGCGCCTCTAGTTCCTTGCCTCTCTTTCAAGTGATTGGAAGCATTCTTCATCCTCAATCCTCTGGAATCATGGTTAGCCTCTGCATTGATGAGAATAAAGGTTTTCAAAATTTTTCTTTTCTTTTCATTGCTATAGTCATTTTATAAACTTTCTTTTGCTTTTCCTCATTTCATTTTGACTTAGCTCATGCAAGTGTTCTCAAGTTTTTTTTTTAATCTTTTCATCTATTCTTATGGCATACTATTTCAATGCATTCCTATATCTTAATTTATTTAGCTATTCCCAGATTCAGAGGTGCTTTATTAGTTTCCAATTCTTTGCTACATATAACCAAAGTATTACTACAAGTATTTTTTTCATAGTCTGGGTTCCTTCCGTCTTCTTTTTATTACTATTTTCCTTCTAAATATAACTGTATTAATTGTTGGCTATGCAAATGCTTTTCAATTTTGTATAATCAAATTAATCTCCTCTGATTTTCTCTATTGTTTGGTTAATAATATGATATTATCTGTAATTATGGGAACTATTTCCTAATATTCTTTAAATTGTTTATGATATGATCTTTTCTATCATGTAGACATTTGGAGATTTTTGTAGTATGTGGTATATAATGTTGGTCTTAATGAAATTTCTTCCAAACTACTTTCCAGTACTCCCAACGACTTCTGTTGAATGAGTCTGTACTGTAGTAGTTACAGTCTTTGGGGTTATAAAACACTACACTTACTTAATTGTGGATCTAGTGTTCCTAATCTCTTCCATCAATCAATTTTTCTGGTTTTTTGACAAGTTCCTAAATAGTTTTGATGATTAGTGTTCTTAGAATAGTTTGGGACCTGGTATTACTAGGGCCTCCCATTTTTTCCTCATTTCCCTTAAGAGTCTCGATATTTTGTCTTTCAAATTGATTTTTAATTTTTTTTCTTGCTCTATAAAGTAATCCTCTAGGATTCTGATTGATATGCCACTGAATATGTAAAATTTAGGTAGTATTTTAAATTTTATTATATTGGCATCCTGAGCAATTTATGTTACTCTAATTTATATATTTCTTTAAGGATTTTTGTAGTGGAATTCTTATAATTCTTGGATATATCTCTGTAGTTAGACTCTCAAGTATTTCATTCATTCCACAGTTATTTTGAATGGAATTTTCCCTTATACTCTTTCCTATTGCATTTTGTTAGTAATAATCAAAATAAACAATAAGCTTGATGATTTGTTACTTTATTTAATATTCTGCTACTTTTGTGAAGTTGTTTCAATTAATTTTAGTTCAATCTATAGAGTTCTTTAAGTAGAAAATTATATCTGCAAAAAGCAACTGTTTTTCCTTTGCCCGTTCTTGTCACCTCAGTTTCTTTTTCTTGTCTTATTGCTAACACAAGAATTTCTATTGCAACATCAGATAATTGTGGTGGTCATTCTTGACTCACCAGACTACTTTTCCACCTCTTCCCCAATGACCTTCTTATACTGGAGACATCACTACCTCAGTGAACCTCCTGCAATTGGCACGTTCTTCCTTGGAAGTTTCTTTTATGGAAGTACCCATGCAAATCATGCTCACTTCAAACTCTGACTCTAGACTACTTTTCCACCTTGACTCTACTTGAGTACCTTTCCACTTTCCCCAATTTTCAGCTCCCTTTTATGAATTGTCTTCTCTCATTAGAATGTGAAATCCTTGAAGGCAGATAAGCCTTCTTTGCTTGCATTTGTATTTCCAATGCTTGGCACAATGCCTGGAACATAACAAATACTTATTAATGCTTTATCCAATTAACGTAATCTGATCTCTGGTACTGGAGATTCTTACTTTTTCTTTAAACTTTTTGGAAAGGCCTCTAACATTTCTCCATTACATAGAATATCAACTTTTAGTTTTAGATAGATGATATTTATTATATAAAATTCCATTTATTCTTTTTGGAGGGGGTTAACTGCAATGGGCATCATGTTTTCTCAAAAGTATTTTTATATCTATTATGTCAATAGATATAAATATCAATAGATTAAAAATCATGTGATTTTTTCCTCATTAATGTGATCCATTGTGTTTGCAGTTGTCCTAATTTTGAGCCAAACCTGAATTCTTGCCAGAATCCAAAATAGATGTAGTGCACATTTTCCCATTATATTACCGTATCTTTTAATTACCATTTTATTTATTATTTATGCATCCATATTCATTATGCATATTGGCTTATAGTTATCTTTTTTGAATCTGTCTCTCCCTGGTTTAAAATGTTTTGTTTGTATCAGAAAGAATTTAATAGGATCTCATTTATTCCTGGTTTTGAAATGTTTATATAGTATTATAATCAATTTCTCTTTGAATATATGATAGAATTTATTTATAAGTCCTCTTGGTCTTTGGCTTCCCCTCACCCTGCCTCTCTTTGGGACTTTATTTATGGCTCATTCAATTTCTTTTTCTAATGTTGGGTTTTCCCCCCTCAAATTCTCTATTTCTTACTCTCAGTCTGGAATTTTATTTTCTGTAGATCATTTAATTCTTTTGTTATCAATTTTTGGTCATGTAATTAGATGAAACATTTTTTAAAAATTCTTTCATTTTCTTTTCATTTGTTGTGAATTCTTTTCCCCATTTTTGATATTAATATGTCAATTTGATATGTATACACTAGTTTTCCTCTTTTGTAAAATCAGATTAGCTAACAGTTTCTCTTTTTTATTAGATTAAAAAAGCTATTTCTAATTTAACTGTCATTGGTTTTCCAGCTGTTTGATAAAATTTTTGGTCTTTCAATTTTATTTCTCTTTTTTCCATTTTTTTTTTGTTTAGATTATTTTTTGGGTTGCTTTTCTATTATTATTTTTTTTTATGCCCAGTTAGTTGGATCTGTTCTGTTTTTTCATGAAAGCCTTTTATGGTAGAAATTTTTCCCTAAAATTGAATACAAAAAACTTTCAGTATGTTTTCTCATTCTCATCATTTCTGTCAATGAAATTACCTTTTGCTTATATGATTTATTTGATTATATGATTT
>CM053588.1:48029570-48061041 GCA_028646515.1 Pseudochirops corinnae
TATATATATATATATATATATATATATATCCATGTAGGCAAGTGTCATTTTCAACAATATATATGTGTGTATACATATCTCCTGATAGAAAGCCAGTGGATTGAGAGAACATGTGTGTAGACATGTGTCTATACACATACTGTATATGGAGATATATATGTAGGGGTGTGTGCTCTCACCATAAACACACACTTACATATATACACATATGGGCACATATGGGCATGCCTATACAATACATCCCTATGGAAAGTGATCTTAGAAGGGAAGACTTTCAAACCTGGGAGAGGGGGGAAGGGAAAAATTTTGTGCAAAGAAGTGAGATTTGAGCTGAGACATGAAGTAACCCAAGGAAATGGGGGGGGGGGGAGGGCAAAGGGAGGAGCAGAAGATTCCAAACATGAGAAACCATGACCCAGAGACCAGAGACAGGGTATTGTGGACAAGGAACAGCAAATCATTTCCTGTTACTCCATTACTGAGAGCATGGAGGAGGATAAGCTAAAGAAAAAAGACTGGCAAGAAAGGACATAGGACGTTTTTCTTCTACCAAGCTTGAAATAGAGAAAATTTCTTAAATGAATCATCTCCTTTTCTTTCACAGCATCTTGGTGAGTCAAGCAATATCTCACCTTTTTGCAGAAGAAAAAAATTAATTCACTCATTCTGGGTTACACATATCCATAGGAGAACTAGAAATCAAGTTTCCTGATTCAGTCCAGGGTTCTTTTCTACTAGCAAAGTAACCTTATGAAAGTCCTTTCACATCCCTGAACCTCAGGGAATTCCTTGAAAATTGAAGATTAAATGATTTCCAAGAGTTCCCCTTTGTTCTTGGAATTCTATGATATAAGATCCATCCCACCCCCCTATTCCTATCTCTGACAGTTTATATATTGTGGGTTCTAAGGACCCTCTCAACTCTAATATTGTATGTCCTAAAGTGCCTCCCAGTTCTGAAATTTTGAGCTCTCTTGTTTCTCATTTCTGAAACCGTATGTATTCCATGTTCAAAGGTCCTTCCAGCACTAATATTCCACGTTCTAAGGCTCTGCCCAGCTCTGACATTTTGTGTTTGAAAGCTCCTCCCAGTTCTGACATTCTTTATTCTAAGGTCACTCTCAGTCCTGACATTGTACATTCTAAGACCCCTCCCAGCTCTGACATTCAATATTCTCAGGTCCTCCTAGCTCTGACATTTTGTGTTCTGAGGTCCTCTCACCTCTGACAGTCTGTGCTCTAAGGGCCTTCCCATCTCTGACATTCTCTGTTATAAGGGCTTTTATGGTTCTGTAATTCCATGTTCTAAGACCCCTCTCATTCTAAAATTCTGTGTTCTAAGGGCCCTCCCAGCTCTAACATTCTGTGTTTTATATTCTAAGGTCTGTCCCAGCTTTGACAGTTAATGTTTTAAGGATGCTTTCAGGTCTAACACTCTGTGTTCTAAGCTCTGATATTCTGTATTCCAAGAGTTTCAACTGGTACAAAGTTTAGAAGCTATCCAATACAACCTTAATCATTTTACATGTGCATAAACTGAGGCCAAGTGAGCATAAGTGTCTTCTCTAAAGTCACTCAAGGAATAGGTGGTTGATCTAATATTTGAGCCCATGTTCTCTGACTCCCAATGCAGCACTAGTTCCATTGTGCTAAGTTGCATTATGTCTAACTCTGTCACTCTCTATTGCAAGGTCTCTACTCTCTCATTCCAAGTAAGGTCTTTCCAGCTCTAACATTCTATGATTTTCATTTCCCTAAGACTTCTAATATTCTATCAGTGCCTAACTCTTCTGAAGATGGTCAGCTGTCCTCTTTCTTAATTTCCAAAGGATATTCTGCTCCAGTTTCCTTAGGATGCCTATCAGAAAACAACCACCCTCCTGTGACTCATAAAAGGAATATCCATTTAAAAGAACCTTCAGATTGTGGCACATGGAGTTTTCTGCCATGATTTCTGCCTGATTCTAGTTGTCCCAGAAAGGAGTATGGTACAGTGGAAAGAATGCTGGTCCACCTCCACAGAAGATATGATGCTGTCTGAATATAGACTGAAGCATACTGTATTTATTTTTCTTTTCCTTCCTTCCTTTCTTTCTTCCTTCCCTCCTTCCTTCCCTCCTTCCCTCCTTCCTTCCCTCCTTCCCTCCTTCCTTCTCTCCTTCTCTCCTTCCTTTCTTCCTTCCTTCTTTCCTTCCTTCCTTTATTTTTCTCTTTCTCTTTCTTTCATTCTTCCTTTCTCTCTTTCTTTCCCTTCTGAGTCTTTTTGCACAAAATGATTAATATGGAAATGTTTTGCATAACTGCATACATATAATGTATATTAGATCACTTACTTCCTCGGGGAGGAGAGATAAGAGGGAGGAAGGGGTAGAATTTGGGGTAAAAAGTTTTAAAAAGTTTTTATATGTAATTGGAGGAAAATAAAATATTAAAAATAAAGAGAGAGAGAGAGAGAGAGAGAGAGAGAGAGAGAGAGAGAGAGAGAGAGAGAGAGAGAATGAGAACAAACACTGGCTAATTCTGGCTAGATTAGTAAGAAGATCTGAGTTCAAATCCCAACTTAGATACATACTAACTGTATAACCTTGGTTGGGTAAGTCACTTGCCCTCCCTCAGTTTTCTTATTTGGAAACTTCAAGAATTGGATTAGAGGACCTCTAACAAGCCTTCTAGCTCCACACAGACCTATGATCCAAAACACCCATGATCTGAAGGAATATGCTTTATCCTGCTCCTAGTTTCTAAAGATAATCAAACTTGGGATGAATATACAGTAACCACACAGAGATTTCAAGGCCCAGAGCTGGCAACAGCTTCTTATATCCTCAAGAAGCAAGTGATCTCCATGGTCCTGAACTTGCAGAGAACTCCCTTGGGTGTCAATGTTTATCAAATGCTCCCCCTTACCCCCATCAGACTGGCAAAGTTAACAGAAAAGGAAAGTGACGAATGTCATTCTTTGTGGGGGCAAGGGGACTGTGGGAAAATAGATAAATTAATGCTCTGTTAGGGGAACTTTGAACTGGTCTAGTCATTCTGACAAACAATGTGGAACTATGCCCCCAAAGTTATGTAAATCTTTTGACCCATTGATACAAGTAATAAGTCTATACCCCAAAGAAATAAGAGAAATAGAGAAAGGATCAATACATACACAAATATTTATAACAGCTTTTTATGGTGATAAAGAATTGAAAATTGTGGGGGTGCCCATCAGTTGGGGAATGATTGGACAAATTATAGTGCATGAAAGAGATGGAATGCTACTGTTCTGTAGGAAATGATGAAGAGGAAGGTTTTGATGCAGATTAAATTGAGCAGAACGAGAAGAATCATTTATACAATCACAAGAATATTATAAAGACAAACTATTTTGAAAGACTTGGAAGCTCTGATCAACCATAATTCCAGTGGATTCATGACGAAACATGAGTTTTGTTCACTAACTTCATTAGTTCCACTAACAGAGCATTGATGTACCTGTTTTCCCATAGCTCTGCCCTGCTGAATACACACACACACACACACACACACACACACACACACACACATAAAGCTGGAAATGAGAATTAAGCTTGACTTCCTAAAGGAGGGGCATCACAGTTGAGCCATCTTTTTTTCTTCTGTTTTTGTTTCTTTTTATAATGAATTAATCAATTTACTTTTTTGTTTTCAACATTCAGTTCCACAAGATTTTGAGTTCCAAATTTTCTCCCCATCCCTCCCCTCCCACCACTCCAAGACAGCATGCACTCTGATTACTCCTTCTCCCAATCTGCTCTCTCTTCTATCACCAGTCCCCTTTCTCTTACCCCCTTCCCTTCTATTTTCCTGTGGGGCAAGATGGATTTCTATACTCCATTGACTGTATGCCTTACTTCCCAGTTGCATGTAAAAACCATGCTCAACATTTGTTTTTAAAACTTTGAATTCTATATTCTCTCCCTTCCTCCCTCCTCATGCACCCTCCTTGAGAAAGCAACCAATTCAATATACATTATACATGTGTAGTCATCCAAAACACTTCCATAACAGCCATGTTGTGAAAGTCTAACCATATTTCCCTCCAACCTTTTTCTTCTATTTTAAGACATTTGTTTACAAATCTGAGATGAGATGCTTTATTTTAGATACTTCATGCAAAAAAAAATATTCTAAAAAGTTTCATGAAAACTTGACCTATATAAATCCAATCATAAAAAGAAAGTTGTAATGGATCTTAATGATTTACTTTAAACAAAGTTAATATATCATGAGGCTATGATGGAGAGGATGAAGATTTAAAGTTGAAATCCTGGTGTCGAACTATTTATCTACACAATCTGAGACGTTAATAGAAACCACAGGGAGTCATTAATTTCCAGCACTTTCACAAGCTTGAAACACTAATGTTCCATTTCTTAGAAGAACTAGTCTAAATTCCATGTAGCTTAAGTTATTACCAGCTAAAAAGGAACAATTAGGAAGTAAACAAGGACAAGAATATGATGAATTGTTAGATATTTAATGGTTGCTCATTCTGTAAACTCTTCATTTCAGATCCTATAATCCATCTGGTTCTTCATATTATTGTGGGTCATTTTTCTTCTGTCTGCAGAGATTTCTTCTCATTAGAGACCTTATACTTTTGCTGGAT
This sequence comes from Pseudochirops corinnae, assembly GCA_028646515.1. Classification (NCBI taxonomy): domain Eukaryota; kingdom Metazoa; phylum Chordata; class Mammalia; order Diprotodontia; family Pseudocheiridae; genus Pseudochirops; species Pseudochirops corinnae. The sequence continues at coordinate 48,034,207 of CM053588.1, forward strand.
GATTTCAGAGTCCTTCTGCTTTCTCTTTTATCCCCTGCCCTCATTTCTAGCCATGGTACAATACTGCCTATTAAGAACATTTATGCGTATATTTAGCTCATGATTCTTTCTATGACAGATAAATGGTATAATGGATAGAATGGTGGACTTGGAATCAGAAGGGACTGAGTTCAAATCATGCCTCGACCATTTACTAGCTTGGTTACATGATACTCTGTCTCCCATCTCTGTGCCTTTACACTGGTTGTCTCCCATGTTTGGAATGTTCTGCCTCTTTATTCAACTCTCTCCTTTGGCTTCAAGAAGTTGTAGCATGGGCAGTGGCCATACCCTGGTAAAGTGTCTTAGCAAATGGGCTAAACCAGGTTGAGGGTAATTGGCAGACCTCAAACCTGTTGGTGAGTTAGGGATGTCTCCTCCAAGCATGTAAAGACTTTCCCCTGGTGGAATGGGCAAATGAGAACAGGATGTTCCAAGCACCATGAAGGCAGATGGAGCAGGTGCTGTGGAGTGCCTAGAGCTTGGTCAGACACAGAAGCTGCCAGAATCATCCCAGGGCATTGCCAGTCGTCCTGACTTTTGTCTTGTCACCAGACCTTAATGATTCTGGAAGAGAGGGAGGGAGGCTGATGATTCTGAACCAATTCATACACAAATCAAGACATCACCCACGACCCCATGATGTCAGTGGTCCTCTTCGAAAACAAAGGATAACAACATTAACAGTCTTCTGCCTCTTTCTTTTCTTGGCTTTTTTAGAGTCTCAGTTCAAATCCCACCTTTTCCCTAGTGTGCTCACCTTCGAAAGCCTTTTCTCCTCAGACAATTTTCCATCCACTCTGTATGTATCAGGTATTTACCTAGCCCTTTACAAGTTGTTTCCTGATTAGAACATTAGCTCCATGGGGACAGGGATTCTTTTAGATTTTTGCTTTTTTTTTTTTGGTATCCCTAGAGAAGTGTTCACCACAAAGTAAATGCGTATCAAATACTTACTGACTCGGTTTGACTTACTAGGTACCTGGTGAGAGGAGATGGGAGAGTGGGAGGAAATCATGTCTCTGATCATTTCTGTATTAGAATACAGAAAAAGATGTTGGTTCCCAAATCTCGAATCAGCACTGAAAAGTTAATGAACAATTTTGGCAGGCACAACTCTGTCATGAGACCCAAATCACAGACGTACACCCAATGGTTTTTGTGTCTTTTCTCTCTGATGCTGCCTTTCTTGCTTCTCCTGGGACTCTGCACAAGTCTGATGATCATATAGAGGCATTCCTAGCTACACCTAAGAAAAAAAAAAGGCTCTTCTAATGATCCTAGCTACCTCCTGGGGCTATTCTCCTTAGAACAACATAGTCATATTTCATTTATCATATTTATTCATCATCTAAGTATTCTGCATCTCAGAGCCCATGGGACATGAGAGTCCAAAAGCAGGCCAAATGCTTCCTTCCAGCCCTTCTTCTACATTTATTTTCATCCTAGAACAGAGTCTCAGATATTATCAAGTTTGAGTTTGTGTTGATTGGGATGGGGACGGGCTCCAGCTTATATGTCTATTCAAATACATGAAGTACCCTTGGTTTTGTCAGCATAGAGAACCCAGGCCTACTGATTCTGAGCCTTCTGGACTCTATCTGCTGTACAATACTGCCTACTGATACCATCTATGAAGTATATATAAAAATATGCAACTGTGTATAAAGTAGATGTTAATTCAACTATGGCTCTTTCCATGGCAGCTAATGGGTATAGTGGACAGAGTACTAAACCTGGAGTCAGGAAGGCCTGGCTACAAATCCTGCCTTGAACAATTACTAGCTCTGTGGCCCTGGGCAAGTCACTTAAAGTCTGTCTCCCTCAGCTTCATCATCTGTAAAATGGGGGCAAAAATAGTATCTACCTCCCAGGGTTGTTGTGAAGATCAATGAAATAACATTTGTAAGTTCTTTGCAAACCTTAAGATGCTATTTAAATGATAATATAATACAATATAATAGACACTTGTTAAGCTTCCTGCTATGTGCCAGGCAATGTGCTAAGCACTGGGGATACAAAAAGAGGCAAAAGACAGGCCCTGCCCTCAAGGAGCTTAAAATCTAATGAGGGGAAGAAAACACACACAAAAGGAAGCCAGAACAGGGAGAGGAAGAGGGTACCCGCTAGATGAGTACCCACTGTATGGCTATGATGACGGTAGAATTGAGACCAAGTAGGGTAGATAGGATAAACTGCCAGGCCTGGAGTCAGGAAGGCTCATATTCCTGAGTTCAAATCTGACTTCAGACACTTATTAGCTGTGTGACCCTGGGAAAGTCACTTCATCCTGTTTGCCTCAGTTTCCTCATCTGTAAAATGAACTGGAGAAGGAAATGACAGATCACTCCAGTATCATTGCCAAGAAAACTCCCATTGGGGTCATGAAGAGTCAGACAAGACTGAAAAAGACTGAACCACAAACACTACAACAAACACAGCTGGTAGGAAATGGAGAGTTGGCCGAGCTTCTGGGCTGTCTTTAAAGGGAGGCTTTGGGAGGAGTTTTTTGCTATGTTCTCCACATCTCCAATTAGAGGTACAGAGGCCACTGAGGAGATTGATGAAGAGGGAGCCCTCAAGCAAAAGTGACCTCCACAATGATGAATTTGCTAGCAATGAACTTATGGGAAAGCAAGATGAAGGTAAAGTCAAGCCCAAGTGGAGCAGTTGGCAATGACAGTTATTATTATTGTCACTATTACAGAATAAGGTGGCTTCCCCTTTGAGCAGCTCATATAAACACATACCTGTATACACACATGACTCTATATGTATAAATGATTATTTATATGACTATGTATGTATTATGACATATATGTCAATAGGGACAAAACAGAGATAGATACACATATACCAGTGTAGACTGGCACCTTCTCAGTATCTTATTGTCTTAGAATTGACTAGAGAATTTAGAAGTAAGTGTCACGACCAGAGGTTGTCCAACTATCATCAGGACTTTATGACCACAAAGTCAGTAGTCTAACTGCTATGACACAGCACCCTCTTGGAGACACAAAGGCATAAAATTAAGAACAAAATAGTCCTTATCCTCAAAAAACTTATATTCTCCTGGAGGGAGAGAGAGAGAAACAGAGAGACAGAGAGAGAAAGAGAAAGAGAGAGAGGGAGAGAGGAAAGAACAACATATACAGATAGATACCAAACACAAACCAAGTAAACAGGAATTGATTTGCAGGCGGGATAAAGAGATAATATCCTTAATTAATCCAAATTACTGAGACTTCATTAGATTTTTAAAAATGTATGTTTTTTCATTCAGGAACAAGAGTAGCAGATATAATAGTATTAATACTAGTAGTATTCAGTGCTCAAGGTCATACAGGTAATAGAAAACAAAATAAAGATTTGAACTTGAATCTTCTGATTCCAATTCCAGAGCTCCTGCAAGTAGCAAAACTTATGTTTATATGATTTTAATCTGGAACAAACTTTAAGAGATAATCTAATCCTTTCATTTTACAAATGAGGAAATTGAGGCAGGGGAGGAAAAGTATCTTGTTCAAGGTCTCCTCAATAGCAAGAGTGGAGGGATTCAAACCTATGTTCTCTAATTCAATCCAGCATCCTTCCTATAATGTCAAGGGGATGAGTACCTTATAATCAGAATTGGTTTATCATTTAATTTTTCCAAAATTATTGCTTATCCATTGTGCATTTTTGAGATGTATACATTTCCCAATTCAGGAATAGCAACAGCAGTAGCAATTGTCACCCCTGTCATCATCATCATCATCATCATCATCATCATCATCATCATCATAGTTAATACATATATAGTACCTACTATGTGCTAGGCATTGTGCAAAGTGCTTTATAAAGTTTATCTCATTTGGTCCTGAAGACAAACCTGGGAGATGGGTACAATGATTATCCTCATTTTTAAAATGAGGGAAGTGAGGCCAACAGAGAAGTGTTTTGCTCAGGATTTCACTACTAGTAAGTATCTTAGACTGAATTTGAACTCAAGTCTTCCTAACTCCAGGCCCAGTTCTCTACTGTGCTTTTTAGTTAGCTGTGCTAGCTATTACACAGAATTTGAGAACTGAAACAGACCTAATATGCCATGTGGGGGCAGCTAGGTAGCACAATAGTGCATAGAGTGCCAGACCTGGAATCACGAAGACTCATCTTCCTGAGTTCAAATCTGGCCTCAGACACTAGCTGTGTGACCCTAAGCAAGTCATTTAACCCTGTTTGTCTCAGTTCCTTGTCTGTAAAATGAGCTAGAGATAGAAATGGTAAACCACTCCAGTGTTTTTTCAAGAAAACCCCAGATGGGGCCACGGAGTTGAGATATGACTCAACCACAACAACCAGAAGCCATCTAGTCCAATCCAAATGTAAGAGGAATGGCCATTATATCATGCCCTACAAGTGCTCATCTACCCCCTGTGTGAAGACCTCCAAGGAGAGCGAACTTGCCACCTCTTAAGACAGGCCATCCCACTTTGGGATTGTTCTCATCAATCAGAAGGTCTTGCTGACCTTTAACCTAAACTGACCCCTTTGGACTTTCACCCATCATTCCTGGTTCTGCCCTCTGAGATCAAACAGGACGAGCCTCATCCCTCAGCCCTTCAAAAACTTGAAGTCAGCTATCATGCCTTCCCTGTATCATGTCCTCTTCTGCAGGCTGAACATCCCCAGCTCCTTCAATCAAACCTCCTATGGCATGAAATCAAAGCCCTTCACCAGCCTGCTTGCTCTCCTCTGGACAATCTTCTTGCTCCTCAATGTCCCTCTTAAGCCCAGACTCCAGAAGAACGAAACACAGTATACATCATGGCAGAGGGCCATGGGACCATCACCTCCCAATTCCTGGAAGATTTTGCCCTCCTAAGGATATAGCCCAAGGCTGCATTATCTTTTTGAGTTTCCATAATATGATTCTAGTTCATATTGCACTTTGTTTACTAACATTAGGAATTGCAGCAGGATCAGAGCCTGCTGCTAATGGTGTGAGAGTAGAATTAACATTACAAATTCCTCATTGGACTAAGGAATTCCTGGATGAAGAAACTCCCTCTACCAATGCAGATATCTTCAAAGCATAGGATGAATAAATCCTTGTCAGGTAGATGGCAGAGGAAGATTCCTTTCATATATGGGTTGAACTGGATGGCCACTGGGGTTCCTGCCAACTCCTAAATTCTGTGATCCTGGGGAGTTGGTATCTTCTCTACAATTTACAACTGTAGAGATCCCCTAGGGTACCAAGAGGTAAAGTCACTTGTCTGGGGTCACACAGTCAATAGGTGTCAGAAGTGAGATTCGATCTCATGTGTCTCTGGATCTGAGGCCAATTTGCTATCTTTCATACCAAGCTCCAGATGGTGAAATACTATTTTCATATTTTTGAAGGTCTTGAAGTTAATTATCTCATTTGATCCTCACAACAGCCCTATAAAGCAGATGATATTCCCATTTTATAGATTCAGGAAACTAAGGCTAAATGACTCACCCTGGGTACACAGCAAGTATGTATAAGAGGCAGGGTTTTAAAATCAGGTCTTCCTGACTTCAAGCCCACTGCTCTACACCAAGAGTGGCAAACTCAAATAGGAATGGGGTCACTAGACCTTATTTTAGGATCCCTGTGTCATTTTGACTTAGAAAACCACATATTGACATTGCATATGTTCTACTGTATTTTTATTTATTGTATTAAATATTTCCTAATTACAATTTGAGAAGGTTCCAACAGGAGTGTTATGGGTCAGTGTTTGACACCTTTGCTGTAATACACCATAGTACCTCCCTCATATGTGGTACCCTCTTTAGAACCAAGGAATCACTTTATTATCAATTTTTTTTCTCTCCCTGTGACATGAGGCAAACACAGATAGCACATTACCATGTTATTCCCAGAGCACATGAGCAGCTATCTGGTGCAATAGATAGAGGGCTGGACTGGGAGTCAGGAAAACCCAGGTTCAAATCTGAACTCTGAAACTTACTAGCTTTGTGACCCAAAGTAATTCACATTACTATTGTCTGCCTCAGTTTCCTCATCTGTAAAATATGAATAATAATGATATCTACCTCCCAGGGTTGTTATGAGGGTAAAATGAGATCATATTTATAAAGCACTTTGCAAACTTTAAAGTACTATGTAAATGCTGGCTATTATTAAATGCAATTAGACTAATATGTTTGTCAGCCATCAGTAAGCCCAGCCTCCCCAATTATCTTGTCTAATTGCATTAGGAGCTGACAGATGAGCACACACCCCATGACATTTCTGCTTGTCATCTCTAAGCAAGGGGCACACAGATCCCTGCTTATTTCCTCCGTCAAGAGGTGGATCCCTTTTTTTCTTATTACAATAACCCAATGCTGGGCAATTAGCTCCCATTCATGTTACATCCACTTTATCTGCCCTGCTCCAAAGAAGTGGCAGGCCTATGGGAACAGAGTGCTATATTCTAATAAAAATGAAGGATGAAGAAGCAAAGGGAAAATAATTTAAAGTCTTTTTTTTTGTCACTGTCCTAGGCAAAGCCACAAAATGGCTTGTGGGTCCTTTTTCTCATGTGCCTCAAGTAACATTTAAAAAGTGGTTCGCTTGATACTTCCATGTTGACCACTTTTTCTTCTGGATGCCCTCTCCTCCCTGGGTTTTATCTATCTCTCTATCTCTTTCTCTCTCTATATATCTATCTATCTATCTATCTATCTATCTAGCTAGCTAGCTAGCTAGCTAGCTATACCGTTCCCTCCTGGTTCTCCTCCTACGCATCTGACATTACTTCTCAGACTCCTTTGTTTGTTCAGCATCTATGCTCTACCTCTTTTGGGAGGGTATACTATGACTGTCCTGGACACTCTTGTCTCAGTCTCTCTCTTCCTAATCAGCACCCATGGTGTGAAGTTTGAAACACATCCATAACTTTGCAGAAAAGTGATGAGTGATCAGAGTCAAAAAGGTAGAGGCAGAAACCTAGCTAAACTCTCCCAATATTCCCAACTTTAAAATAATGCCACATATCAAATTATGGAATGGCAGAATCAACAAAGGGTCAGGGTGAGCCTTTTGCTGGCCTAAGGAAACTTAGGAAGCTGATAGGACAGGTCAATGACAGTGGGGTGGAGGCCTGTCCAGAGTCAGCAATAGTGGCTGCACCAGCAGTCCAGAGATGGTAAGGGGTCAGACAACTGGTCTGACTTTGCTTGCACTAGGTTCAGCTGGTGTTGACTGACAACTCTATTACCTATAAGCAGTACTGGGTCAAGTACTAGCATGTGTGACTGCAGGAGAGCAGGAGACCTGGTCACAGCTCCAGGGCCATGAGGGGTGCTAATGCATGTAGCTGCATAGGACTGAGAGCCCTTATTGGATAAAGACTACAGCAAAAACAAGGATAGCAGTGACCAAACCTCTTCCTGGATCAGAAAAACTTGGAGGTACTGAAAACTTATAGAATTTCAGAACCAGCCCTGAAAATAGTAACACAAAAAAGTCTGAAGTTTGGGACAGAGCCTCCCCATCCCCAGGGTGAGCAGAGGCCAATTTTAACATAATGTTGCAAGTCAAGAAATAGGCTGGGAAAATAAGCAAACAACAACAACAAAATCTTCACCATAAAAGCAGGGGAGATTTAAACACAAAGATAGAAGAAGACAACTAAGTGAAATCAGCTACAAACAAAGACTCAAAGAAAAATTCTAATTGGGCACAAACCCAATAAGAATTGCTTAAAATTTTAAAGAAAATGATAAGAGTGGTAGAGGAAAAATTGGGAAAAGAAATTAGAGTGAGGCAGGAAATCTATGAAGAAAATTAACAGTTTGGTAAAAGAGGCATAAAATATTGAAGAAAATAACACCTTAAAAAACCAAAGGGGCAGAAAAATTCACTGAAGGAAAGAACTTAAAAAGCAGAATTGGCCAAATTGAAAAAATGTACAAAAGCTCACTGAAGAAAATAATTGCTTAAAAATTAGAACTGACCAAGTGGAAACTAATAACTCTGTGAGACTTCAAGAAATAATGAAACAAAGTCAAAAGAATGGAAAAAAAAGAAGAAAATTTGAAATATTTCATTGGAAAAATAACTGACCTGGAAGACAAATCAAGGAGAGATAATTTAAGAATTATTGGACTGCCAGAAAGCCATGATCAAAAAAAGAGTCTACACATCATGTTTCAAGAAATTATAAACAAATTCTCCCCTGATAGCTTAGATCCAGAGGGTAAAATAGAAATGGAAACATCCAACTGATCAGCTCCTAAAAGAAGTCTCAAAATGAAAACACCAAGGAATATAATAGCCAAATTCCAGAACTCCAAGGACAATGAGAAAAATTGCAAATAGCCAGAAAGAAATTATTCAAGAATCATTGAGTCACAAATCAGGATCACACAAGATTTAGTGCCTTCCACATTAAAGGATCATAGGGCTTGGTATATGACATTCCAGAAGGCAAAGGAGCTAGGATTACAACCAAGAATCACTTACCCAGAAAAACTGAGTATAATCTCTCAGGGGAAAGATAGACACTTATTAAAATAGAGGACTTGATTTCAAGAACTCTTCATAAAAAGATCAGAAATTAATAGAAAATTTGACATTCCAACACAAGACTCAAGAGAAGCACAGGTAAATATGAAAGAAAAATCAGAAGAGACTCAACAAAGTTAAACTGTTTACATTTCTATATGGGAAAATGATACATTAAATTCTAGGAATTATATCATTATTAGGGTACATAAGAGGAGTTTACATTGATAGAAAGCACGGGTATGAGTTGATTATGTTGGAATGTTCTCCAAAAAATATTAAAGGGTAAGAAAGAGAGATGCACTGGGAGAAGGGAGAGGTAGAAGGAGGAAATTTTTTCACATAAAAGAGATACACAAAGAGGAGCTTTTAGAGTGAAAAGGAAAATGGGGGAGGGTGGAGGACAATTCCTGAACCTCACTCTCATCAGAATTGATTCAAATTGACTCAATCAGAATTGAGGGAAGATAGATAGACAGATGATAGATAGATACATAGATAGATACATAGATAGATAGATAGATAGATAGATAGATAGATAGATAGATAGATAGATAGATAGATAAAAACTCAGTTGTGTACAGAAACATCTTACCCCATGGGGAAATAGAAACAAAAGGGGAATAGAGAAAAAGAAGAGGGATTATACAAGAGAGGGAAGAGTAAGGGAAGCAGTGGTTAGAAGCAAAATATACTTTAGAGGAGGGACAGGATAAAAAGGGAAAGAGAAAAATAGACAGGTGAAAATGGGATGGAGGGAAATACACAGTTAGTAATCGTAACTATGAATGTGAATGGGATAAGTTCACCCAAAAATGGGAAGATGATAGAACAATGGATAAGCAACAAGAATCCAACAATATGTTGTTTACAAGAGGGAGAGACACATTTGAAAGACTCGCACACAGAGTTATAATAAAGGACTGGAGTAGAATCTACTATGCTTCAGCTAAAGTAAAAATTATGATCCCAGACAAAGCAAAAATAGACTTAATTTAAAAAGATAATCAGAGAATCTACATTTTGTTACAAGGTGCCATAGACAATTAAGTAATAGCAAAAACATTTATGGCAAGTTTTTCTTATAAAGGATTCATTTCTCAAATATATAGAGAACTGAGTCAAATTTATGAAAATAAGAGTTATTCTCCAACTGAAAAATGGTTGAAGAACATGAACACGCAGCTTTCAGAAGAAATCAAATCTATCTATAGTCATATAAAGTACTCTAAATGTTGATTATAGAAATGCAAATTAAAATCTCTAAGGTACCATCTCACATCTATCAGCAATGACAACTGATAAAGGGAATAAGGAAAAATAGGTACACTTACAAACTAAAGGTGGAATAGTGAGCTGGTCCATCCATCATGCAGAACAATTTGAAACTATACCCAAAGGCTATAAAACTGTGCATATCCTTTGGTCCAACAATATCAATATTAGATCTGTCCCTAAGACATAAAAGGAAAAGCACCAATATGTACAAAAACATTGATAGCAAGTCTTTTTGTGGTGACAAAAAACTTGAGATTGAGGAAATGCTCATCAATTGGAGAATAGCTGAGCAAGTTATGGTATATGATTGTGACAGCATACTACTGTGCTATGAGAAATGATGAGGGGTATGGTTTCAGAAAAACATGACAAAATTTATATGAATTGATGCAAAGTGAAATGAGAAGAAACAGGAGATCATTATGCACAGTAATCACAATGTTGCGATGATAATCAGTTGGGAAAGACATGGCTACTCTGGTCAATACAATGATCCAAGATAACTCCAAAGGATTCATGATGAAAAATGCTGTCCACCCCCAGAGAGAGAACTGATTAACTGATTGTAAAATGAAATATAATTTTCTCACTACATTTTGGTTTTTTTGTAATATGGCTAATATGAAATTTGCATGATTTCACTTGTATAATTGATATCATATTGACTGCTTTTTCATTTGGTCAGGGAGGGGATGGGAGAAAGGGAAAAATTTGAAATTTAAAATTTAAAAAGAATGTTAAAGATAAATAATAATTTAAAAAAATTAAGTGGTGATGGTAGAGATGATGATGATTTTGCTGATTTTTTACCATAGAAAAGGAGGACAAGAAAAGGGGAAATTAGCTGTCTACAGTTCAAAACAGGTTAAGTGACTTGCCTAGAGTCTCATAGTGACAGAATTTAAATCCAGGTCTTCCTGACACTAAGTCCAACACTCTTTCCACCATGTCATGGCAGAATTATAGTCAGAGCAAGAACTAAAAATATCTCTGCTTGAAGTAAGAATCATAAACCAAGTTAAGTGAAGTCAACAAACATTCAGTACTTACTAAATGTCAGGCATTATGCTAAGCACTGAAGATACAAAGAAAAATAAAAACAATCTCTACTCTCAAGGACCTCAGTCTAATGAAGGAGGCAGTATCTTGTATGTCTATACAAGTTATTGACAGGGCTAATTGGGGATAATATGAAGGGAAAAACACTAAGATTTAGAAGGACTAGGAAAGTCTTCTTCTAGAAAGATAGACAGAGAGAGAGAGAGAGAGAGAGAGAGAGTTCTGAACATATGAGCTAGCCAGTGAAAATACCCAGAGTTTGGAGACTGAATGTCTGTGAGAAGAACATCAAGGAGACCAGTGTAGTGGATCACAGGTCTCAGGAAACATGTCCTTATTTAAACAGGGGGTAGAGAAAACAGGTTGGCTTGGGGAAGGAGCTCAGCTCATTCTGATTCAATCTGCTGTCTTCCTACTTGAAAGGATTATTCTCACTAAGCTTTACGGTTATGAAAGAACCGCAAATCCTGTCAGTACCACGCCGCCCCCTCCCCCCTTTAAATTCATCAAAATCCTATTTACCACACCCCAATTGTATCTTTGATTATAGTAATTAATCATCTTAGAATCATAGTGCTTGAGTTAGAAGGGAGCCAGAGACCATCTCGTCCAACTCCTTCTTCTTACAGATGAGGAAATTGAGAAAGGTCAGCTGATTTGTCACAATCTAATCACAGTGAAACAAATCATTAGATAACAGAACCAGCACCGGGATGATGGTGATGAGGATGATAACGGTAGTGGTGGTGGTGGTGATGACGATGATGATGAAGATGATGGCAGCATTTATATGGTACTTTAAGACCTGTAAAGAGCTTTATATATATATTAACTCCTTTGATCCTGACAACAATCCTGGGAGGTAGGTCCTATTATTACCCCCATTTTACAGATGAGGGAAATGAGGCAGAGGTCACATGACTTATGCAGGGTCACATAGTTAATATCTGAGGCCAGATTCAAAATCAAGTCTTCCTGGCCCTAAATATCATACTTTATTCACTCTCCTTCTTAGCTACCTAGATCAGGTAACTTGTCCAAGGTCTCACAGATAGTAACTGAAAGACATCATTGGTCATAGGTCTGGAGTTTGAAAGGAATTGAGAGGTTATCTACTCTAGCTCCTTCATTTTGCAGGAGGGAAAATTGAGTTTCAGAGAGGTTAGTAGACTTGCCCAGGTTACACAGCTAGTAATTGACCAAGCTGAGATTAGAACCCAAGGCTTTGGACTCCGGATCTGACACTTTCCATTTGCCCATCCTTCCTCCTCTTCTCTGGTAAGTGGGTAATGACGTCTCACAAAAAGCAAAAGGTAACTTTCTGAGGGCAACATAGCAAGTCAATAATGGGAAATGGAATATAACCCTTGAGATTTTATCCTCTGATTCACAAAGGCTCTCAAAACAGAGAATGGACTACAATCACCCCCAAGGCACAGAACTCAACTTCTAAGACAATTTGCTTCAAGTACCAAAGCAAGCATCAGCTGTCTAAGTGACCTTTAAAAGCAAAGTGTCAATTGGACTCCAGGAGAGATTTATAGAAAGATGCATCACTCTGCATTTAAATGCAGATGTCACAATGCTTTTACAAATGACCTGTTCAGACTCAGATGAGCCTCTGGAAGGGTTGAGTGCCTCATAGGTGGTGGAGTTGCTGGTGCAGAGGGAATCAACCAGTGAGGCTGGAATGAATTCTCAACACAGAAGCCACATGACACATTTGTAACTCTGATGGATGCTCCCCAGGACCAGTACAGGAGCATCAACTAATCTTAACCTCAAAACATGGAAAGCTTCTGGAGAAGTTAAGGTTCTTGGGTATTTTTTGATCCCAAGTTCTAAGCTGCAGTGCGCTATGATGACAGGATGTCCACACTAAATTTAATCACTGTGCTGAACTCCCAGGGAGCTAGAGGCCACCAGGCTAACTTAGGGGGAGGGAGCTAAAGCTTAAACCAGCCTAGCCTAGAAACAGAACATATCAAATTTCCTATGCTGATCAATCAAGGATCAGCCCTTAAGTAGCCCCAGAACTGAGATGGTCTAAGTGAGAGGGGAAGACCCAGTCTTTAAAACAAAACAAAAAGAACTATCATTCAATAAATATTTATTAAGTGCCTATGATTTGCCAGGAATTGTGCTAAATCCTGGGCATATAAACAAAAGCAAAAGACAGTCTCTGTTCTCAGAGATTTCCCATTCTGATGAAAAAAAAAAAAAGAAAGAAAGACCAGTACAAAATAGGGGAACAAGACCTGGTGCGTGGGATGACAGAGCCACTAATACATTACTGGTGGAGCTGCAAATTAGTCTAATCATTCCAGAAAACAACTCAGAACTACTCTAGAAGCAGTTATTAAAGAGATAAAGAAGACCAAAGATAAAGGGGAAAGTGCCACTCATCATCCCCTCTGCTTTCTATCTCTGGAACAACAATCAAAACAATACAGCTTTTGCTTCTGGAAAGGGGGCAGGAATCAACAGCCCTAGAATTCCATTCACAAACACTGTGACCAAACTCTCTTCCTTGGTCACCGCTCTCTGATATTCCCCTCCAGTACAGGAGTGTTCATTTTCTCTCTCTCTCTCTCTCTCTCTCTCTCTCTCTCTCTCTCTCTCTCTCTCTCTCTCTCTCTCTCTCTCTTTCTCTCTCTCTGTGTGTGTGTGTGTGTGTGTGTGTGTGTGTGTGTGTGTGTGTGGTGGACTACTCTGACAGTCTGGCAAAGCCTATGGATATATCAAAAATAATCAGATTTTTTTTTATAGTAACAAAGTACTAGAAGGAAAGTGGGCATCTATTGATTCACACAGCAAGAGAAGCTAGGTGGCTCAGCATATAGAGTGCCCAGACTGGAATCAGAGAGACCTAAATTCAACCCTAGCCTCAAATACTTACCAGCTGTGTAACCTTGGGTGAGTCACTTGACAATTCTGCTTGCCTAGGAGGTAGCTAGGTGGCTTAGTGGTTAGAGCCCTGGGCCTAGAGTTCAGAAAGAGCTGTGTTCAAATGGCCTCATATAGTAACTAGTTGTGTGACCCTGTGCAAGTCACTTAACCTCTGCCTGCCTCAGTTTCCTCATCTGTAAAAAAAGTGGATTGGACTGAATTGCCTATAAGGTTGCTTCCAGTTCAAAATGTGTGATTCTATAAGTGTACTTTGAGAAATAATGTATTCTGTTAAATACCAGGGACTCTTATTTTAGGGAACCCAAAAAGTAGGGATGGGGGAGAGAAAGCAAAATAGGAAATGCCTAAAGGAAACCTTTAGAAAACGAGGCAGACGCTCCATTTCATGTGTCCAAAAATTCAGAAGACTGAGGAGCAGCTCACTTAAAAAATGGGAGGAAATTGCTAAAGTTCTTGATGCTGACTCTTCAGAAATAAAATCCATCCAGCCCCACCTATGCTTTTGGGAGGCCTCACTACTTGGTAACAGTATACTGAGCACTAAAGGGAGAGAATGGGCTACATCTCGGCAGGTCTCACATTACTCTGACACAGTCAGACTGCCCAAGGTCATCCAATGTTGTCTTGGTGGGAAGGAGCAGGATGAAACCATCCTCAGGCACAGAGAATGTCCAGGGTTCCAGAAAGCCCCAACAATGTAATAAAGGCGTTCTTTGGATCTCAGGCCTGATCATTTCTCTGGGTCCATACAAACATTCATGTCTTGTCCCAAACCATTTCGCATTTAGAAAGATCTTGCCATCGAAGGAAGTAACCATTATAGATCCGGGATTTGTTGTTGTTCAGTCATTCCAACTGTGTCGGACTCTACTTGATCCCCGTTTGGGGTTTCCTTGGCAAAGACGCTGGAGTGGTTTGCAATTTCCTTCTCCAGTTCATTTTGAAGATGAGGAAACTGAGATGAACAGGGTTAAATGACTTGCCCAGGGTCACACAGCTAGTAAGTTATCTGAGGTCAGATTTGAACTCAGGTCTTCCTGGCTCCAGGACTGGTACCCTGTGCACTGCACCACTTTGCAATGGCTTACATTGGGGAATTGCCAACTCTACAAAGTATGGTTTGGTGGATAGGCACCGGACTTTGGTCTGGCTGCTGATACTACATGTATGACCATTGGAAGTGACTTAATCTCTCTGAACCTCAGCTTCCTCATTTCTAAAATGGGAATAATAATGACTATAATACCTATCTCAAAGGGTTCTGGCAACACAAAGGAGATAATGTAGGACATGTCCTTTGCAGGCTTTAAGGCATTTTGCGATTGTCAAATATTATTATTTTAACTAAAAGAAAAATTTAATACCACCTGTTTGTGTTTAAGTACAGGTCAGAGAAGTAGGTACCAGCCCTAACTAACATTTACTATCACTTTTAAACGGAGGGGTCCAATATGTACACAATCAAATCTGGTCCAAACCATATTAAAATGTAATTGCTATCTGATTTTAATGTGTTTATGAATTAATTTTAAAAATTACAAACATGTTTAGTTTTCTAAGTCCATATGAGATCCAACGGGATCCTTATGTATGGGTTAGGGATCCTGCGTCCATATGAATTTGATACCCCTGTTCACTATTTATCAGTATTAGGGACGACTAGGGGGCGCCATAGTGCATAGAGTGCCAGGTGTGGAGTCGAGAAGACTCATCTTCATGAGTTCAAATCCAGCCTCAAAAACTCATTAGCTGTGTAACCCTGGGCAAATCGTTTAACCCTATTTACCTCAGTTTCCTTATCTGTAAAATGAACTGGAGAAAGAAATGGCAAACCACTTCAGTCTCTTTGCCAAGAAAACCCCAAATGGGATCATGAAGGATCAGACACAACTAAAGATAACCCAACAAAATTTATCACCATTGTGATACCACAACATTTAAAATATTTTCTCAATTGATCCTTACCACAACATTGTGAGGAAGGGGTTTAGTATGATGCCTATTTTACAGATGAGTGAACCGAGGCAGGTTACGCAGATAGTCAGTATCAGATGGAGAATTTAAACCGGACTGTTCCTGACTCTAAGCCTTGTACTTTATTCATGATACCACATTGCCTCTCTAATGGATAAAAAAAAAAATCTGTGCAGGAGACTCACTTTTATTTCAAAAGCAAAAGGAGATTTCAAACACTTTAGTCTGGATGAGAAGCACAGTTCATAGATTTTCTTTTTCAAATGTTGTTTTCTTTTTAAGAACTATCCAGGCTCTCAGTGACACTTTAGTCTAGGAACCTCAACTAGGTTTTCTAGGGCTCTGCGAACTTGCTCTTTTCAAATATTTTTGAAACTGTTCTTCAGCACAATTGGCTTCCTTTTTACCCCTTTGTGTTTTATTTTGTGCCGTTAGAAACATTATTCAGAGGGGGGATCGGCTAGATGGTTCAGTGGACAGACCACCCTGGAGCCAGGAGAACCTGAGTCCAAATAAAGCACTTCAGACACTTCCTAGCTATGTGACTCTGAGCAAGTCACTTAACCTCTGCCTGCCTCAGGTTCCTCAATTGGAAAATGAGGATAATAACTGTACGTACCTCTCAGGATTTTTGTAAGGATTAAATGAAAAGATATTTAGAAAAAGCACTTGTAACAAAGCTTGGAACTTAGTAGGTGCTATTTATTATTATTATATTGTTGTTATCATTATTTTCTGTAGGTTTTGTCAGACTGCCCAAAGGTTCCAGGACACCAAAAAAGTTAAGAACTCCTCTAACTAGTGCAACTTATTTAAACTCATAAGATCAATAAGTTAGACCTCAGAAATAAGTTCAACTGTTTTCATATTATACATGAAGAAACTAAGAGCCTCAAAGAAGTGACTCACCAAAGGTCTTTCTTATAATATGATGAAGTTTTTCCTTCCTTCCTTCCTCCCTCCCTCTCTCCTTTCTTTCTTCCTTCCTTCCTTCCTTCCTTTCTTCCTTCCTTCCTTCATTTCTTCTTTACTTCCTCTTTCCTTCCCTCCTGCCTTTTCCTTTCTTGTTTCTTTTTCTTTCTTTCTCATTTCCTTTCTTTCTTCTTCCCTTCCTCTTTCTTTCTTTCCTTCCTTCTTTCTTTCTTCCTTCCTTCTTTTATTCCTCCCTTCCTTCTTCCTCCCTTCCTTCCTTCTTCCTCCCTCCCTTCCTTCCTTCTTCCTCCCTTCCTTCCTTCTTCCTTCCTTCCTTCCTTTCTTTCTTTCTTTCTTCCTTCCTTCATTCCTCCCTCCCTTCTTCCTCCCTTCCTTCCTTCTTCCTCCCTCCCTTCCTTCCTTCCTTCTTCCTCCCTTCCTTCCTTCCTTCCTTCCTTCCTTCCTTCCTTCCTTTTAGTTCAAATAATGCCCTTTATTTTTCCACCACTGTCATGTCTTAGAATGCTCCCTGACTACCCCATTAACCCTTATAACCAAGGGGCAGATTTCAGCTAACGCACTTGATGAGACATCTGGCATCCCCTGCATTCTCCTAGTTTGTGGTCCTCTGTTCCTCCATGCTGAGTGGAAGGATGCAAGTTTCATCATCTTGTCTTCAGACCTGAGATTTGAGATTGCATTTGATCTGAGTTTAGTTGCCTTCTGTTGTTTTCATTTTTGTTGTTGTTCAGCTTTTTCAGTTGTGTCCTAAGTCTTCATGACCACATTTGGGGTTTTTTTGACAAAGATACTGTCATGGTTTGCCATTTTCTTCTCCAGCTCATTTTACAGATGAAGAAACTGAGGCAAGTAGGGTTAAGTGACTTGTCTAAGGTCACACAGCTAGTAAGTGTCTGAGGCAAGATTGGTACTCACAAAGATAAGCCTTCCTGACTCCAGGCATGGCACTCTCTCCATGGTACCACCTAGCTGCCTATTTTCATTTACAGTTTTTGTGAATCTATTTGCTTCCACATCTATTAGCCTTGCTTTGACCCAGTTTTCATCACTTTTCATGTGATTCTTTAAATTCTTCATCACTATCTTTATGGTGTGATAATATTCCATTACATCCCCATGCCATAATTGGTTTGTCCATTCACCAATCCATGGACCCTGACTTTATTGCTAGTTTTATTTTTCAGCTCATACATTCTCAAGGGTTTACAAAAAGGAAGTCTTCCTGAAGATGCTCCTGAAGTTGACTGCAGAGATGACAAGCTCTCCTTCCTTTCATTGTGTCATAGCTGATGTCCTACAAGTGAACCATGAAATAAACCTTCTGTGGGGTTAGACCAGGGGTTCTTAACATATATTTTGTATGTCCTGAGTCCCTTTGGCAGTCTAGTGAAGCCTATGGACCCCTACTCAGAAAGAAAAAAACATTTTTAAATAAATGAAGGAAACTCTAATTTTTAATTACAGATTAGTAAAAATAAAGATGTCATTTTTTCCCAATCCAAATTCATTGCCAGGTTTAGACCAGGGCTAGAACCTGACTTCCTAGGAAAGAGATTGAACACATTATCAGTTACTGGAAAGCACACCATCATGGCAGATACCCAGGTCTGTCCAGATGGAATAAACTGGTCTATCAGAAAAATAAACATAGGAGAGCTCCTGACATTCTCTTCCTGCCAGAAGGGCTTCAAGGGATCAGCCCTGGATGGGTAATGAACACCTTACCTCCATTTTACTCAGCTACAAGCCAGAAACTTTCTGCTTTCATTTATTCCCATCCAAGTGATCAGGAGCTTTGTCATTCACCTGCCCTGCAGTTCCCCTGAATTGTAAATAACTCAGAGGTCTTTTGGCTTCAATCTTCTCATTCCCCTCTTCTTTCCATCATTATTTACTTCTCTGTTTAGCCCTTGGGCTGCTCTGATTTGGTCTGGAGTTGTAAAAAATAATCAAAAGGCTTCTCCTGGTGTTGAAAAGATCCTCTAAAGCCAAACATCTACCCAAGGAGAGGTTTTTGTTCTCCAAAATAAAGCTCAACTCACAGATATAGTTGGCTCTCCCTTATGGATTAAACTCTGCACTCACAAATCATAGGAAGTTAGAGCTGAGAGGAACTACCTCAGAATGTTGAATGTTCGAAAAAGGAGGGCCCTTAGAGCACAGCATGCTATAGCTGGGATGGGCCATAGAAAAGAGAATGTCAGAGCTGAAAGAGCGAAGAGAGGCCATTTGGTCCAGCCTCCTCATTTAATCATTTAATGAGAGAGGGAACTGAGACCCGGAGAGGAAAAGCAACTTGTTCAAGCTCACACAGGGAAGGTAGTGGTAGAATCAGGGCTTGAACCCAGGCCTTTTGATCCTAATGCCAGTGCTCTTTCTACTACATGAGGGGATCCTTAATGAATCAAAATTTCCTTTGGTGTCACTGCCTCCATTCTCTCTTCAACTCCAATTCATCTCCCACAAAGATGCCAAAACAAGCACAGATATGGCCATGTCACTCCCTTGCTTTAAAATAGTCAATGACTCCCTATTGTCTCTAGAAGAAAATAACAATTACTCAGGCTAGCACCATCCCTTTGCTCATAGGTTTCCCCATGCCCAGAATGTACTCTACCTCGTAGAATCCTTTCCTTCCTTCAAGGCTCAGTTCAGGGGCTTCTTCCAATCCTCTTTTTAATAATGTTTCCAGGAAAATGCTGGAGCCAGCTCTAACCAACTCTTGAGATTACTTTATTAAATTTTCAATGCAAACATTTGCATCTCAGAAATCATAATTAGTAGAAATTAGGGCTTGATTCATTGTTTTGTTGATCATCTAGACTTTAAAAAGTAATAACAATGCCAACTAAAGTTAAAAGTGTGTATGTTGTTAAGCATTACCAGCACAACTTTAGATTGCTCTATAAACATAGCTTGGGCTCAGGAGGAGTACAGAAGAAGGCAGAAGGAACTGTCATCACCAC
This sequence comes from Pseudochirops corinnae, assembly GCA_028646515.1. NCBI lineage: Eukaryota > Metazoa > Chordata > Mammalia > Diprotodontia > Pseudocheiridae > Pseudochirops > Pseudochirops corinnae. The sequence goes on from CM053588.1 coordinate 48,053,890, forward strand.
ACTGGAGGCCTGCTGACTGTCAGTAACAATAATCATAATAACTGGCATTTATGTAGCATTTAATAGCTTTTAAAGTGCTTTATATCCTTTATCTCCTTGGAGCAACATTCCTGCTCTGTTCTCAAATTATCTTTTATTTATTTGTGCGCACATAGCAACTTCCCTGGGATAATACATCCCTTAAAAGCAAGTGATTTTTTTTTTAATTTTTGTCCTTTTTCCCTCACCTTTAAAGGTTTACTAACTGAGGTTCATTCTCTCTCTCTCTCTCTCTCTCTCTCTCTCTCTCTCTCTCTCTCTCCCTCTCTCTCCCTTTCTCTCTCTCTCTCTCTCTTTCTCTCCCCTTCTTCCTTCTTCTCTCCTCCCTCCTTCTCCCCCTATATATGTATATCAACACACATATGTATGTGTACATATGTGTGTATATATACATCTGTATATATGAATAAAATACAATTACAAAAAAATTTCTGCATAAACATATGTATTTTAAAATTTTATTAAATATTAAATATATTTTATAATCCTATATATTTTATTTATTTATTTAAAACATATCCTGAAAAGGGGTCTATAGATTTTACTTCTTACTAAGGAAAAACCTTTTGATTGTTCATCCTAAATGGATTTTGAATACAAAAGGCACAAACTCATTGAGTCTTCCTTGTGGTGAGCATGGCAATAAGTTCTGTGAGCTTCCTGGTGATCAAGGGGCCTTGAGCCTGTCCCATCCTGGTACCATGTGGTGACCAGCTCCCTATTACCAAAACATAATTATAGAAAATAAATTTGAGGCCATTTTAGAGCATAGGGCAATGGAGGTGGGGCAGGGAGAAGAAAAGGTTTCATATAAAAGGTGTCACTTGGGTTGGATTATGAAGGGAAAGGGAGACAATTTTAAGAGCTAGAAGTGAAGAGAGAAGGTATTCTAGGCATACAGGACAGCCAGTATAAAGGCCCAGAGTAGGTCATGAATTGTCTTGTGTGAAGAAAAACAAACAAGAGGGTTTGGCTAGATCACAGGGTGTAAGAAAGGCAGAAATGTATAGCAAGGATGGGAAGTAGGCTGGGGACAGGCTGTAAAGGATTTTAAACACCAAACAAAGGAGTTTAGATTTGGGCCTAAGGGTGATAAAAAGCCTTGATATTTGTAGAGTAGAGGAGTGACATGGTCAGAGCTTTAGGAAGTCATGAACTTCATAAAGATCACTTTAGCAGTTGAGTCAAGTATGGGTTGGAGAAGGGAAGGGCTAGAGACAAGGAGTCCAATTAGAAGATTGTCATAAGAGTCCAAGGGAGAAGTGATAAGGGCTTGTGTTATGGTGTTGTCTATCTGTGTATAGAGAGAGGTGATGAATGGGAAAGATGTTGGGAGCTAGGAATGCTAAGGGATATATGATGTGAAAGATGTGGGGTGCCAAGGATAATGCTATGGTTGGAAACTTGAGGTGATTAGGATAGTAATGCCTGAAAGAAAAATAAGGAAGTTGAGAATAAGAAGGGTTTGGGGGAAGAGATAATGAGTTATGGTTTTGGACAAGATGAGTTTTAGATACCTTTGGGACATCCAGTTTTAAATATTTGATAGCTAAATGGAGATTCTGGGTGGCAGAATGGACAGAGTACTGGGCCTGGAGTCAGGAAGATCTGAGTTGAAATCTGCCCTAAGAAACTTATTAGCTGTGTAACCCTGGGCTAGTCACTTAATTCTGCTTGCCTCAGTTTCCCTATCTGTAAAATGAGTTGGAGAAAGAAATGACAAATCACTCCAGGGATTTTGCCAAGAAAACCCCAAATGTGGTCATGGAGAGTCAGACATGACTGAAATGACTGAACAATAACAAATGGAGATACATACAACTAGAGATTAGGAGAGAAACAGGTACTTAGATTTGTGAGTTTTAACAGATTTTCTGGGTTATTTAACTTAGCATTAAGTCATCTGCCTAGGGATGGTAATGAGAGAAAAAACCTCCCATAGTTAGATAATATGATATGAGGGGCAGCAAACTGGCACAGTGGATAGAGCACCAGTTCTGGAATCAGGAGGACCTGAGTTCAAATGTGACCTCAGACACTTAATAGCTATGCAACCCTGGATAAGGCATTTAATCACATAAGGAGGAGGAGGAGAAGGAGGAGGAAAAAAGAAGAAAATAGGATATGAATGATAAACCAGCAAAGAAACTAAGAAGGAGCTGTCAGATAGGAAGGAGGAAAATCAGGAGAGCATAGTGTCATGAAAACCCAGAGAAGAGAGAGTACCCAGCTTTAGTGAGTAACCAACAATGTCAAATGCACACAGTAGGTCTAAAAAGATGAGGCTTAAGGAAAGATTATTGAATTTGCCAATTAAGGGTTACTAGTAACTTTAGAGAGGTAAATTTCAGTTGAGTGATAAAGGCAGAAATAAGATTTTAAAGGATAGAGAAGTGAGTGAGAAGACTAGTGGCAGATAATATAGACAGTTTTTTTCTAGGAGTTTGGTTGAAAAAGTGAGGACAGATATGGTACAATAGCTTGGGGTGATGGCAGGGTATACTGAGAGATTTTTAAAGACAGGATAGACGGGTGTATTTGAAGGCAACAAGGAAAGAGTAAATAGATAGGGAGAGACTGAAGATTAGAGAGAGCTGGGGGAGGGCATCATAGAAGTGGGAACCTTCCTGAGAAGACAGGAAAGGATAGGATCAAGGACACATCTTAGCAAGCAGAAATGTGAGCTCCACAATAAGATTGTAGTGAAACAGAGATTGTGTGGAGATGACTTCAAGAGGTTTCACAATGTAGAAAAGGTGTCAAGAGGAAACTCACTGCAAACATCCTCCATATCTTAGCTAGGGATGTACTAAGAACCTTGGCTGAGAACATGGGGGTGCGGTGGGGGTAGAGTGGGAGATATAAAAATATAAGAGATGGCTTGGAATAGCCTTGGTGAATAGAGAATCAACCAGAGAAGAGTAAGCACTAGAAGTAAGTGATAATTATACTTTTCCTAGCTCTGTTCAGGAGGATTTGAGTAGGAGTGCTAGAGACAGATGGCAGGAGTAATTGAGGACTGGATTTGGCAAGGGGTGAGTGTTGGTAGGACAGTGGAGCAAGGAATTTGAGAATAGAGGATCATGTGACATAATATGGTCAATAGATATTCTTCATTCACTTAGAATTTCCTTAATATAATTATTATTATTATTGCTAATAACAATATTATTATTCTAGGTAATAACATCACCACCAGCAACAAAGAAAGCAACATGGTACAAAATTAGAGTTGGCCTCAGATTTGAGAAGTCTGGGTTCTAGTCTTGCCTCTGACACATAATGGCTATGTGGCCCATGCAACGCATGTCACTCAGCCTCTTGGCATCCCCAAGCAACTCTAGAAGACTCTATAGTTACAAATCGGTTACTAATCTTTATCAGTGGAAGTTTTCACACTGTGAGTTCCTATACTAAACAATAACTTGCACTTCCATGGTGCTTAAAAAAGTTTGCAGAGTACTTTATTATGCAATTCTGACTCCCTTCCCTCTTTTTTATTTCTGGAGAGGAGTTGCCTATATCACCAACCTACCTTCACTCCTCCGTTCCTATCCCCTAAAGGGAGTGAGAAAGGTTGATCTTTGGGACTATCTCTATTCCCATATCATTGAGTTTTAAGGATTTTTATTGTTCTTCTCAATGAGGTGGAAAACAGTGGAAGACATGGTTGAGTGAGTGGTCAACAATGATCATGGACCATAGTTCCTTCTATAATATGATGCCCTACCTCAGATACTTAGCAGTGTGATTTTGGACAGATCACTTAAGCTCTTTGTTCCTCAATTTCCTTCCCTCTACTTTTAAATCTATGACCCTATAATGGAATATGCCTCTAGTGTTGAGGGGGTGTGGAATTACAGGATCAGAGGTTTACAGTTTTTAGGCACCTTAGAAACCACACTCCTAATCTTACAGAGGGAGAAACTAAGGCCCATAGAGGCAGAAGTGAATTGTCCAAAGTTGCAAATATTATGAATAACAGAGCATGAATTTGCTGACTTTTTCCTTTGGCTCTAAATTCCAACAGTCTTTCTAGGAACAGTCACACCTGTGGCATGGTACAAGATATCCCTTCATCCATCTATTTCATGGCTATTGTACTTTCTAAAGTCAGCTCACAGAGGCAGAAAACCCTTTTCCTTTTCTGTTTTTTCCCTTATCTATTTTCTTTTCTCTTCTGCCTTTTCTTTAAAGGATACCTCTTGGATTGGCAACTTTCCCCAACAAAATGCCTAGGCTTCTGATTTCCTGCCAGCTAATAATGGGTAATGGCTGGTCATTTCCCTCTTGTCCAGATTTGCTCCCCTGTAAGCAAAATCTAGTTGTACACTCAGGCTTTGTGCCTGACAGGGCATAAGCTGAGTTAGCTCCAACCTTCAAAAACAACTGCCTTCGAAAGAGCAGCACCATGCTGACATTTTTTCGGGGCAGACATCTGTCAATCTCACACCTCCGGTAGCAACCTCACCTGTTTAGTAGCTCTCTGGGACTTTGTGGTGTAAAATTCACACTCAACTTATCTTGAGTGGTTGTCATGGGAAAAAGTGTGTGTGTCTGTGTGCACGCACGCACAGGCGTGCAAGAGTTGGAGTGCGGGTGGTGGAAAGGAAAATTCACAATTAGTAGAGGGAACTTGCCAGCTGAATCAAGAAAATTATTGCTGTGTAATTAAAATGATCAAGTATGGCCTGAAAGAGAATTTGCCCTTCTCATCTTTGCTATAAGTGTGAACAATTGCATATCACATCCAACTTGGTGGATCAGTTAGTTAGCTTCGCTCAATTATTTTTTTTTTCTTTCCTCTTCTTTTGTTGAGGTGTGGGGGGGTGGGTAGTGGTTATAAGAGGTGACTCTGGCTGGGATAGGGATATAATGGGAAATTAAAATGATGTAAAAATAAAATGTATATATATATTTTTTAATTAAAGTGAGTTTTTTACCTTAAGAAATGCATACAAGATACCTGAGTTGGGTGGGACCTGATGGGCTATCTATTCATTTAGGCCCCATGGGAGAGAAGAGAGAGAGCCTGATTTAGAGTCAGAGGATATGGGTTCAGACCCTACTTCTGCCACTTACTGTCTGTGTGATATCAAAGGAATCATTTCATCTCTATGGGCTTCAGTTTTCATATCTGTAAAATGAAAAGTGTTGGATTCTTAAGGTCCCTTCCAGCTCTCAATCTATAATCCTGTGATAGTTTAATATGTACCTGAATAGAAATCCCCATGATCTTATCCGAATAAATAAACTGATATTCAGCCTCTGTTTGAAAATTTCTGGTGCTAGAGAACTCAGTGCCTGCTAAGCCAATCCATTTTTTTGGATAGCTCTTACTTCTTAGGAGGTTTTGTCCTTCTATCAATTCAAAATCAATCTCTCTGTAACTCAAAGGATCATAATTTAGAGCTGCAAAAGGCCTTAGAGGTCATTTAGCCCAAATCCCTCGTTTTACAGATGAGGAAACTGAAGCTAAAGGAAGTTAAAAGTGACCTGCCCAAGATCACACAAATAGTAGATGGCAAAGTCGGGATTTGAACATAGGCTCACTGACTCCATATCCAGAGCTCTTTTCACTACCACCCACTGTAACAGGCCTCAGGGGTCGTTGGCTTGAGTTGTCACCAAAGGGAAATGAGTTGGGGGCAGCTTCTGCTCTTGCAAACAAAACTGACCAGAAATGACAACTTGCCCCTGAGAACCCTTTCTCTGCCCTTGTCTAGAATAACACCCAAAATTCAAGTACCGGAGAGATTGCTATATACCTCATTAGCACAAGTTGTTGGATCTTGGAAAGTCTATCAAATTATTTGATAAGGATCTATTCATTACCCTTATCCAGCTGAAAGAAAAATATTTATAATTGAAACACAGACCCACTCCATGATGAGTGTTGGAAGAAAACTCTACTTTTCTTTACCAATTAGGAAAGCAAAGGATTAAAAATAATGAGCAGACAGCCTAGACAGAGAGGACGTATTTAACTTTTTTCCTCATAGGGAGAATGGGGGAGAATCTGGAAGAGTGCAAAGCCATAGTTCTTCTAATAGAGGCATCAATATTATTTTACTTTGGGCCTCTTCTGATCTGGTCCCTCCACTAACAAGGTTCACAAGCCCATGGTTTAAGAAGACAATCAGTACCACCTCTACTGCCATCATCACTAGCATCATCCCCATCTCCCTCCCAAAGATGGTTTCCAAGAGCCTACGGAACATGATCTCATGTCTAAATACTTTTCCTGAATTACAAAAAGCCATTCTTTTACCCACCTGTGCAAGAGTCCACAAAATGATGGATTTAAAGCAATTATAGTGGAATAGCAACTTATTTCAGAATTGTTTTTAAATGAGCTTCACTGGAAAAGTTGGGAACCAGAGGAATAACAATAACAACAATGAAATGATTTGGTATTGGTGAAGCATTCTCTCCCTAAAATAACTACTACCCTATTGAAAAAGGAAGTGTAGACATGATCATTCCCACTTGACTGATGAGCACACTGTTTTACTGAGGGATTAAATGAGTATATATTACTCAAAAAAAAAGCCAGTAGATGACTAGAATCAAAAAATATTACCTTTTAATAAGATCATGTGTAAATGAATGAATGAATTTATCAAACACTTCCTCTGAGCCACACACTATGCTGAACACCAAGGATAAACTTAAGAAATCAAAATAGTCCCTGCTCTCAACATGCATACACTCTAGTTCAAGGAAACAAGATGTATAGGAGTAGTCAGTTGCTTGGAGGTTGAGAGGACATAGAAATCTTTTTTTTTTTTTTTTGCTCATTTAGTTTTAATTTACAAGATTCAGTTCCACAATCACTTGAGTTTCAGATTTTCTCCCCTCCCTTCCCCCCCCCCCCCATGGTGGCGTGCAATCGTGTATAGGATCTGCAAATACTTTCACATTGTACAATAGTTTGGTCATATAGAAGGGCTGTAACCAATGAGTGATCACTGGGAAAAGAAAAAAAAAACAGAGATAAAAGAGAACGATAACGAGTTTTGCTTCAGTCTCCATTTAAACTATAGTCTTTCTATATCTTTCTCTGAGTTTAGGTATCTCCTTCCTTCTTGAGGCTTGTAGAGTTGTCTTTAG
>CM053588.1:48061541-48131881 GCA_028646515.1 Pseudochirops corinnae
AAAACCTAGCAGGAAGAAATAGAAAAACAAATTATGCATAAAATAACTACAAAAAAATCAAACATTCTTGAGTCAACCTACTAAGATACAGTCAGAACTTATATGAATAAAGCTATAAAGCATTCTTTACAAAAGAAAGACTAATAATTGGATGAATTGCTATTATTCATGTCTGGACGATGTTGATGTAATAACTTGAGGAAATTTCCTAAGTTAGTTTACAGATTTAATGCAATCAAATTATAGCTGGTTACTTTATGGCAGTCAAAATGTTTATAAAAGATTAAGACTCTCAAGAGAAATAATGAAAAAGAAAGTGAAGTCATAGGGCAGAGGGCAGAGGGCAACACCAGATCTCAGATCATACTATGAATCAATAATCATCAAAGCTATTTGGTTCTGCTTAGTCAAAAAGTCAAGAAACCAGACATTCATCAAGCATCTACTGTGTTCCAGGCACTGGACTAAGCACACAGTGGTTAAAAATTAGAAATGATGGTCCACAAAACAACTAGAACCAGGAATGACAGTACACAATAGCTTTGTGCTTGAAAAAATCCAAGGACAACTGCTTGGTTAAGATTCTCTCAATGATTTAAACTGCCCTCTCCAGCAGTTTGGCAGACATTAAGATTAGATCAACATTTCACACCACATACCGTAAAATAGTCCAGAAAAAGATATATAATCTAAATATAAAAGGTCACACGATTTTAAAAGGGTAGAAAATGATAGAAGCAGTTATCCTGAGCAAATATGACTAGAGGAGAGAATTCTTAAACAAGCAAGTTCTAGAGTGTGATCATAAAAGATAAAATAGAAAACTTACAATGTTTCATTGAAATTTTTTAAAAATCGCTGTTGCTTCTCAATGACTTCCTCTAATACAATTCCACCTTATAATAAATGAAGAAAATCAATACATTGACTGTATCTGAAAATGTATATTTCATTTAGCACTTATATCCCAGCGTATCTCTGCCAAGAGTAAGGACACTTAATTCACCAAGAGCACACTGAAGTCACCACTGAGTGGAGTTCCAAAGTCTTCCCATATTGTTTTCCTTTGCATCAGTGTGGTCATCTTGTATATTATTCTCCCAGTTCTTTAAATCCTTTCATTCTTTATACAAATATTTATACAAATTTACACATATTTTTGTATTTATTCCATATTTTTATAAAAATATAAATATTTATACAAATATTCCCAAATTTCATCTGAATTATTTATATTCATGATTTTTATGGTATAGTAATATTCTATTGTATTTATGTCACGATTTATTCAGCAATTTCCTCATTACTAGGTTTTTACTTTTTTCTTCTTAAAAATAAGTTTTGTTCACCTTTCTACAAAAAAAGAAATGCTGTTGTTTCCTACTGATCCCTTCCATTTCTCAATAGAATTCTTCTTTGCAACAAATAAGTATAATCCAGAAAACAACCTGGGAGCAGCTAGGTAGCACAATGGTTAAAATTCTGGGTCTGAGGTCAAGAAGACCAGAGTTCAAATCCTGTCTCTGACATTGACTAGTTCTGTATCTCTGGACAAGTCATTTGTATCTCTCAGTTTCAGATCCCTTATCCATATAATGAGGGGATAGGAGGCAGCCTTTAAGATATCTTTAAGTTCTAAACCGTATAACATTGATCGTGGTCTGGAAATGTATTTTGCGTTCTGTAGCTCTCTGCCAATAGAGGGATGGCAGATTTCATCACTCTTTGAAGAAATGATTGATCACTGCATTGATCTGAGTGAAGTTTTTGATGTCATTTCCCTTTACATTATTGTGGTCATTGTGTAAATCAGTGGTATTAAACTCCAGTAGAAATATAGGCTGTTAAACAGGATGCAAGGATGTCTGCAGGCCACGTATTGACTGAGTTTTAAAATGTAATGTCATCTCTGTTTAATGTATTTTTTATTTCTGTGTGTGTGTGTGTGTGTGTGTGTGTGTGTGTGTGTGTATCTTTATTTGTTAATTTTAATCTGAGTCAGACCAAACTTGGGAATGTTTGGTCCTGATGAGTTTTAGGAGTCACATGTGGCTTGCTGACCATGTGATTGACATCTCCAGTGAAAATTGTTCCTCTGGTTCTACTCACTTCACTCTGTATTAGTTAATGTAAGTCTTTCCATGTATCTTTCAATTCTTCATGTTCAATATTTCTTACAGGGCAATAATATTCCATTGTATTAATATACTACAATTTGTTCGACTATTCACCAATAAATGGGACCTGATCTGTTTTCCATTTCTCTGCATCTGTGGGGAGAGGGAAAGGGAGAGGTGGAGAGGGGGAGAGGGAGAGAAGGAAGAGGAGAGGAGAGGAGAGAAGAGGGAGTGAAAGAGAACAGGAGATAGAATAGGGAAGGGAAGGGAAGGGAAGGGAAGGGGAGGAGAGGGGAAGGGAGGGGAGGGGAAGGGAGGGGAGGGGAGGGAAGAGAAGGGAAGGGAAGGGAAGGGAAGGGAAGGGAAAGAAAGGGGAAAGGGGAAAGGGAAAAGGGAAAAGGGGAAGGGGAAAGGGAAAAGGGGAAGGGGGAAGGGGAATGGATGGAGAGGTAGAGAGAAAGAGGGTGCCCAAGTGCTGATACGTGTGTATTTTTGTAACGATGAGCCCTCTTTTCTCTATTTTTTACCTCCTTGAGGTATATGCTTAGTTAGTGTTGATATGTCAAAGGATATACACAATGGTGGTCTCTGAATTCTGACCCTGTCTCAGTTTTAGGTTGGAATGATAAGCCAGGAATAGGTACTCCCCTCTTAAGCAGTCTGGGATGGCACTGCCAAGCCCAGGGTCTGCCTCTTCCCACAGTCCTGGCTGTAGTAGGACATAGAGGTAGGGAATCACTTTCTCTGACCTCTTCCCCTTCCTTCAGTTCTAGAGAGGAGGTTGAACTCATCCCCTATTTCTTGCTTCTCTGCATTGGAGAATTTAAGGATTCATGACTCCCAGCCTGAGACCATAAAGCAGAAATACAGAAGTGGGGATTCTAGTCTCTAAAGCCTGCTTCCTCCCCCACTTCTGGATAGAGCTGCTGAGGGGGAATAGAGTTCCCCATTGCCAACGATATCTTAATTGCCAAATCCAATGCCTTTTTCTCAATCCTCATTCTTCTTGACCTCTCTGCGGTCATTGACATTGTTGATCACTCTCTTCTCCTTGATACCCTCTTCTCTCTAGGTTTTCAGGACACTGTTATCTCCTACTTCTCCTCTTTCCTATTCTCCTGCTCCTTCTCTGTCCCTTTTGCTGGTCACACTGGCTAACCCTGGTCATCCTCCAAGGTTGTATCCTGGACCTTCCTCTCTTCTTTCTCTATAATATTGTTCTTGGTTATCTCATCTGCTCCAATGGATTCAATCATTATCTCTGTGCAGATGCTTCTCAGATCAATTCATCTAGCCCTAATCTCTCTTGACTTCCATTCTTACATCTCCAACTGCCTATTAGACATCTTGAAGATGTCTTGCAAATATCTTAAACTCAACATGTCCAAAATGAACTTTCTCTTTCCCACACAACCACCCCTTTCCAAACTTCCCCATTACTATGGAGGGCACCACCCAACGTCCCAATAACCCAGACTTGTGACCTAAGTGTCTTTCTTGACTCTTCCCTCTCTCTCACCTTCTCCCATCCCATCCAATCTGTTGTCGAGACCTATAAAATTTTGCCTTCATAACATCTATTGTATATGCCCCATTTTGTCCTCTGACACTATTACCACCTTGGCCCATGCCCTCATCACCTCATGCCTAGACTATAACAATAGGCTGCTGGTTGGTCTTCCCACTTCAAGTCTCTCTCTATATCAGGGCTTCCTCCACTCAGCTGCCAAAATGATGTTCCTGAAGCATGGGTCTGACCATGTCACAGCTCTCTTTTTCTCTTGCCTCCAGAAACCTAGCCTCTACTTCCTTCATAACCTCCTGCCTTTCCAGTCTTCTCATACCTTACTTCCCAATATATATTCTTTAATCTGGTGACACTGGCCTCCTGACTATTCCACAAACAGGACGCTCCACCTCTCACCTCTGGTCATTTTCTGTAGCTGTCCCCTATTCCTGGAATGCTTTTCCTCCTCAACTCTCAACTTCCTTTAAGTCCCAACCTAAAGGTTACCTTCTATGGGAAGCCCTCCCAACCCCTCTTAATTCCAGTGCCTTCCCTCTGTTAATTATTTCCTATTTATCCTGTATAGAGCCTGCTTTGTATATATTTGTTTGCACATAGTGTACCCAATTAGAACGTAAGCTCCTTGAGGGCAGGGCTTGTCTTTTGCCTCTTTTTGTATCCTCAGTGCATAACCCAGTGCCCAGAGCATAGTAGGTTCTTAATAAATATTTTTTGGTTCAACAACATTGACCGTCTTGCTGTTCCTTGCACACAACATTCCCGATTGTGCTTTCTCTCTGCCTGTGCCCCTGTTGCCATCCCTGCAATGTTTTCCATCCTCTCATCTGATTCTTGACTTCCTTTAAGACACAACTCAAATTTTGCCTTTTGCAGAAGGATTTTCCCAGTGCCCTCCCACCATCCTACCTCTGCTAGTGGTTTCCCTCTAGGATTGCTTTCCTTTTGTTGGCTGTTGTTGAGTCATTTCCAGTCATGTCTGACCTCACTGGGGGTTTTCTTAGAAAAGATATTGGAGTGTTTTGCTATTTCCTTCTCCAGCTCATTTTACAGATGGGGAAACTGAGGAAATAGGGTGAAGTGACTTGATCAGATTCACACAGGTAGTAAGTGCCTGAAATCTTCCTTTTATATTATATGTATATGTATATATATATATATATATATATATATATATACATATATATATATCATACATACAAATATAACATGTTTATTTACATGTTGTATCTCTTGATCATATTTTCATCTCTATTTGTAGCCCCATTGCTTAACACAGTGCTTGGCACATAGTAGGGCTCACCCAATGCTTGTTGACTGACTTTCACTTGCATTGTTGTCATCATTGTGTATACTACCCTCTTGGTTCTGCTTACTTCTCACTGAGTCATGACTTACAAACCACCCTCTACTTCTCTTACTTTCCCCTCATAGGCCAGCTTCCCCTTGGATAGGCCTTCTATGGTGGGAGGAGATGTAGCATCCCCACCACCCCCCACACTCACACATGCTAGTAGGCTCTGCATTTTCTAGGCCCAGAGTCAGGATGACAAAGGTCATGGGAGATTACATCTCCATATCTCAGGTGTTTGCAGCAGACTCACAAATGGATGGGGAGCCTTTTGTTGAAAGGCTTTCCTAGTGCTGTTCCCTCACCACTCCTTTACCAGGCATCATAACTTTAGGGAGGATGAACCACATGATGAGGGGGAAGATACATATATTTGTTCAAGGTGGCAGATGCTGGTGTTGATGAGAATTGGCAGAGAGTGATCAATGCTAGACATTCAGGAGGCAGGTGTGGGGTGGACAATTGGGGCCTCCCCTTAGGTAACCGACTTTTGTGGTGCTGCCTGCCACTGAGTAGAACCATGCATCTCCTTCCCCTTCCATTCTTGGGAAGGGGGAAGGAGGAGGGGGGAGCACAGCTGGCAGGCTATTTGCTGATGAATGGCTCCACTGTCTTCCCACCTTTCCTCTTTGCTCTTTGTGTCTGAGCCCGCTGTTCATCATTTCTCATGTCTGCTGGCTGTGCAGTGTGCTGATGAATGAGCCAGAATAGGCTGTCATTCACACGGTGCATCTGTTTTCTTCCAAACCCCCCATGCCTGACATTTCGGCCTCTGCTTTGCTGGATGCAAATGAGCATGGTTATTTGTGGAAAGTGCAATGATGAGGGACCAGTACTGTCCTTTGCTGGTTTGCAATAGATGTGCTTTACCATGTATTATGGGGCCACTGTGTGTGTGTATATGTGTAACTGTATGAAGGTGTTCACATGTGTGTAAATGTGTTGATATTTTTTTGAGGGGAAAGGAAAGGCAATTGGGGTTAAGTGACTTGCCTAAGGTCACACAACTAATAAGTGTCAAGTGTCTGAAACTGGATTTGAACTCAGGTCCTCCTGACTCCAGGGCAGGTACTCTATTCACTGTACTGCCTAGATAACTCTGAACGTATGGATATACCTGAGCAAGAGGCATCATATCATAATGGAAGAAGGCCTGGGCTGGGAGCTGAAATTTCTGCATTGTAATCTCTCTTCCTCCCTTGACTAGTTTTGTAAACTTGGGTGAATTTCACCCTTTGCTTCTCAGTTTACTCCCCTCTAAGGTGCTGCCCTGGGTAATTTATTTTTCAGGTCCCTCCACTTCTGCCATTCTGTGTTCTAAAGAGTTTCTTCACCAGAAAGCTCCCTCCCCCAATTCAATCACACCTATAGACAAATTCTCAGTGGTTGCCAAGTGCTAAGGCTAAGTTTTTTTTAGACCAATGAATGAATGTGACTATTGCCAGCACCCTCTAAATTCCAGGGTTCTAGGAAGAGACTCCATTGCCCTGTTCTAGGTAAGACTCCAGGGATGGAGGATCATTGAAGCATTCATCATCAAGGTAATGGCTAAGCACAGTTTGAGCCTGACTGATTATTTTTGATGCTGTGGTTATAGCTTGATGTCCTATTATAATGATAAAACTCCAATATAGAATCACTTAGGCTACATGATCCTAATGCACATGAAGCATATAGACCAAACAGACAGTTTGTGCTTTTCCACTATTAACTCTGTGTTAGGAAGATAAGACTTGCAGCTTTTTGATTGGATGAACTCTTGACTTGCTTCCAAGGCCTTCAGTCATTCTCTTTGACTCCCTTAGATAGTTAATGTTGGATCTTTCCACTACTGTGTGGTCCTGATAGAGAACCCCCACCCGCACCCCACCTAAGTTTCACTTAAACCTGGTATAGATAGGTAACCTTAAGAACTTGGCTACCACATCTGGGTTTGATGAGGAATGCCTACATCTAGTACTGATTATATTTTCAACCAAGCCCATTCTTAGAATATCCAATCTTACCATCTGAACTGCAACTTTGATCATGTTTTCTCCCCAACACATTCCCCTCACCCTCATGGTATGGGGCAGCTAGGTGGTACAGTGGATAGAGCATTGAACTGGGAATCAGGAACATTCATCTTCTTGAGTTCTAAGACTTACTAGCTATATGACCCTGGGCAAGTCATTTAACCTTGTTTGCCTCAGTTTCCTCATCTGTAAAATGAGCTAGAGAAGGAAATGGCAAACCGCTCTAGTATCTCTGCCAGGAAAGGACTGAACAGCAACAAAAACAGCATGGTAGGTGAGTTACTTGCATTTATGGGAAAGGGCCTCTGTTTTTTCATTTGTCATATAGTGTGATTCTGTGTATAGGTTTTGTTTTGTTTTTTTGTGCCTGCTTGCTGTGCTACATAACAATAAAGCTCATGATTGTATCATTTCCCTGAGTTCCAGTTTTCTAGAAATTCTCCCTCCAACCCAAGTATTTGCTTTATCTGAGCCATGAGATCAAATAAAGCAGTGATCAAGACTTCTCTCTACCACATGTCCATCGAATGGTCATTCACCCTTTACTTGAAAGCCTCCAGAGGAGGGGATCCCTTTGTTCTTTGGGAGCTTTTCGTGACTTTGAGCTTTAATTTGTTTCTGCAACTTCTCTCCCTTCCTATCAGTTTTGTCCTCTGGAATCAAACTTTAGATGTACAATCCCACTTCTGTGTGCCAGCCATCTAATCCTTAAAGATAGTTATTGTATCCTGCCTTATCAAGTCTTTTCTCTAAGACAAATATATCCCTAGTTTATCCATCCGCTTCTCATATAGCAGAAACTTTTCAATTCAATGATTATTTATTAAATGCCTTTAATGTGCCAGGTAATTTATCAGACTCTGAAGGTACAAAGGTAAAAACAGAATTATCCCTACCCCTAATAAGCTTATATTCTATTTCCTATGGCTCCTCCATGGGAGTCAATTCCCTGCTTAAAATATGACACCCATAATGAGTATACCACTCCAGATATGGTTGAGCAGGGCAGAGTACAGCGGGACTATTTCCTTTCCAGTCTTGGCTACAGCTCCATTCTTAGCATGAGTTTCCTCTTCACAAAATGGAGATATTAGAACTTGTACTAAGTGTGAATCAAATGAAATGTTGAAATGTGAAGAGCTTTGTAAATGTGAAAACTATACACACATACATATGCATATATACATATGTATATACATATATAAACATACATATTAGGGCAAGTATTGTTAATGTTCTTACTAAGTGATCAAAATATGTCCTTCACTAATGGAGTTTATGGCACAGTAGCAAAGGAGTGGAGACAAAACATGTAAAGAAAATGCACTTTTGGGGGGTTTGTACTTTTTTTTTTGACTGGTACTTTTATTGGTGTAGGGAATTCCCAGGGACCAAATTTTTCCCACCAATGCAAGCAATTTTTTTAATATTAGAGAGTTGACTAGGCACACGAAAAGATTGTTATGTTAGCAGAATCATTTAGCCAGTATATGTTTGAAGTGGAATTTGAAGCTATCTTTTCTTAAACCCAAAGCTAGTTTTCTATCTATACCATCTGCCTCTCACAAAGTAGAGTGTCAAAGTTTTTATTTATTTCATAGGTTCATAAATTTAAAACTAGAGGGGACTTAGATATTACTTAGTCCAACCCCTTCATGTCATGTGAGGAAATTGAGGTCCAGAGAGGCAAATTGGCTTACCCAAGGTCACTTAGGTATTGGGCAGCAGAGCCAGGAATTCAATCCAGGTCCTCTTGAGAAAGAACTCTTTTCACTGTTCCGCAATGCACCACTACTATTCAGGAGTAACGTGAAAGATATCTTCTAAGAGATGTATATTCAGAAAAGGAGACAGGTACAGTTATCATGTACTGACTGTACAGTTTAACAGATGGATACTCCCATAAAAGATAAAAGAACTATTAGAACATACTAGAAGGTTTCCATCCTGTTTGAAGAATCATCTCTTGGTGAATTATGAACCTTGGAAGGATATAGACAAAGTTCACACAGCATTAAAAGCCATGGATAGGTTGCTATCTGTACCACAGGGAGAGAGTAAGGGTCTAGATTGGGAAATAATCACATTAATAAGATCACAGATCTATTGGTATGCTTGCGATGGCCAGAAAAGTCAACTTATTATGATTTAGAATAGAAGTCAGTTAAAAGGTTTTATTCATAGTTTTATTATAGACCTCGACAGCAAGAAACATTACTTGGTACTCAGTTAAGTGTATCTCTTGTAGGTCAAGTGGGTTTCTTAAGACTAGGCATTTCCCCTAAGTACTTAGAGTATACTGAAAACACATACTCTTGTTCGATTTCCAAGTGGTCAGTCACTGGCTTGGGGAAAGTTTGTGGTCTTTTGGAGGAGATGAGAGACTTTCTAATCTCCTAGTCTATCACTGACCTCAAAAGTCTGAGACTCCTAAATGGCTTCTTCTTGGCTTTTGGTTGACTCTACCCAGTCACTGTGGTGCAGGATGGCCCTTAATAATTAGATGTTACTGTTCCTTCAACCCTTACTCTAAAATGGGTTTTCTTGTGAAAAGAAAAGGAAAATATAATGACTCTATCTTTCTGGCTTACTGAATGAAGTATCCAGAATAAGGGAGGTTATAGTTTTCTATCCCTGTCAGACCCTGTCCGGAGTACTTGGTTCAATTTTGGGCATCACTTTTAAGAATGGGCATTCATAAGCTGTAGAGTGTCTTGAAGAGGGTGGCCAGTATAGAGAAGGGCTGTGAGTCAATGCCAAAAGAGAATTGGTTGAAAAAATTGGAGATGCTTAACCTGAAGCAAAGAAAACTTGAATGTGTCTGGTTTGAAGTGTTTGAAGATCTTTCAGGTAGAAGAGGGTTGGATTGGTTCTTCTTACCTGTAAAGGAAGAACGAGGAACAAGAGTTAGAAGCCACAGAGAAAGATTTAACTTTGTAAAGGAAGGGGGAAGGGGAAAGCTTTCTTTTAATTAAAGTTGTTCAAAAGTGGAGTGAGGTATTTTAGCAGATAGTGGGATGCTCCAGAATGAAGGGCTTCAGGAAAAACATGGAGGATCACTTGTTGGTGATTCTGTAGAGGAGATTCTCCCTTATATAAGGGTTGAACTAGCTGACCTGTGAAGTCTATTTCCACTGAGAGATTGTGATGCTAGAGGTGGGAGAAACCTTCAATACTTTAAGGACCTATGGTTATGGGAGAATAGATAATATCTTTGTTCTCCAATTTTGACCCCTCTATTTCCTAAGAGACAGTCTTCTGGATAAAGTATGAAACGAAGAAAAACCACCACTTAGTGGCCAGTCTTCTAGGGATGTGCCTCTCTTCTTTTGTCTGTGCTAGTCCTTGGACTTTAGACACCCAGGTTATAATTGATTTTGTCATAGCAGCTCTCTTAGGTTAGGAAGATCTGGCAAATATTGTGCTCCCCTGGCAGAGCTGCTAAGGATTCTGGATCACCTCCATGCCGTGAAACAGAGGCACTAAAAGGTTAAATACCACAGTGGCTCTTAAACATGACAACTAACTGACTACCTGCCTCTTTCACAACCTTCCATCTGCATCCTGGCTTTTAAGTCTTAGAGAATAAAATTCTTTTCATCTCACTTGAATGATTCTTGACTTTTGTTCTTCCCTATAATCTTATCTTAATGTTCTTTCAATGTAGATCGCTCTCTCTCTCTCTCTCTCTCTCTCTCTCTCTCTGTCTCTCTCGATTCTATGGATTATTTTTAGTTCACAATCTAATATTTAGTAAGGGAAAGAAAGTATACAGGTAGGCAGAAGGAGTAGTGGCAACTTGTTGCACTCTCTCTCATACACACACGCACACGCACACACACGCACACACACACGCACGCACACACACATACACACACACACACAATCTCCAGAGTTTAGACCCTTTAACTTTGCTCCTCATGGAGCTGGAGTCGTGATATAATCATTCACATTTGTAGACTACTTTAGATTTTAGTAAATGCTTCTCTTCTAGTGACTTGATGAGGAAATGTAGCACTAAGATTATTATCCCCATTTCATAGAGGAGAAGAGTGAGGCTCAGAGAAGCAACTTGCCTGGGACCACACTACAAGTATTCCTAGACCCTCTCAAAGGTCAGCCCAGGTGCCACGTCCTATCTGAGACCTTTCCTGATTTCCCTCCCCTCCTCTGCTCCAGCTACTAATGATTCCACCCCAAAATTGCTTGTATTTATATTGTTTGTGTCTCTTCAGCTTAGAGAAGCCTTTCCTGACTGTCCCTCATCAAGACTTTCTCCCTCCTCCGACTTTCTTGTATTCCTAGTTCCATACCTTTCTGTCTCCATTCTGGTCATCAGCCCCATCTCACTCCAGCTGGAACTCTTTTCTCTGTCTGAAATGTGATTTTTCACCTTATCTTGTCCAAGACCAGGCCTCCCCATTACTTCTGCATATCCTTACACTTATCCCTAGCAAGTGTTCACTGCTGCTCCCCTTTTCCAGCTTCCCTTTATGTGATATCTTTCCTTCATTAGAATATAACCTCTCTGAGGATAGGAACTATCTAGCTTGTCTTTGAGTCCCAGTGCTTAGCTCAGTGCATGGCACAAGGTAAATACTTAATAGATTTTCTCTCTCTCTCTCTCTCTAACAAATTGCTATGTGTCTCTTCAGTAGAATACAAGCTACTTGGGATAGCTAGGTGATGTAGTGAATAGAACACCAGCCCTGGAGTAAGGAGGACCTGAGTTCAAATATGGCCTCAGACACTTAACACTTACTAGTTGTGTGACCTTGGGCAAGTCACTTAACTCCACTTGCCTTGCCTTCCTCCCTCTAAAAAAAAAAAAAGAATATAAGCTACTTAAGAGCAGAAACTTTTTATTTGCTTACTATATGTCTGTGTATATATATCTATTATTCTATCTATCTACCTATGCATCTATCCATCATCCATTCATTCACTCATCCATCCATCCATTCACTCATCCATCCATCCATTCATCCATCCATCCACCTAAGTAACTATCGTCCTGATCTATGATTTCATCTCAGAAGTGAGTGAGAATGCTGCCACTCTCAAAGCAGATCAGCCAAATGTTTGACCTTGAAATCTCAGAGAAGTGCCTTGGTCTCAGAAAAGTACAGTGACTTGTCCAGGGTCACTGAGCCAGGATGAGTCTGAGGCAGGGCTCAACAAAGATCTTCCTGACTGATTTAGGCAGCTGGCTCTCTCTGTTCACTACTCCATGTTTAAAAAGAGTCTGAATGTGACAAACCCCAGATAAAATGGTCCCTTCCATATACACAACACGACAGAAAAAGAGTAGTGTATATGAAACTGATACACAGCTCACTTTCCTTTTTAAATATATAATCAATTCAACACATCATTCTTAAAGCTGCCCAAATTATCTGTAATTACTTGTGTTCTCCCTTCAATTTCCTTCTTTACATTTTAAAATATGCTTTGAAGACCTTCCTTTCTTTTTTTTCTTTTGGCAATCCTGTCCCTAGTTCCCTTTGCCCTCCCTCCTACTTACCCAGACTGAATTTTAAAAAAAGAAAAGAAAACCTTTGTAACTAATATACATAGATGACTGAAAGAAATTCCTCCATTGTTCCTGTCAAAAAATGTACATCCCATTCTGCATTTAACTCCATCATTCCTCTGCAAGGAGGTAGGCAGTTGATTACATCAGGCTGACTCTCACCAGTATACAGTGGGTAGTTAATAAATGCTCATTGATTAATTGAATGAAATTGGTGAATTCAGAATACAATTTAGAGTCAACAGAGACTCTAGGTATATTTTAGTCCAACTTTCTTATTCACCAGAGAAGTAAAGAGAGACGCAGAGTTATCAAGCAATCTGTCCAACATCACACAGCTAATTCAGAGTTGGAATCTGAGCCCAAGTCTCCTGTCTCCAAGTCCAGTCCTTGATCCTATGGAGCCCAGCCACCTCTCGGGTCCTGTGAGGCCAAATTCCTAGGCTTCCCCCTACATTGGGCTGGCAGAGGCATCCATTCTCGTGAGTCACCCAGCTAGAGTTCCCTCCTCTGTGCTGCTATCATGGAGCATTCAGAGTCTTGGATTTTGTTCATCCATGAAAAAGATCCTCTCTGTTCCAAACACAGCCTCATCCAAGGAGAGATCTGACAGGAGCCACATGTTAGGGTGGAGAAGCCTCAATACAAGGAGCCATCTGAAATCTTCACCTTCCAGCCCAGCCTGCTCAGAGGGATTATTTTAAGGAGCATTGAGCCAAGGCCAGGATCTCAGGGTCTCCAGGGAGTAGCACCTCCTTTGCCAAAGAGTGCTCTCTGTCCTAGCTAAAGGCATCCAAGGTCCCAGAGGATGATGGTGGCCAGCTGGATGCTGCTCAGCATTCCAGTGTCTGGTGAGGTTGCTACACCTGCTGGGAGGAAAATCAGAGACAAAAGTGACTTATAAGCCATGCACAATCAAGGCGCTTTTGAGACTGGTACACTGCCTGCCAAATTGAAACAGAGTCTAAGACTATGTCTCCCTTTGTAGATGATTCTTTCATTGGCCCTCATGATTCGAATCCCACGATATGTCTCCTGAATGTCCTCTTCTCTTCACTTAAATGGTGACCACTATACTGCACCCTCTTCCGCTCCCCACCCTGAACTTAGACTACTGAGACAGCTTTCCTATTAATCTTCCTACCTCCATTCTCTACCATTTCCAACCAATCACTCACAAAACTGCCTAATTAATATTTCTAAAACATAGACCTGAACTTGTCACTCCCTTGCTCAGATATCTTCACTGACTCCACATTGACTCTAAGATAAAGCACAAACTCCTCAGTGGGGTATTTAGAGCCCTTCCAAATCTAGCTCCAAATTGCCTTTATAAACTTATTTCACAGTACTCTTTTCTCAATTCTGTGCTTCAGCCAAACTGACCCGCAGACTGTTCCTTGAACTCAACATGTCACCCATCTCCTGCCAAATTGGCACATACTGTTCCCTGTGCCTGAAATGTCCTCCCTTCTCACCCCACCTCTTAAAAATCCTTCCTTCAGGGTCCATCCACTTCATGAGTCATAGCCTAGGTGAAACCTTTCCTGGAACCTTTAGTTGCTGGTTTTTCTCCCTCCTCCAATCTGTGTACAAACCACTTTCTCTAATCAGAGAAAAAGACAAACCCCCTGAGGGCAGGAACTGTTTCCTCTGGGCAGTTTCTATGACAACCCCAGAACACATTAGACGATTAGCAAATGCTTATTAGATTACATTGGGTAAGGAGTTTCAGCTCTGGTTAAAACACAGCTATTGTTTCTCAGCAGCTTTTCTGAAGGGTTGCACAAATACTTGGAGGCTTAGGACTATGTAGATACATCCCATTTCAAGACATTGATTCCTCCCCCCCATCCCCCTAGCTGTCTGCTCTGATGACTCAAAGCAAACTTTGAGTCTTCACTTTTTCTCCCCTAGAAAAACGACGTTCAGCCTGACAGGAAACAGGGGTGGATGCTTCATGCAGCCCTGTCAGTAGACAGAGCCAAGCAGCTGTCACCAGCACAACTTTATATAAAACCCAGAAACTTCTCCCAGCTGCCATAGGTTGACCCATTTGAGATGTGAAAATATTTGGCTTCATTAACAGGAGTCATACCAAAGGGACCTAGAGAGGGTGTGTATGTGGTAGTGGAGTGGGGAGGGGGCGGGGTAAGGAAGTAAAGGAAAGGAGGAAAAGAGGGAGGGAAAGAGAAAGGAAGGAAGGAAGATAAGGAAGGAGAGAAGGAAGGGACAGATGAAAGGAAAGAAGAGGGAGGAAAGGAAGGAAAGAAGAATAATAAAGGACAGATGGAGGGAAGGAAAGAAGAGAGGTAGAGAAGAGAAGGAGAGAAGAAAAGAAGGGAAGATGGAAGGGAGAGAGGAAGAGAGGAAGGAAGAAGGGAAGGAAGGAAGGGAGGGAGGGAGGAAGGAAGGAAGTATGGAAGAAAGGAAGGAAGGAAGGAGGAAAGGAAAGAAATCTCAAACACTTGTTTTTCTATGCTTCTTTTGTTTTTTGTTCTTTGCTTTTCATGTTCTATAAAGCTCATTTGTGACAGGTTGCCTTTGCTTTTTACATCCTCTACATTCTTTTGCGGGCTGCCGAAAATCCTTTGGCTGGCCGTAAATTGCGCACTGGCTGTATGTTGTGCAGGTCTGCTCTAGATATATCCCTTAAGTACCGCCTTGCCTGTCCTAAGCCCCCACCCCTTTTTTCTCTTTTCTGGACACTTCTATGTTCCATACTGGATTCTCTTATTTTATCTCTGCCTGTGTTATTAGAGAAAAAAAAAATCAACCTCATACACCCAAATGAGAAGCCTGCCCCTTCTCTCTGATCAGTAATCGATGCCTGTGTTGATGAGCTACCCTAATGTAGGAATACTGGGATCCTGGCCATTTCTTGGTTGGCGAGGAGGAGGGTCAGGGAAGGCTTCATATAGAAGGTGGCTCTTGAGCTTAGCCTTGAAGGAAACCAGATATTCTAAGAGGTGAAATGAGGAAGGCATGCATTTCAGGCAAGGGGTTTAGCCAACGCCCCATAGAAAGCACTTAATCAGTACTTGTTGAATTAACTGATTTGATTGACCATAACTATCTCCTTTTTTTCCCTTCCAGCTATAACCTAAAAACCATTGTTATCCAAAGTCTAGTAAATTCCCTGGCTATATCCTTCCCTTGTCCCTTCCATCCATGCTTCCACCCTTGGACATTTCCTCTGAAGCCTAGGATCTTCCTACATGGCTAATAAAGGTCTCCTGCTTTGCACTTTCTGAGCTGCTTGATCCATTTTTGAGACATCTTTTGGATCCC
Source organism: Pseudochirops corinnae (assembly GCA_028646515.1). NCBI lineage: Eukaryota > Metazoa > Chordata > Mammalia > Diprotodontia > Pseudocheiridae > Pseudochirops > Pseudochirops corinnae. The sequence goes on from CM053588.1 coordinate 48,077,374, forward strand.
TAAATGGTGGGAACAGATTGGGCCATCATCCATATTCATCAGAATAGGCATTTTCTGGGGCAGAAAGGAAGATTTTCTTCTGAAATGTTTCCAGTTAAATGCCTCAGCTGTAATGAATGTCAGGAGCTGATGCTTGGAGCCCCTCCCTGATTCCCTGGAGTCTCAGGGAAGGGAACAGGTAGGAGATAAGAGAAAGTCATATAATAAACTTGTCACTTACACCACAACCAATACCAGTGATAAAAGTTGAGGCAAGAAGTGGCTTCTTCCCTCCTGATACAAGGAAAGATGAAATGAAAGCCCTGGTTTTATGGGTAAGTAGGAGTCTGAATTGGATACTTGTGATTTTTTTTTAAACCAGAAGACAATAACGGTAATGTCTGAGAGTGACAAGATGATGGGACTGAGTCTGCCTGGGGCTAGGAGGGGAGAAATCATTCAAATCAAGTGAACCTACATGAGACAGCAGAAAAGATTCCCAAAGTCCCAAAGTCTGAGCAGAGCTTCAGGGTTGATATTTCACCTTATGGAAAGTAAGAATAGGAGGTAGTTTGAGGGGCTTAAGGAAAAGAAGACAGAAATTTAGGCAGCCTGATCCAATTTTTAAAAAATGCTAGATTTCCAACCAGAGAATGTTGTTTCAGAGTTGTTGTGTCTGAGGCTCTGCAAGGTTCTCAGTTCTATCATCTGTAAAATGACGGGGTTTGACTACCTGACCATGGGATATCTTCTAAATCTATTGTCCTTTGATCCCTGCAGTCACAGATTGATAGAAATTAAAGATGGAATGGGAAAGGGAAGTCTTGTACTTAGCTTGCTGAGGGCTTGGTTCTCTTTAGAGCAGCAGTTCTCAACCTGTGGGTCATGGCCCCTTTGGCGGTTGAATGACCCTTTCACAGGGGTCACCTAAGACCATTGGAAAACACATATTTCTGATGATCTTAGGAACCGAGACACCACTCCTCTATCTGTCTCTAGGTGGGTCCGCCCACATGCAGATATGCCCACATATAAGTATTAAAGGGTCACTGCATTAGGAAGGTTGAGAACCACTGCTCTAGAGTATAAGCAACTTGAGGACAGGCTTTCTGTCATTTTTTTTTCCATCCCAACTTTCTATGCCCAACACTGAGCAGTCTTCAACCTAGCTACACACACACCTCAACTTGTAAAGTTAGGCTTATGTTGATGAAACATGCCCTCTCTCTGTCTTCCTATTTCATCTTTCCCCAAAATCTATTTTTTAAACAGTTTTATTGATATGAGTTAGATGTAGAAATAAATAGAGCACTGCACCTAGAATCAAGAAGGTCTGAGTTCAAATCCAGCTTCAAACACTAGCTGTGTGATGCTGGTCAAGTCTCTTGAAGTGTGTTTGCTTCAGTTTTCTTTTCTGTATAAGGGGGATGATACAGTTGTCCCTTCCACATTTTGGGGACTAGAAATATGGCATCCCTGTGATATGGAAAATCCATGTAAAATTTTTTGGTTCTCCCTTCATACCGGAAAATAAATTTGATTTTTTTTTCTTTTATTAGGTGTTTACAATTCCTTATTGCAAATTTTGGGATAAGTATTTGGTCATAGGCTCTGTATTTGTCTACTGGCCTTCCCATGTCACCTACAGTTTCCACAAAACTCCCCCCAAATTCCCATTTAATTTCTTATACCAATTTGCAATATATCAAAACCCAGATGGGAAAAGTGGATACGGAAGGGATAACTGTAATAACTGAAGCACACCAGATTGAGTGACTTGTCTAGGGTCACACAGCTAGTAAATGTCTGAGGTTGGGGGTCTTCCAGACTCCAGGCTCAGCACTCAGCACTGTGCCACTTAGCCACCCCTTCTAAAACTAAGAGCTATCCAGTAGGGCTGTCTTGGGAGAGAACAAGTTTCCCCTCACTTGTTGGGGAATCTGAAAATTAAGGGTCTTATATATTTGACAAAGTTCTCTGTATATTTTAGAGATGAGGCCTTTATCAGAGACACTGGTTATAAAAATTCTTTCCCAATTTTCTAATTCCCTCCTAATCTTGGTTACACTGGATTTGTTTGTACAAAAACTTTTCAATTTAAAGTGATCAAAATTAACCATTTTGCATTTCCTAATGCTCTCTTTCTCTTGTTTGGTCATAAATTCTTCCCTTCTCCATTAATCTGACAGGTAAACTATTCCTTGCTCTCCCAGATTACTTACAGTCTCAGCCTTTATATCTAGATTGTGCACCCATTTAGACTTTATTTTGGTGTATGGTGTAAGATATTGGTCTATGCCCAGTTTCTGCCATACTATTTTCCAGTTTTCCCAGCAGTTTTTGTCAAATAATGCGTTCTTATCCCAGAAGCTGGATTTTTTGGGTTTATCAAACAGTAAATTACTACAAGTCATTAACTACTGTGTCTTGTGTACCTAACCTATTCCACTGATCTATGCCTCTATTTCTTAGCCAGTATCAAGTCGTTTTGATGATTGCTGCTTTATAATACAATTTAAGATCTGGTATGGCTAGGCCACTTTGCTTAGCATTTCTTTTCATTAATTCCCTTGATATTCTGGACCTTTTGTTCTTCCAGATAAATTTTCATTATTTTTCTAGTTCTATATTTTTGGTAATTTGATTGGTATGACACTGAATATGTAAATTAATTGAGGTAGAATTGTCATTTTTATTATGTTAGCTAGACCTACCCATGAGCAACTGATGTTTTTCCAATTATTTAGATCTGACTTTACTTGTGTGAAAAGTGTTTTGTAATTGCGTTCGTGTAGTTCCTGGTTTTGTTTTGGCAGGTAGACTCCCAAATATTTTATAATGTCTTTAGTAACTTTAAACGGAATTTCTCTTACTATTGATTGCTGTTGAGCTTTTTAGTAATACATAAAAATGCTAATGATTTGTATGAGTTTATTTTATATACCACCACTTTGCTAAAGTTATTACCTCAAGAAGTTTTTTACTTGATTCTCTAGGATTCTCTAAGTGTATCATCATATCATCTGCAGAGTGATAACTTAGTTTTTTCTTTGCCTATTCGAATTCCTTCAATTTCTTTTTCTTCTCTTATTGCTAAAGCTAACATTTCTATTACCATTTGGAATAACAGTGGTGATAATGAATATCCTTGTTGCATCCCCAATCCTATTGGAAATATATCTAGCTTATCCCTATTACATATAATGTCTGCTGATGGTTTTAGGTAGGTGCTACTTATCATTTTAGGAAAGACTCCATTTATTCTTATGCTCATTAGTGTTTTTAAAAGGAATGGGTGTTGTATTTTGTCAAAAGCTTTTTCTGCATCTATTGAGATAATTATATGGTTTCTGTTAGTTTTATTGTTTATATGATCAATTATGCTGATAGTTTTCCTAATATTGAACCAACCCTGTATTCCTGGTATAAATCTTACCTGATCAAAGTCTATTATTTTCATGATAAATTGCTGTAATCTGGAAAGGTTTTTTAAGCTTAGAGTTTCTAACCACAGCCTAGGAAACGACAATTATCAGGCCATTCAGGGAATAGGCCAAGGTATTTGTGATGGACTAAGTGCCTGGAGTTGTAGAACCTAGCCTCTAGGAAGCTTTGATGAGGGCCTGGTTCTCTCTAGAGTATAAGCAACTTGAGGACAGGCTTTCTGTAATTTTTTTTCTGTCCCAACTTCCATCCCCCCTAGCCCCTCCCCCTCTTCCATCTCACTAAATGGATCATACTTAGATATCCCACTCCAGGTCAGAGATTTCCCTAAAGGAATATCCATTCATTATAATTGATTTCAAAAGATCTGGCTCAGATCTGAAGACCAATGGCTTCCATCCCTATCCCAGGGGCAAAATCTTTTTTTGGGAACCACTCAAGAGTACTTTTTGAGTGATATTATTATGCCCCAATCATAATAAATAATATATTTACTTCCACTTGACCATTCATTCTGCTACAGCTGGCTTCTTATTGACTATTGCTTTTTACTGCTAAGTTGTCCAAGGTTAACATTGATGAATCCCTGGGCCTTTGGGCCTTGATTCTGTTCACCAGAATATTCTTTTAAAGCACCCTTGAGAAACATTGATTATTGCCTAACCAAAACACGTATTTTTTAATATTGAGGGTAAAGGATCCCACTTTGAAAATGTTTAGCCTTTTACAAAACAAATATGGCATCACTTTCCTTGTCCTTTTGCTTTTTGACTTTCATGCCCAAAGATTTTCAGGTTTACTTCAATTGGATTTTCCCATAAAATTTGGAAGAGCATTAGAATCTAACCATGCATAGCATTCCAGAATTTGAGGGCTTAAAGGGTCCTCAGTAGCCTTCATTCCAACCTAGACCTAGACCCTCCTTTGCATTCTATTAGACAATCTTTGACTACAAGTGTTCACAGGAAGGGGCACTCTCTCCTTCCTGAGGCAGTCCATTTCACTTTTGGATTACTCTACTTTTTATGACTTTTCTCTCCCTTTTATATGAAGTCTAAATGTGCCTCTTCGTAACTTTCACTCATAGCTCCCAGTCCTTCCCACTTGGGCCAAACTGAACATGACTAATTCTTTTTCCCATGGGACCTCTTTAAATAAATGAAGACTGCTATCATGTTTCCCTTTGGTATTATCTTCTCTAGGCTAAATATCCCCAACTCCATTGACTAATCCTCATATGGTATGATTGGTTGCCCTTTTCTCAACACTTTTCACCTTATCAATGTCCTTACTAGATCATGGTAACGAGAACTGAAGACAATTCTCTAGATGTGGTCTCTCATGGCTTGTGGGAGGGTGAGTAGTCACTTTGAAAGGAGCCAATGAAGAAAATCTCACACAGGTAGAAGACTTCAGTTAATCTCATGGAAAGAGTAGATATTTTCTTTATTGGTAGGAGAGAAAAGAAAACAAGAATTGAGTCCAGTCACAGTAAAGGATTCTGTTCGGTACAATTAGATAAACATTTACATATTGATCATTTATTTAGAGATGTTACTATGGCACAGTAACCTGGGCTCAAGACTAGCTTTTGATGCCAGTGGTACAATCCTAGGCAGGTCACTTATCCTCTCTGAGACTCAATTATTCATCTGAAAAATGAAGGGATTGGAGATAATATGGCATATTGGAAACTCAAGTACCTCTGACATCTGAGGACATGGATTCAGATTCCTCTTCTGGCATTCCCTTTGTGATAACCTTGGGCAAGTTACTAAACCTCCTTGGGCCCCATTTTCCTCATTTGAAAAATGAGGGTGTTGTGCTCAGGTGTTTTGCAACTCTAGATTTATGATTCCAGAGATAACAGAGAGCCACTGGAATTTATTAAGTAGAAAGTTAAGATGGTTGGATCTACCCTCTAAGAAAATCACTTGAGCAGATGAGTGGAGAATGGATTGGAGCAGAGAGAAACTTGAGTCAGAAAGTCTGGTTAGATTATTACGTTCGTTCAGATGTGAGAGGTGATGAGGTCCTGAACTAGAAAGGTTATTGTGCAAGTAGAGAGGTGGTAAGCTTTGTGAGGGATTTTGCAAAGGTAAAAATTATAAGATTTGGCAATGTGGGTTTATTATATGGATTTTAAAAAATCTGATGTTCATTCAATTTCCTTTGACTTGAAATATTATTTAAAGATGTTTGTAATCTCTTAGATCTCTTGTCACTCATATTCCCTTCTAATTTTAATATTTTATCTCTTGATTTATCTGGGTGTGCTCAGGGTTTTTAACTGAGTTATCTTACTCCTAAAATCATTGGTGGTTTTAAGCCTTTTTACCTTAACTCTAACAAAATTTCCCTGTTGGTCACTTTCTGACTTTTACCCATTTTGATAGCAAAGTTCAATGCTTTTTCAACCTCCTCCCACTTTGTGGGGTTTACTTTTCACAGTTCTTATTCCAAATATCTTTGAGGGTGGAGGTGAGAGAGGATAGATAGGTGTCAGTCTGAGGTAACTTCGAGTGCCATTTTCTTTAGACCTGTTCTGGCCTCAAACACTCTCCCTATGCTCAAATTTCCTCAATTCTTTTCAGTTATCTAGAGATAAAGACTAAGCTGAATTAGCGTATCCTCCTTCTAACAAGCTTGAAGGAAAGCTAGATGCGTGTCCTGGGCAAAGCCTTTGCAGTTTGGGGATTCTATAACCTAGTAGATCTGCAGGCTGAGGGAAAGTACCTTCCTCTCCCATGCCTTCTCCTTCTCCCCATGCGAGTTGAGATTTGCTGGTTTTTGCAACAAAAACCTGGTGGAAAGACAAAGGGTGGAATACACTAACAGCAAATGCTGCAAGATGGTATTCTCTCACTGGGTCCCAAAGCACAAGTTTAGGTGTTGATTCGTGGTCCCTGTAAGAGTGTGGAGACTGGTGAGGAGTAAGTGCATTTTCCACTGTTGATTCATATACTTATCTTGTTAGACTTCCTGTGTTCTGGAAATAGCTGAAATTAAAATAGCCATTTGTGTATTATTCTTCTTCCTCTTTGGGTTTGTATATTTTGAGAGTTAGTGGGGATTAGAGAAAACATCTAGTCATCTGTCTTATTGGTCATGTGAAATCTCAAGTATATGGGTTAAGAATGCAGAATTGAGGAAGATACTAATATTGGGAGCCTGGGTAACCAGGAAGTGCCCTCAACAGTTACAGGGAAGTTCAGAAAAGGGGAGAGATTTGGGAGAAAGATAATGAGTTGTTATGGATGTATTTGAGATATCTACAGGATATCCAGATGGAATGTCCAAAATGCAATTTTTGAGCTGGGGTTATAACTCAGGAGAGAGAATTAGGACTGGATAAAGATGTAGAGAAACATTTGCATAACGATGATCACTGAATCTATTGAATTGGGATCTGCTGAGATCACAAAGCAAGATAGTGTAAGAAGAAGAGAAGAAGGTCCAAGATAGATACTTAGAGTAGTGAGCATGGCAAAGAAGAAGAACTAGCAAGAAAGGCTGAGAAGGATTCATAGAAGTGGGAGAACCAGTTATCTAGGAAAAGTGGGATTGACAATGACAAAAAGAGTTCAGGAAGACCACAGAGAGATCCAGAAGGAGGAGGACTGCAAAATGGTCATCAGATTTGGCAATTAAGAGATCCATGGTAACTTTGAGCATTAGCAATGGGGTATGTAAATAAGGGGAGTCTTCCCATAGTAAGAGATGGCATTCATTTTGAACCTTGAAGGAAGGTACGGATTCGAAAGGCTGAGCACAGGAGGTCTGCACTCCAGGGATGAGAGCGAGCCTATGTGAAGAGTAGGAGACAGAAGAGGACCATGCTGAGGAAGAGAAGGAGCAAGAGGCATGCAGTCTATTTTCTGCAGCCAGGAAGACTTTCCTCTTGCCTCTGAAATGATAGCCAGACCACTCCCACCTTCCTCTGGGTCATTTTAAATGAGAAACTAAAACTCTACCATTCATCTTTTCTGTAGGGAGTAGAGGAATTCTGATGTTAATGGGCTGATAAAAGGAGGGCCTTGATGCCTGTAGAAACCCTGCAAGCATCCAGAAAATGTTTTGACTTCCCCACCCCTGCAAATCATGCTTGGTCTAGCTGACTCTGACTTTCATCTGCCTGTTTGTGCAGCCTTTCCCCCAACAGGGGAGGAACATAACAATTTCTGTTTCTAGACAGTAAATTGCTTGGCCCACTGTTGCAGCCCTGGGTGGGAAGAACATAGAAATCATTAATGGGAATATGTTGCTGCAATTTTTTTTTTCTTTGGTCGTTTTTTGAAAAAAGTATTTAACTGGAGAATATTTGCACAGCTTGGGTAGAAGTGCTTTGTGGGGAAATTAATTCTTCATATTTCTCCATCTCCAACTGCTCCACAGTACAGTCTTTTTCAAAGGGAGGAAGGAGAAGGTACTGCCAGAGACCAAGAATTTGGGCTAGTACTGGAGTAGAGGAAAGAGTACTCAGTCTGGACCAGAGGACCTGTATTCAAATCTTACCAATGGATATTCCTTGTGGGACCTCAGACAAGTCACTTAACATCACCAGGCCTCAATTTCCTCATGTGTGAATAAAAGAGAAAAAAAGAAAAGAAACAAAAAAAATGGTGGCGATTGGGGGGGGAATCAGATGACCACTGAGGTCCTTTCTAACTCAAGATCTTTGGTGTTACCAATGTAGCCTGAACTCAAGGATGACCAGCAGGGTGTGCCAGGATGCCCCACACCACCCTAGAGCCTGGGCACTGTCCGTCAATACACACTTACTAAGTTCTGACTATGTGTCCAGCACTGTAAGCCCTGGGAATACAAATATAGGCAGAAAGAAAGTCCTTGCCCTCGAGGAGCTTACATTCTAATTAGGAAGGCAACACATAAAAGGAAGCTTGAGGAGGACAGGTGAGTGGTGAAAAACCAAGACAGGGGCATTTTAGAGAAAGCCTGGGAGGGAAGTCAGGGATATAGCCCGGAGAAGAATGAATGTACTGGTGGTCTGAGCATTCTCCTTAAAAGAACTAGCAAGTCAGAGAGAGAAGGTGGAGGGGTCCAGGGTGGAAGTTACTTTCTTGTGAAGTTCAGGGCTGAAGCTGGCATCTAGGAAGGAGAGGTTTCAGAGACCTTATAGCAAATATGTGGGAGGAGAGTCAATAGCATATGGACAGGACAGGAATATTTTAATTCAAGGAACTTTCATTCTGTATCTACTATGAAAGGCATTATAGTATTGTGGAAAGAGCATTTTATGTGGAGTCAGGAGACCTGGGTTCAAGTTTATCAAGCAGTCAAGCAACATACATTTATTAGATTCCTATTATGTGCCAGGTACTGTTAAAGGTGCTGAAGATGCAAAGTCCCTGCCGTCAAGGAGTTTGTGATCTATCTAGGAGAGAGAAAGGAGCAAATAAATTAGCTTCTCTAAGCCTCATAGAGTTCATCTGTAAAATGGGTCTAGGAGTATTCACATTTCCTCCACCATGGGTATGCTGAGTGGGAAGTACTTTGAAACTTGAAATTTCTCCAGATATGTGAATCCTTGGTCCCCCTAATGGGTACTCCACAGTCTAGCCAAATCAGACTGCTTACTCCTCCCCATACAAGGCAATGGTTAGCACACTCCTATTTCAGGGATTCTGAATCCCCCACTGCCAATGTTTAAACTTCTTTCCCCATGCCTAACTGCCCTAGATTTCAACCCTACCTGGTCAATGTCTCATTCCTGATCTGCCCCTCTCTTTGACTCTGCCCTTTAGAATGCATGCTTTATAATGAACAGATTTCCTTTCATCTCATGCCTCTTCCTTTCTCTCTCCTTCCATCTTTTGGTACTCAGTGAGACCTAGCTTCCTTCTAATGTCACACATCATTTCCCTTGTTACCCTTTTCATCACCGGTTACACTTTTCACTCTGAATCACTGGTTATGATAAGGGAGTTGGAATATTTCTTGCTCCTCATTGCCATTTTCAGACTCTCCCTGGACTATCATTGCTTAGCAATCTCTCTTCCTTTGAAGTTCATTTTATCTAAATTTATCACTCCATCAATGTTCTGATGTTCATTATTTATTGACACCCCCCTACCCCCCCAAAGCTTTCTCCTTTCTTCCTCAATGAGTTCAGTGTCTGATTCAGGGCTTTCTACCCCTACTCCTACCCTCACACTAGGAGGCTTCAACGTATGTATTGATTGTCTCTCAACTACCCTGTTCCTGAACTTACTTATTTCCCATGACCTATTCCTTCATTCCACCTCAGCTATACATAGATACGGTCATACTTTTCTTGTCTTCACCCATAATTATTCCAACTCACTGAGTTAGTAGATAATTCCTGACAGCTCCAAGACTCACTTGTCTATCCATCTTATTCTCACCCATAATTATTCTACTTCTATGGTAATCAACTCTGAAATTCCTTTATCTGATCATTATCATTTATCATTTCATCTTTCTCTAAACCTTAAAACCCCTAACCTTGTTCTTCATTCCCACCATTCCCTCCACCCTTCATTCCTTTTCCAGGCTATCAGTCCTGAACTAGCTATACTCTTCTCCTTTCCTTACCTCAACCCCTTCCTGAACTAGCTCAGCTCCTCACTATTCCTTATTTTGGTGTTGCTTGCCCTCATGACCTATTGCCATTCACAGTTTTCCAAACACCAATCCTGTGTTACTCCAACCATCTGCCTCCATTGCTCCTATTCACATGATACTAAATAGACTTGGAGAAAATCATGAAATTGTGCTGAGTGAGTCCACTGCAAATTTACATCTTGTCATCTCAATGGGGTCCTCATTTCATCAAGGCAATCATTCTACTCTTCCTTAATTGATTCACAATCACTGTATACAGAGGCTGTTCAGTAACTTCCTCATATCCCTTCAAGCTTCCCCATCCCCCTCACTGTCTCTGCTGAGGATCTCTTCTCATATTTCACCAAACAAAGAAATTGAGGACCTTCTCCAAGACCTCCTTCTCTCCTCCTCCTCACCTCACATCACTCAGTCATCTTCACTCATTATTGCCTCCTTCCTTCTGGTCAAATACAATCCCTATACACACACTCCTAATCTCATCCTGTCTTGTCTTTTCCAGGAGGTTGCCCCTACTATCACTCCCATTCTCTCTTTTATCTCTAGTCTCTTCTTATCTCCTGGCTTCTTCCATGTTTTCTACAAATACAACAAAGATAAAACCCAAAAGTCTTTATTTATTTCGGTTGTTCCTATTAGCTATTACCTCATATCTCTCCTTGAGAGATACTTGAAAACTGTACTATTTGGTTCTACTTCTCCTCTAACCCTCTTCTTAACCCTCTATAGTTGAGACTTCTTTGACCTCTAACTTCTGACCTTATCATTCACTTGAGACTTGCCTCCCTCCAAAGTTACCAATGACTCATTGGCAGATCTAATGGTCTTAACCTCTGCATCATGTGACACTGTGGGTCATTCTGATCTCCTGGATACTCTGTCCTCTCTACATTTTTCTGACTTTGCTCTCTCCTGGTTCTTCTTTAACCTATATCATGGTACCTTCTCAGTGTCCATTACTGGTTCTTCATCTATATTGTGCCTGATAAGCCTCGATTTTCACTAAGATTTTGTCCTGTGTTCTTTTGATCCATCGTATTCTATCTCATTTGGTGATCTTATCAGTTTCCATGTGTCCACTTGTCATCTCTATGCAGATTATATATATATATATGTATGTGTGTATGTGTGTATGTATATACATATATACACACATTATATATACATATATGTATACACACATACACATATACATGCATATATACACAGACATACACTCATCTGTACATACGCATATTCACATATGTATGTTTGTGTTGTAATACAACACTGAAGTAAATGCTCCTATTATCCCCACTTTACAGATAAGAAAACAAACTGAGAGATATTGAGTGATTTGCCTGTGATCATATAGCTAATAATTATTTGAGGCAGCACTCGATCTTGTACCTTTTCCTCTACCACGACGATTCCTCATAACTTGTTCTCTTCTCACCTTGATATTCTTCTTACCCTGTACTCTCCTCTAGGCACTCTATGATCCTCTTGCACTGGCCTACTGGCTCTCCTTTCATTCCATACTACATCCATCTTTGAGCCTTCCACTAGCTATCTCCCATACTTGGAAGGCTCTTCTTCTTTTCCTCCTGACATCCTCATATCCCACCTTCTGCCTCAAGTCTTTCTTCATTGCAGTCCATCTCCTACTCAGCTCTCAAAATTATCTTCTCAAAGCTCAGGTCTTCAGATCTTCAGGTCTCACAATCACAATCTCATTCTGTCTCTCTGTCTCTGTCTCTGTCTGTCTCTGTGTGTGTGTCTCTCACAAACAAACACACATACCAATCAACTCTAGTGGTCCCCTATCACTTCTGGAATCAAACATAAAATCCTCTATTGGCTTTGAAAGCCCTTCATAACCTAGCTCCTTCCTATTTTTCCTTTCTTCTTATACCTTCCTCACACCTCCCCTCTATTGCCCATTTACTCTGTGATACAGTCATGCTGGTCTCTGAGCTGTTCCTCACAGAAGACACTCCCTCTCCCAACCCCAGGCATCCTCACTGGCTGTCCCCATGTCTGGAAGGCTCTCCCTCCTTGCCTCCTCCTACTAGCCTCCATGGATGGCTTCCTTCAAGTCTCAGCTCAAATCCCCCATTCTTCAAGAAGCCTTCCTTCAGTTGCTTATCTCCAGTTTATTCTTCATATTATCTTGTTGGTATATAATTATTTGCCTGTTGCCTTTTTCATTAGATGGTGAGCTCCTCAAGGACAGGGCCTGTCATTTGCCTTTCTTTGTATCTTCAGTGCTGGCACATAGTAGGAGCTTACTAAATACTTACTTCTGTAGATGGTCTTTACCAGTCCCTCAAGCCTCTAAGATAGTTCCGATCTAGTCCATATGCAGCATGTATGAACCCAATTATTCATTACTGTCTTCCCTGTTAGAATGGGAACTCCTTTTAGTGCAGAGTTTGTCTTTATCTTTTTAAAAGAAATATCTCTAGTGCTTAGCACAATGCCTGCCACGTAGCAAAATCTTGATAATAAATATTTTTGACTGATCGATTGATGAGTGATTTAGAAATCCTCTCAACAAAGGAGATGAAATTAGTCTAGCATGACCTGTTTTTGATGAAACCATATTGGCTGGCTCTTTGTAATTGCCATTTCCCTTTCAAGATATTTCCCATCCATATCATTAATGAAACCTTTCTAGACTTTTCCCAGAAATCAAAGTCAAGTTGGTTTATAGTTTATAGACTCTATTTTCTCCCATTTTGGAAAATTGAGGTAATATTTGTTCTTCTCCAATCTTGTGGTTCCTCTTTCTTTTCCCATGATCTTTTATATATGGTTCAGTAATCACATCTACCAGTCCTTTCAGAACTACAAACAGCAGCAACGTAGGTACAATGGGATAAATGCCATCAGAAGTACAAAGTCCTATGCAAATCCATGTAGAGAAAGAGCTTAGAACTGAGCAGGATCTGGGAGTACATCTAGGAGGAGGAAAAATTTGGGATGAGCTCCGAAGTGTGGGAAGGACTTTCCAAAATGGTATTGCAGGTTCTCCCATCTCCAACCCTTAAAGCTTTAATTCAGTTTAAAAGAAATCTATTCAATTCAATTTATCAACCATGTAGTAAGCTCCTACTATGTGTAGAAACACTAAGTTAGGTTGTAGAAATAAAAAGACAAAAAAGAAAATTCATCTGCCCTCAAGGAGCTTACGTTCTATGAAGGATACTACATTTAAACATAAACTACAATAGAATTTGTGGATGAGAGAAATAACTTGGGTTGGTCAGGAAAGATTTTTCCATGGGAGAAAACCTGTTAGTTAAGGTAAGGATTTTAAGACATTTAAAATGCTAAGGGGTCATTCTGTGATTCTCCAAAGTGATTTTCTAGTTAGGGAGAAAGGAAGAGAGAAGAGAACAAGCATTTGTTAAGTACCTACTATGTGCTGGACACTGTGCTAGACATTGTACAAATTCTACCTCAATCTATGCCCACAACAACCCTGGGAGGTAGGTGCTATTATCGCCTCCCATTTTACAGTTGAGGAAACCAACAAACAGAGGTTAAGTGACTTGTCACAGGTCATACAGCTAAGTGCTTAAGGTTGAATTTGAACTTGGGTCTTTCTGACTCAGACCCAGTGCTCTATCCACCATGCCACCTCTAAGCTGTCAAAGTCATCCTAGGCAGGTGACTTAATCTCTCTGTGCTTCTCAGAAACTCTCTGAGAATAAAGATTACAGAAAAGTTGTCCATAGGTCATGGTGGAGTTTCACACCAAAAATGTCCCTACACCATTGACATCCCAGGTCTAAATCTCCTCTCCTGCCAGAAAACTGAGAGAAAGATAATTCCTGGTACTCTCTCAAAATTGACTTTCCCTGAGTCATACAGCTAGGAAGAAACGGAACACAAGCTTCCATACTCTTTCCCCAGGGATTCCACCATCTTCCCAATAGCCATTCCAATATTTAGAGGTTAGAGAAGTTCCATAGGGTCATTGAGGAATCACAAGTTGGCTATGCTGGTCAGCAGTAGTATCCACAGAATTATTTTTAAAATAATGAAGAAAAAGAACTAGAGGATGGCTTCCAGCACATTGGGCTGGCCCTCTATGGATAAGTTGAGAATCAAAAGAATAACACGGAATGAGAAGGCATGGAGGAAGAGTCTGTATTTGAAATCATGAGATCAGTGATATCATGGCTCCATAGATATAGATGCAGAGACAGAGGGGCCCTCAGAAACCATTTAGTCCGAACTCCTAATTTTATGGTTGGAGAAACGGAGCCCCAGAAAAGCTAAATGATTTACCCACATTCACACAGGTAGAGGTAGTAAGTAAGTTGCAGAATCATGAACCTAGGTCTTGTGACTCCAAATCCAGCATTTTTAAAGTATTATTTTTTGCCTTATATGAATTCCTCTACTGATTGTCTTGAAACACACACGCATGCACACATACACACACACACACACACACACACAATTGATTTTTCTTTTAATGGTACAATTCACTTTTAAGGCTGCTGGTGGCCTCATATATATTGAGTGGACCTTTAGTCAGTTTCATACTTTCCAATTACAGTCATCAACCTCAACGAATAAAAGATCCTTATGTTTCCCTATTGTAAAATTTCCCAGTCATTTCTCTCCCCAGAACTCCGTCTGTGCCCGTGTTCAGAAGTGCAGCAAATACATCTGCTTGCTGCTGCACTTGAAGACTCTAGAGGAAAAAAGCCTTTTCTGTTGTAAAAAGTTCTTGTAATCATTACACTTTCAGAAGGATGCTATTGAAATGTGGTTGTGGAAAGTGAAATTGTGATGAAGAGGAAATCGGTGCAGTCCTCGAAGCTGACTTTTTGGAGGAGAGGGGGATGGGGTGGTCTTAGTGGATCCTAAAATTCCGTATGAATCAACAATGTGATATGGAATCCTGAAATGCTGACACAACCATTGACTCTAGTAGAAGAGGCCTAGCATCTAGATCTATGCGGGTGAGAGTCCCACTACGTTCTGCTCTGGTCAAACTATATCTGGAGAATCTTGCCTATTCTATGCTCCTCATTTTAGGGAAATGGTGGCCTTTCATAAAAAAGCAACTGAGAAGGTGTAAGAGCTTTGAGCTAATGTAAAATAATTATTAGTTGAAAGAAGTAGGGATGTTTAGTCTAGAAAAGAGAAAACCTGGGAGGAGGAGGGATGTGATAGCTGCTTTTCAAGTATTGTCATGTAGAAGAGATATTAGCTTTATTCTGCATTAGCCCAGAAGCAACGGGAGAAAGCTGTGCAGAAAAAGATTTTGGCTTAATTTAAGGGAAAATAAAAACCTTTCCCAAAATAGAGCAGTCTGAAAGTGGTTTGGGTAAGATGGTGGATAATAGGAACTTTTCACTGGAGGTCTTCAAGCCAAGGTTGTATGACCACTTATCAATGACATCATAGCTTTCAATTTTAGAGCTGAAAAAGACTTTCGAGGTCATCTAATCAGTTTAATCATTTTCCAGATGAGGAAAATGAGTTGCAGAGAGATTGAATGGCTTGCCTGAGATTGCATAGGTAAATGAGTCAGGAGTTGAACCTAAGTCTTCTGGCTCCAAATCCATAGCCCTTTTATTAGACTTTGATTTTGTTAAGATGATTCTAGTTAGGATACATTTGGGTACATTCATCTGCTGAGGCTGCTTTTGATTCTGAGATTCTGTGATTCTATTAGGAACATTAGTACTAGGGATCTTTGGGTCTGGTATCTGCTTGTCATTTTATCTATGAATACTAGGATCTAGGATGGGTGATTCAAGAGAACCATAAAGCATAGCCCCTGTTCTTAGATTGTAGGTGGGGCAACAATATTTACACATGGGGAATAATTGGAGAATAGCGCATCATATGACATTGGTCAAGCATATTGTGTGGTAATTTTGTTAATTTCCAGCGGCATCCAACCCAATAACTCAACTTCTGAATTCTATTTAGAATTCTATCTGGAATCTACTACCTGGTGTTGGTGGATGGCTATGAATCATGAAAGACCATAAGTTCTGAAGAATTTCAGGTGATGCAGAGACAAGAGAGTTCCACATAGAAGCTGTATTTCTATGCTTTGTGGCATTAGAACTCATATCAGTGAACTCAGAGCTCAGGGATGGAAGAGAGCTAGATGAGTAAGAGACCAGTCAAGGGAAGTTTAATGAAGGAATGATACATGAACTGGACATAGAACACAGACAGAATGGAGATGTGTTAGCTATCTCCAAGTATTTGAAGAACTCTCCCATGAAAGAGATTGTTCAAATCAAGACAACTAGAATTTAGTAATCGCTATTTGCAAAGCCCTGTGCTAACCACTAGGGATGCAAGGGAAAGGGAGAGCAGTCCCCACATTTAAGGAGCTTGCATTCCAGTGGCAGAGAAAACATGGATTCAAGCAATGAGAGAGACAGAGAGAGAGAGACAAAGAGAGAGAGAGAGAGACAGAAAGACAGAGAGACAGAGAGAGACAGAGAGAGACAGAGAGAGAGACAGAGACAGAGAGAGACAGAGAGAGAGAGAGGAGAGAGAGACAGAGAGAGGGAGAAAGGAAAAAGACAGAGAGAAGGTAAACTGGAGAAGAGGTTAGTATTGGGAGAGGAGAGGGAAAGAGGAGAAATAGGGAAGGGCTGAGAGGGTTTGGAAGAGAGAAGGTCAGTGGTGGAGGAGGAGAGAAGATGAGATTCGTTCTTGTTGTTGGTGGTGTTTCTTTAGTCATTTTCAGTTGTGTCTGACTCCTCCTGACTTGCCCAGGGTATATGCAGCTAGTATCTGAGTCAGAATTAAAACTCAGGTCTTCCTGACTACTATCCAGTGCTCTAATCTTTCACATACTTAACTTCCTCATTCATGTAACTGTGGAAGAAGTTGTTATGAGAAAGATACTGATCAATCTTTCACTTAAGAACCAAAGACAAAGATGATGGCTTGCTGAATGCTCCTTACACCTCCCTAAACATCCAAACAATTAAACTTAGTTGGGATGGTTGAGACAGGGAGCCTTAACCACACTATGAATCGTTACTGCTAGGAAGCAGGAAAAAGAGAAATAAAATATTTTCTTCCAAATGTTTTAGTGTCTGCTTCAGACAAGCTAAAACACCAGAAATAAACCTAAATATAGACTTGGCTGGTATTTGGTTTGGAAATAAAAGGTATTTGGACCTGACCTTTCCTGATGGTCATAGAATAAAATGAAAAAAGACATTAAAATTCAAGCAAACACTATTTATTAATCACCCCCAGTGTGCCAAGTACCTTAATAAGCATTAGGGATTTAAATGCAAAAGTGAGACAGAAAGTACTTGCCCTAGGGGAGTTTACATTCTAATTGGAAAGATAGCATATCTGTAGATCTGAGGCCAGGGAGGGGTGTCTTGGTTTGGGGATTCATAGGAAAGATGAATGGAGTCATAGGAGAGTCATAGGCATGACCTTTCCAGTTAGAGTAATGGAAGTCCTGATTTGATTAGGCTTGGGGAGAATGATAGTTTCTTCCAAATAAATCTAGGGATGTCAGTGAACTACCAGCTCACCATGAGTCAAAAGCGTGCTATGGCAGCCAAGAATGGCAATGTTTCTCTTCAGGGTTTAGGATTGTGCCTGGCACATAGTAGTCCCATAATACATGCTTATTGACTGACTGACTAATGCAACATCCAGCTTCAGTAGAAAGAAATTGTGAGAAAAGAGAAGGAAGAGGTAAAGAAAGAAAAGGAAGGAGAGAGATGGAAGAGGAGGAAAAGAAGAGGAAGAGGAGAGAGAAAAAGGAAGAGGAGGTAGAAAGAGGAAGAAGAAAAAAGAAATCATAGATAGGACTAAGCACATAAGATAGCATCTTTGTTCTCTGCCCTGGTTTCAGACGACAGATACCAAGAGTTTTATGTTCAGTCATATTGTTTAGGAGGGATACCGGTAAACTGGAGAGTATTCCAGTGGATTAAGGCAAACAAAGGTTAAGTGATTTGCCCAGGGTCACACAGCTAGTAAGTTTCTGAGGCCAGCTTTGAACTCAGATCTTGCTGACTCCAGATCCAGTCTTCTATCCAATGGTCTACCTAGTTGCCTCAGTTACTCATCTGTAAAATGAGAGACTAGAAAACCTCTGAAGTACATTCCAGCTCTAGATCTATGACCCTATTCCTCATAGCATCTAATACATAGGGAGAGAACAAATAATATTGGATTATTGTTCCAAAAGGACTGGAGATCAGAGGCTTGGGGGAATCATGGTGGCTTCTTTTTAGTGGAAAGTTAATCCAAGAAATACAAATGATGATGATAATTGCCTAGTTCTCATCAGCAACAGATTACGGGTAAGTGACTAAACAGATTAATATTCCCAGGGAAAGCCAGTTGTTCCATATCAGACACGTTTTAAAAGAATTGAGATGTGAATGAAAATGCCATTTGATCCCCACGAGTTATCTCCTCTCCTCTGTATGTATAAATGTTTTGCTTAACTTGTGTTTGTGGTGCCTGCACAGCTATGTGTGTGTGTGTGTGTGTTGACTCCAGGAAGGAATCGGACAGACTGTAGAAAGGGGAGCTGGTGTGTTCATTTGGACACAAGCCTGTGAAATGGTACTGCGTTTCACTTTTATAGGTGTAGGTTTGCCAGCTCAACTTCAGAAGTGTTTATTCCAATATGTTAGTATATGAAAAGTAGGTACTGAAGCGAGGCCATGCTGCTACCAGGTGTGCCACTCCCTGGGACACATCCAAAAGCTTCCTGCTCCCTCTGAGCTTCCTGGGGTGCCCTCCCCGCCTCTTGAGGCTGCCAAATTCAGCCCTGAATAACAAAAAGTCACTGCTAAAATGACTAAACATTAACAGAGAAGATATAGATCCCTTGATAAGGTAGATTTATAAAAGAAAACAAAGTAAAATTCAGTACCTTTCTCACCAAACCTTAACTTATTCTAATATCGCTTTTAGACACAAGTTTTGATTAGAATATTCATTTATAACTCACCACTATTTCGTTTAAGCCTTCAAAAATCAATCACTCAGTATATGTTTATTAAGTACTCGCTATGGGCCAGACACTGTGCTATGCACTTAGGATACAAAAAGAGGCAAAAGACAACGCCTGTCCTCAAGGAGCTTACAATCAAATGGAGGAGACAATGAGCAAACAAATATATGCAAAGCAGGCTATATACAAGATATGTAGGAAATAATTAACAGAACTGGCACTAGAATTAAGAGGAGTTGGGAAAGGCTTCCTGTAAAAGATGGGATTTTAGGTTGGACTTAAATGCAGCAAAAGTGTCCCACTTACATATGGATTCTCTGCTTTGGATATCTAATTTGCTGGCTCACTGGGTGACCGAATTCTTTGTGACTTCATCCTGCTAATTATAGGATGGGTCTTAGTTTGTCTTTCTCATTGAGTCCTTTCCATTTAGCAAAAAAAAAAAAAAGTAGGGGGAGCACAATTTTCCCTAGGCATGCCATGAAATTGTGGGTGTCACCTTACTAAAGATCAAAGAGAGTTTGGAAACAGTTTTGTTCAATATGTATTTTATTTATATATCTTATATAGTATCTGGGGCTTCTTCCAAACTTGCATTCACTTCAGTGGGCTGGGTCCCCAGAGGATGGGTGACTCCTTCTACCTTAGCCCCTAGGGGTGATCTTGAGGTGTTGAGGATCGTTTCTAATGCCAATGCTCATGAACCACTGTCTGCTATGAACCACTTAACTAGTTAATATCTCTCCAATATCATGTAACCAACTAATATTAATTAGCTTGTGCAAAGGGGTGTTTGTTGACGAGGTATAGCAAGGACCAAAATACAATAACCTTTCCCTTGATAGTTAGAAACATGTTTCCTTAAAAATGTAGACCAAACTCACATAAGAGTGGGCACAAGCTTAATGTATGTGGATTGGTGGCTGGGAATAGTGAGCCTAAGCACGTATGGAAAAGGAAGAATGCCAGTTCCTGGTTAGATGTAGGTCTTTTCTAATAGCTAATGAAGATGATAGAATTTATATGATGATTTAAAATTTCTTAAATGTTTTGCATGTGTTATCTCATGAAATTCCCCTAAGGGGTATGTAGTTCGCTGTTGGATTCCAGAATCTAAAACTGTACTTTTTTTTCATACTTCTAATTTGTCTACTTAGGTCCTGAGTGAAATAATTGTTTGTTTTTTTATCGCCGGACCAGTGTCTCCAATGATATGGTCAAGAAAGGAAGGGTTAAGAGGACAAGGCAATCTGACGCGGCCTCTGGGCTTATTCCTCTATTACCTCCCTCAAGGAAGGCTTGTCATTGCAAAACTAGACCCTCAGAGGACTTGCTGGAACTTCCTTTTCTTGATAAACATAGGCCTAGGGGTATGTCAAATTATTTCAACCAATCCCAATGTATTTCCTACATTTGTACCTACCTTCTACCTTTGATTGAGTGACTCATTCCATAAAATATCCAGGAATTGTTCACACCTAGACCACACTCTTATTTGACTCTGAAACTCTATCAAACTGATGCTCATGCTTGATGAAATCATCTTGTGGCACTAACATTTTGTAAGTGACATGGATTGGATTGGGGAGGATTGACTGACTCAATGAATTCACCCTTTCAGTAGCATGACACATGTATTATTTGCAAAATAAACTAAACTTGTTCATTATATGTACGTAGTAACATCAAAACCGTAAACTCTAAATTTGCAAATAATTCAACAGTAACAACTGCCCCTATTGAAGCAAAACCATGCATGGGTAAATCTCCTAACTCATCTTCACAGTAGCAAGACTGCTGGATCTGAATTCTGAGGACCTGAGTTCAAATCTTGGCTCTGCTACTTCTTAGTTGTATGATTTTAGATAAGTGACTTAACTTCTCTGCATAAAATAAGGGGGTTTGATTGAATGCTCTCTAAGATACTTCTAGCTTTATATCTATGAACCTGTGATCCCATCATTCCCCATCACAGAGAACACCGTATTGGGAACAATTAAAAAGTTTGAGTAGAGGCAGTGGTTAGAGTGCTGGGCTGGGAACCAGGAAGACTCAGATTTCCTGAGTTCAAATCTGGCCTCAGATGCTTACTGACTGTGTGACCTTGAGCAAGTCACTCAACCCTGTTTGTCTCAGTTTTCACATCTATAAAATGAGCTAGAGAAGGAAATGGAAAACTACCTCAGTGTCTTTTCCAAGAAAACCCCAAATGGGGTCACAGAGAGGCAGACATGACTGAAATGACTAAACACGACAACATCAAAAAGTTTGAGAACCAGGTTTAATCAAGAGCCCAACAAGCTCAAAGGACTTATTTGTTCAAGATCACACAGCTATTGTGTAAGAGCCGGGATTTGAACTCAGGTTTTCTCATTCCAAATCCATCACTTTCTTCTTTGTTCATACACTGGGCAGTGTTTCCTGACAGCCCAGAGTGGAAGCCAACATACACTATAGGATCTAGCAATACCTTCTATTCAGAATTAACCAAATTTTCCATATCTACACTGTTAATCCAGTTGTTTCATGGAATTCATCATAGCTTTGGTTTATCAAGGCAAAAAAGACTTATTGGTAGACGAGTAGGCAAGCAAATGTAGGAAGTGCTAAGCATTAAATGCACACAGACATATTTCAAAGACAAAACTAACCAGAAAATCATATATTGCAAATGCTCCACTGAAAAGAAAAAATTTTTTATCTGTGCTAAGAATTGGCACGTCCAATCTCCATCTGACTCCAGTGGAAGCTACTGGGTTATGAAATCATGTTATGTGCTGACTGCCTCTTAATTACCACCAAGGAATTCTCTATTTGTGTCAGCTCTGTCTACAGAAAGGCTATTTAGTTACATAGGGACACACCACCATTTTTAACCTGAATCTGGAGTTCATTGCCAGGAATGTGAAAGCCAATAACAGACGCTGATACTTATTTGGCTGCTCACAGACTTGCCAATGCCACCCTGACAGCTGTGCCACCAAAGTTATTTGCATCTACTTTCTCCAAAAATGATCATCGTGAGTTATAAAAGCTGCATTTATTTCCCATTACCCCTGATCCCCATACAGTTTTTATTCAGACCTCACTGGATGCCAGGAATTGTAAATGGCAGGTGGTATGGCAACATTTTGCTCTTGTTAATTGTGTATTCCAAAATCAGTGATTGTGTCTCATTAAAATGAGCTGATCTCTTATTAGCGCATGCTCGGTGCTGGCACTGGATGCTGAAGTTATGGACCTGGGGGAGAAAAATGAACAGCACATTTTAGAAACAGAGATCTGATCTGACAACTTTCTTAGAGTATTCAAATTCTGTGATGCTTCTGAATGATCTTCAGAGGCCCCAGAAAAATGAGTTGTAAGATACCAAGGGAATGAACTCCCAATATATTCCTATTTGAGACTTCTTTGTACCTGAATTTGTGGGTCCCAGGATGATTTAATTTCTAATTGCTGCTGCTTCCCTGGTCATTTGCTGATGCTTTTTTTTTTTTGGTAATACCAAAATATAATGGAGAAGAAATGACATTAGATATGGTGTCATGGAACGTGGGTTTGAGTCCTGCCTTGGCAAGTTTTATGATCATGGACAAATTACTTTACCTCTGTTCCCTTGTCTGTAAAATGAAAATGATTCTATTAGAGCCAGCCGATTCCCAGGGTTAATTATGGGGACCAAATACAATCAGGTGATAAGAAGTACTATGTAGTGAGCTTTGGTTGCCATGAATGACTCAATGGATTGTTTATGACCTTTGAGGCATGGGGCCTACATCAAAAACATACTTTAACATTTCAGGGGCTCTGTGAGCTCATCAGTTCAGATACTTCTTCCAATAGCATAAGTCACAACCCATCTAGGCCATCCCATTCCAATAGGCCTTGGCCATTCCCTTCTGTAAATCGACCATAAACGGTCTACCCAGCATGCTGGGTAATCTTCCTCATGACCACTTGACATTTCAAGGATACCAATGCAGCCTTTGTAAGTGAAGCATGCAAAATCCTTTTGCAAAATTAAAAAAAAAAAATGCATCTGACCATTTTCAATTCTTCTGACTCCAGACTTGGAACTGGTTGAACATCTGTAACATCAATAATTAGAAAGGAAATAAAAAGACTCTTCAATCAAAATCAAAGCAGGCTTTACCTGTAGGCAGAATAGGTGAGCCTAGGATTATATTTCTTTACCATGCAATAGTTTCATTTCTTTGTGATTTCAATTCAGCTCAACCAGCATTTGTTAATTACTTACACTGGATACTGGAGATACAAATTTAAAAATAAAAACTGAAATTAAATTGTCCTTACCTTTGAGGCACTCACAATCTACTGGGGTGGGGGTGGGAGATGAGAACACAACATTGACTCTCCCACACTAAACAGTGAGCTCCCTGAGGGCAGAGGCTGTCTTTGTATGCCCAATGCTTAACACAGTGTCTGGCACAAAGTAGGTACTTAATAAATGGGTAACTTGGTGGCACAGTGGATAGAGCACCAGGTTCGGAATCAGGAAGACCTGAGTTCAAATCTGGCTTCAGATGCTTACTAGCTGTGGTGAGAAATTTACCCCTGTTTGCCTCATGCTCCTCATCTGCAAAATGAGCTGAAGAAGGAAATGGTAAACCGCTCCAGTATCTTTGCCAGAAAACCTCAAATGGGATCACAAAGAGTCAGACATGACTGAATAATTACAACAAATAAAAGCCTGTTAATAAATAAATTCAAAATATATAAAAATAACTTCAATTCTGGGAGGGAGAAGAGCATAGAGTATTTGGGGAATCAGAAAAGAGCAGAACATTGAAAGATGCCAAGATGCAGAGGTATTCTGGGCAAGGCCTGACTTGTGGGCTGGGTCTGTCTTATGCCAGTAAACTGGAAGTTTGTACTAGATACTGAAATTAGATAAGGCACTTGTAAGTCACTTAATATTAAAAAAACGAAGATTTGCTTAGCCGTACTAGGGAACACTTTGCACTGAGAACCCCATCAGCTGATTCCCTGGCACCTCTGAGTTGCCCAGAGTGGTCCTCCAGCAAAGCATCTGACAGCATCAGGAGCTACTCATGTCTGCTTTATACTCAATCAAGAATCGATGTCAATATAACACATGCCTTTCATTCAACTTAGCAAATCATATCTTGAGCATGGTTTCTAAACCTCTTAAGGAAAGAACAAAGTCTAACTTGCATGTGGGTAGGCAGGTTAGAGTGTCGATTCCACCATTACAGAGTGATGAAAGGGAGCATTCCTGGTAAGAATGAGGACCAACCTGGGCAAAGACACCAAGGTGGGAGATGAAATATTGTAGATGAAAGCCGATGAGTTCATCGATTCAGCTAAAATGTGGATTGTATGAAGAGGATAATATAAAACCTTTTTTCGTTATCATTATCTAACTGATAAAAATGAAAACCTTTGGGGTAAAAGGAATATTACCTCAAACCCTTATCTGCTAATACCTTAGAACTTCAAAGAAGACTTGAGATAGTGAAGGATGCCCCAAATTAGGGAAGGAGAGTCAATTAAAGGGGAAATCCAGTATAATCCAAATGCTGTTGATTGAGTCCTTCCTAAGGCAAGAGACAAAGATAAAATTGGAACTGTTCTTGTCCTCAAAAAGCTTGTCCACTGAAACATGTAATATGTATACAGATAAGTCAAAAACAAAGTAATTTAAAGTGAGAAGAATTACTAAGGATGGGGGAGTATTAAGAAAGGCTTCACAAAGGAGATGGTATCTGAACCAAGCACTAAAGTCAACTGGAGATTCGAAGAGTTAAAGATGAGGAAGAAACACATTTTGTGGAAGGCATGGAATACAGCCAATACAGAGGTGTAAAGATGAGGTTTGAAATATAAACAGGAAATAGCTAGTAATTCAGAGTGGTTAGAATATAGAGCACATCAAAGAGTATATATTAAATAAGAAGGTAGGTGGGACCAGATTGTGTTTGTATGTGTTGGGGGGGGGGGCTTTAAAGCCATGCTGGGGAGTTCATATTTCATGCTTAGAAGAAATAGGGAGTCATTGAAGGTTCTTGGTGGGGGGTGTGATGTGACATGGTCAGACTTATACATTAGGAATATTATTTTCACAGCCAAGTGAAGGATGGGTTTATGAGGGAAGATTCCACTTGGGTGGAGACAAGAGGACAGATTCAAGAGATGCTATGGTAGTTGGGTCGACAAGTCTTGGCAACTGCCTGGATTTGGAGGATGGATTGAGAGAAACGAAAGAATGAAGAATATTGTCATGATGTCCAATGCTCCACAATCTATGTCAGCTCATCTAAATCCTCCTCTGTTTTTTTCTGAATCCTTCCTATTCATCACTTCTGATGTCATAATAAGGTGCTATTATAATTGTATGCCATAGTTGGTTGAGCCATTCCTCTAGTTGATAGCCACTCATTTTGTTTTCAATTCTTTACTACGACCAAAAACATTGATATAAATATTCACATACATGTGCTGATTTTTTTTTTTTGCTGGAATATATGTGTGTGTTTATTTCAAGGATGAACTTCTGTGGGAGGGGGTCTTGGGTAGCAGGTAGTAATAGATATGCAAAATATCAGTTTGAATCATTATTAATGCCCAGAAAATAAAAACAGCAACAAAGGCACTTGTAGAAGAACATGTATGTGTGTATGAAAGGGGAAAGAAGGGAAGGAGAGGAAAGGAGGGAAGGTAAGGAAGAGAGAGGAGAGAGGGAGAGAGGGAGGGACAGAAAGAGAGAGAGACAGAGAGAGAGACAGAGAGAGACAGAGGGGAGAGAGAGAGAGAGACAGACAGAGAGAGAGAGAAGGAGGGACAGACTAGATTCAGTGACAGGCAGCTTTAGGATTCTATAAAAAACAACACCCTTTGGAGCCCAGCAGAGAGTTTTACCAAATGGGAAAATCACAGGGATTCTAAAAATGTGCTTCTACCAGCCAGAAGCTAGAAGTTACCTTTTGACCATATTTGCCTTCTAAGCTTGAGTCTACTCTCTCCTTGGCTCTGTACGTACCTGTAGGAGAGAGTATTTCAGACATCTTAGGCCAATGTTTTGGACCAACTATTCTTAGTATATTATATCAATAAACACTCTAAAACAGTGGTTCTCAGCCTTCCTGATGTTGTGACCCTTTAATATAGTTCCTCACGTTGTGGTGACCCCCAACCATAAAATTATTTTCTTTGCTACTTCATAACTGTAATTTTGCTGCTGTTATGAATCGTAATGTAAATATCTGATATGCAGGATGTATTTTCATTGTTACAAATTGACTATAACCCACAGGTTGAGAACCGCTGCAAGTTAATTAACTATGATTGGCTAATTGGCAATCAAAGGTGAGTATACTGGAGAGGGGCTCATAAACAATAACATTAGAATATACACACATACACACGTATATTACATATATACATATAATTACATACATATCTTGCAAATGTACACATATACAGCTATATATGTGCATACATGCATATACACATACATATAGATACTTCTGTTGTTTCTTGTCTTTTTGGAGGGGGGAAGGCAGGGCATTTGGGGTTAAGCGACTTGCCCAAGGTCACACAGCTAGTAAGCATTAAGTGTCTGAGGTCGGATTTGAACTTAGATCCTCCTGACTCCAGGGCCAGTGCTCTATTCACTGCCCTACTTAGCCGCCCCACATACAGAAACTTCTTAAAAATCAAACCGTATGTAGGAGAAATTAAGCTCCTTATACAGATGTCTGTCTTAACAGAACTAAACCCTGCAACTTTGTGCTTGCTGATGTTTGTTACATTCATAATAACTTCTGGTGTCAAGGATGAATTCAGCTTTGGAAGTCTAGGTGACTGGGAGGATCATAATGAGAAAAGGGAAGTCTGGAGGGAGGTTGAGGGAGGAAGGTAATGAATAGATTCTGTTTGCAACGTGGTAGGTTTGACCCCTTCCAAGGGCTGATAGAAGAAATACAAAAGTGCCCAAGTGACAGTGTATTCTAGAGGAAGGATCCCTGACTGGGAGGTGGGGGTGGGGGTGCCACGAGGGGCTCAAATTAGCTTCCTGGTTCTCCCCTTTACTCTCTGCACAAACTTAAACAAGTTACTTGCCATCTCTGTGACTCCTCTATAAAAAAGTAAGTTGGACTAGACGATTCCTAAAATCTTTCCTCCTAAAGTCTATGACTGAAAGTCATCTTCAGCCATTTTGTAGTTTTCCCTGGGTAGACTTGCCAGGCATCTACCCAGGTACCCACTCATTTCTGGCTTGTCAGTGGTTTAGAAATGTTGAACAATACTGTGAAGTGAAAGGAGAATATCCAGGCAATTGAAAAAAAAATCAAAGGACAACCTTGCAGAGATGTTAGACTGGTGCATTAGGGCTATAAGAGGCTGGAGAAACTTCTGAACTCAATCCAAATTAAATGTAATTGGAAAATGTAAGAAAATAAAATTACAATGCAATATAGGTAATGTTAATTTGTGGTTTTCTAAGTCAATATGCACCTGGCCCCAGGAATCCAGTTTCTATTTCAGTTTGATACCACTGCCTTGGGGAGGTAAGTGGCTCAGTGGGTAGCAATCCAAGCCTGGAGTCAGAAGACCTGAGTTCAAATCATGTCTCAGAGAGTTATTAGCTGTGTGACCCTGGACAAGTCACTTTACTCTGTCTCAGTTTCCTCATCTATAAAATGAGCTGGAAAAGGAAATAGCTAACTAATTCAGTATCTCTGCCAAGAAAACCCCCTAATGGGGCCATGAAGAGTTGGACACCACTGAAAACAACTCAACAAAAACACCATTGCCTTAGATCAGTGGTTCTCAACCTGTGGGTTATGTCCAATTTGTAACAAGGAAAATACATCCTGCATATCAGATATTTACATTACGATTCATAACAGTAGCAAAATTACAGTTATGAAGTAGCAATGAAAATAATTTTATGGTTGGGGGTCACCACAATATGAGGAACTGTATTAAAGGGTCGCAGCATTAGGAAGGTTGAGAACCATTGCCTTAGATAATTTTGAGCCCCAATTTAGTCAGTTTATAGAGGGTCATAACCAAGGCATTGAGAGAGAGAATGGGGATGAATTTACCACCTAGATCTCTCTAGGACTCTAGGACACTGGCTTGTGGATCCAGAGTTTGAAGGGATATAAGAAGAAAATTTATCAAAATCAATCGTTTTATAGATGAGGAAGCTGAGGTCCAGGAAGTTTAAGTGATTTTTCTCAAGGTTCTCGGAGTCAGGATTTGAACCCAAAACCTCTGACTCCAGAGTCAGTGCCCCCTCTTCCATGCCATGCTGTTGCACTATTCTTTATCAGTTTACTGTGATGCCTTTAAAGATCAAGATTTTTATTTCTTGTCAGACCTGTACATACAAAAGTTTTATAGCTGCTTATCTATTAGTGATGAAAGCAGTTTGGATAGAAGGACTGACCTCTAGAAAGACCTGGGTTCAAGTCTTGCCTCTAACACTTTGCAGTAAATAATTTCTTCTCTCTGATCTTCAGAGTCCTCATCAGGAGATGATGGTTATGCCTCCCTCGCAGGTCAGTTGCAAAGCTTAAATGAGACAATGTCTATAAAGTGCTTTTTGAAGGCCAGATATTACTATGGGCTTTTATTATTATAAAATTATAAAGCTAAAAATTTTTTTTTAATTAAACAAAACCAAACCACAAAGCTTAGAATAATATGTGGGATCACAGATCTAGAGAATGAAAAGAACTCAAAGATCATCTGATCTGATCTTCTCATTTTACAGATAAGGAAACTGAGGCTTAAGTAAAATGGGTGATTTCCCCAAGGTCATACAGGAAAGCGTCAGAGACAGTATCTGAACCTAGGTCCCTTTGTTCCAATAGGTAGGCTTTCCTGTCCTACTTTTGTATATAAATATTCATTATTATTATTATTTTTTTTTTTTTAAGACAATCAGTGTTAGGTGACTTGCCCAGATCATATAGTGTCTGAAGTATGATTTGAACTCAGGTCCTCTTGACTCCAGCTGCACCTATTATTGTCATTTTTATTACTGTTGTTATAGTTATAGAGGCATTGCTTCCTGGTGGCTAGAGAGCTGGACTTAAGTCAGAAAGATTCAGATTCAAACCTTGGCTCCACTCTCCTGATTGGTGACTGCTTCTCCTCTGTTTTAGCAAAAGCCACAGACATTCTTTGCCTCACTCTTAGCTCTAGTCATTCCCTCCTCCTCTCCAGCCACCATGTTCACTCTTTCCTTCTTCCCTCCCTAATTCTGGAACTCTGCCATTTTTCCTGGATAGGGTTGGTGAGTCTACTCCCATAGACCCATTCTCCATGCCCGAGACAAAGTGCTTCAAGCAGGCTTTGGATAGTCTTCTCCACTAGAATGTAAGCTCCTTGAGGGCAAGGACTGGCTTTTCTTTTGGTATCTGTTTCCCCAAAGCTTAACACAGTGCTTGGCACATAGTGCTTACAAAATTGTTTTTTCATTCACTAATTCATTCAGTCATATCATCTCTCTTAACCTCACTTTCATCCTAAATCAAAAGGGGATACTAATATAATTGGAGATAATTATAAGTCTAGAACTGGGAAGTCCTCTATTCCAATCCTTGATTTTTTCAGATGAGAAAAATAAGACCTACAGAATCAAAGTTCTCTCAGTATGTGTCCAAGCCAGGATTTGAACTCAGGTCATTTGACTCCAGAGACAGTGCTCTTTCCAATGTATTATGTGAGATATTCACCTTTCAGTATCTTTACAAAGATCACTTGAATTGATAGGTCTAAAGTCCTTTCTAAATCTTAAAACACTATGTAAATGTCAGCTTTTATTATTATAAAACCATACCAAACACAACTCCTTACACATAGTCTATTGAAGACCCTGGCCTGGAATCTGGCCAGAAGATTCTGAGCTGCTTGGCAGGAAGAGAAACAGAGATCCTTCCCTCCTCCCCAGAATCTGTGCAGATGGTCAGCCAAACATCTTGCATATTCAAAATCCGAATGTGGCCAGAGGAATTCACATCCTGTTACTGACCATGGAAGATCATTGTGTTCACATGAGATAACTCTGAGACAGTGGGAATTAAACAGTGCAGCCTCACTAAGCTCT
Source organism: Pseudochirops corinnae (assembly GCA_028646515.1). Classification (NCBI taxonomy): domain Eukaryota; kingdom Metazoa; phylum Chordata; class Mammalia; order Diprotodontia; family Pseudocheiridae; genus Pseudochirops; species Pseudochirops corinnae. The sequence goes on from CM053588.1 coordinate 48,107,478, forward strand.
CTGAAAAGGAAATATCTCAGAATAAAATCACATTAGCATCAGGGACTGTAATATCTAAGCCTCTGGATCACTCTTTTTTTTTCTTAGTAATTTTTATGTTTCTATGTATGCGATGCGAATACCTAAAATTGTTTCTTTCTCTTTGAATGGGATTTTTTTTTCATGAAATATAGAATATATCTCAGAGTTGGAAGGAAAACCAGTGGTTGTCTAGTCCCACCCATATGACGGTTCTCTCCATTACCTAGCAAAGGAGCTGTCATTAGGCCTCTTCTATTAGAGCGGCGGTTCTCTAGTGGGTCGCGTTCTCAAAGTGGGTCGCGACCCCTTTGAGGGTTGAATGATCCTTTCACAGGGGTCGCCTAAGACCATCGGAAAACACATATTTCCCATGGTCTTAGGAACTGAGACACCGCTCCTCTATCTGTCTCCAAGCGGGTCCGCCCACATGCAGATACACCCACACACGAGTATTAAAGGGTCGTGGCATTAGGAAGGTTGAGAACCACTATATTAGAGAGAACTACACTAAGATGGCCTCCCTCATTCGCCCATTCCACTTGGGGACCTCTCTCACTGTTAGCTCATTTCTCTTAATTTGACCTTCTGGGAACAAGAAAAACAAGTCTCTTCCCTGAGCCTCTGTTTGATCAAGACAGTCAATAAAATAAATATTATTATGTTCCAGGTTAAGTCTGGGAATGCAAATGTAATGGAACACACCATCCCTGCCCTCAAGGAGCTTACATGCTAATGGAAGGATAGTAATGATAATAAACCAATATATTCAAATACATGGGAGGGGGGGAAATGGGGAGAGAGTGGAGAGAGGGAGGAGAGAGAAGGGGGAAGGCGGGGAGGGAGGGGAGAAAAAAAAGAGAGACAGAGATAGAGAGAATTCCTACTATATGCCAGGCACTGTGCTAAGTGCTACATCCCTAGAACCTAAACAGCTTTACTCACATTGTGGTTGTTACTATTGAGTTATTTTTAATCTTATCTGACTTTTTCTGATCCCATTTGGGGTTTGCTTGGCAAAGATACTGGAGTAGTTTACTATGGTCTTCTCCAGCTCATTTAACAGATTAGGAAACTGAGGCAAATAGGATGAAGTGATTTACCCAGGGTCACATAGCTAGTAAGTGTCTAAAGCTGGAGCTTAACTCAGATCTTCCTGATCCTAGGACTGGCACTCTATCTACTGTGCCACCTAGCTGCCCTCACTTTACTCATAGTGAATGAATGAATTCATGTTAAATGTACGCAGTTAAAGTCAGTGCTTCTACCAGAAGGAGTATTAAAATCATTTAATTCACCCTTCTCCCTCCTCCCCATTTACAGATGAAAACACTGAAATCAATTAAAGTTAAACAACATGCCTAAGGTCACCATTTAGTAAATGGTGAAACCAGAGTTTGAACTCAGATCTCTGAGCAAAAGAACATTCCTAGCACCTGCTGAAACTTGGTTCAGCTTGCCTCTTTATGTGAATAGGAAATTGCGAATTTTAAACCTATGGAAACTCCTGGGGGAAGAATGTAGCCCAGGAGGGGTTTTCTCATTCTCAATGAATCCATTCATTCTCCCTGAAATTCTTCTGGGCAAAAGCCAATGGGAACCTTTCTAACAAAGAAAATCTTCCCCACCCCAGCTCGGCTTTGAACTGGAATTCAGGATGAGAGAAAGGGGGTTGTAATCTTCTTTCTGGAGGAGTTTTGCTGCCAGCAATGGGTCCCAGTCCAAAATCATTAGCCTTATGTTCAGGGAAATGGAACAGGCTGATGGAAGCAGTTCGTGAAGGAGTAGGGTGGTCTGCTCTTTCTTACCAAGTTATCCTCCCTTCCCAGACAGAGAAAAGCCTTTCAGATGGAGGGTTTCCACTAACTATCCCAAAGCTTCCCATGAATGAATGAAAAACATTTACCAAGTGCTTACTATGTGCCAAGCACTGTGTTGAAGAACTTCTGAACAAAGAGGTTGATATAGGTTCTGCCCACTCACTGTCTCCCCCACCCCATGTCATATTTGACTCCCCTTTAAGCTACAGTAATTTAGAGAAACGGCTGATGGTAGGAGGTAGGGTTACAAGAATGCAAATAAGGAGAATTACCATTCAAGTTCATTACCTATATAACCTCTTTCCCGAAGCCCACATATCTTCCTCCCCTTTTCACGCGCATTCTCTAGCCAAACTGGTCTGCTTCCTCTTCGTGGAGCGTGATGTTCTATATCCATCTCCAATCTCCATTCGAACTCCTTGGCTAGAGTATACTCTGTCTGCCCTGCTGCTTCTTAGAGGCCCCAGCGTGCTTCCACACTCACCTCAGGAGCTACCTCATACCAGGTGACTTTCTTGACCCCCACGTTCTTAGTGCATCCCCCCCAAATTACTTGGAAGATACTTTCTATTTACTCATTTGTTCAGATGCTGTCCCCCACTAACACAATGGAAACTCCTTGAAGACATAAACTCTGTGCTTTGTTTTCGGTCCATTGTGTCCCTCGTATCTAACACAGTACCTGTTACAGGATTCGTTTGTCCTTGCTTTCAAAGAGGACCATGACATCACCTGGTTCCTGTTACATGATAAATACTTTAATGAATGGATGAAGGAATGAATGACCTCTTAAACCAACCAGTACTGGGGCTTTCATTATACCTATTATCAATAGCCCTGGAAATAAAATCTCATCCTTTCCTCTCTTGCCTTTGTACCCTCTGTCATATTTGTGTAGTTCTGCCTTACTCCAATTAGTACACAAGTCATGACATTAGGTCCTCTTTGATAATGAAGAATGAACAGCAACAGGCATGAGAGATAGCCCATAGATTGTCTCCCATGAATAATATGTACTTTCTCCTCATCTCCCCAGAATCCCTTGCAGAAAGAGTGTGAGCTCTGGAGACAGAGGACCTGGTTTCACATACTGCTACTTGTTACCTGTGTGACCTTGAACAAATCACTTCACCATTATGGGGCTCAGTTTCCTCCTCTGTAAAAGTAAGGGTTGTGGACTAAGTGACCTCTAAGATCCTCCTCTGGCTCTAAATCTATCCCTCCTCTCCAGGCTTCAGAAGGAGAATGTGGGACTGAGTGTCTTCTAGCTTCGAGTCTACTCTATACCCCCTCTTTGGACCTTGGTTACCTCATCTACAAAATGAGTCCCAGTTCTAAATCTATGCCCTGTCTCTTTGACAAGCACCTATCAAGATCCAGCTCAGGTACCACTTCTAACATGAAGCCTTTCTTCAAAGCCCTCAGACTTCCAGCCTTGTCTTCATGTTCCTTAGAGCTGAATCTCTTCTCTCAGTCTACCTTGTACACCCAATACTGAAATCCTGCCCCAGGAATATGACATCACCAAGACTTAAGTGCTGATCCAACCATGCCTGCCTGGCCTATGGGTTCTTGTCCTTGATCTCCCAAAAGCCCATCAAAAGACATCTGCCCAACACACTGGAGCTGTCCCCCTCTCATTTGCTTCTTAGCTTGCTAAGATAAGAAATGTGACCAATGGACCTTCCATTGGCCATCCCTCCTCTTACCATGAGTGCAGTTCTTTTCCTTAGATATTACATTGACCTGATGACATTTTAAATAAAATCAGGACAACTCTACATTGTTCTTTTGGCCTTATACAATGTCTTTTCTCCTCCCCTTGGGTCATCCATCAGATTTTATCATTTATCACGTTTTTGCAGAATCCCTGTCAATTTCAGAAGGAAACTTACAGGAGATGTCCATCTTCCTCTTCCTGACTCATTATCACAGCCAGCCACTTTCCTCCTACCAGGCTTGGGGCTGAATTTTTCCAGCTCTAGTTTTCTATCACATTTGGCATGGCATGGGGCAGGTTTAATGTCCTGAGAGTTTCATCTTCCTCCTTGCCAATGCAAAGCCTAGAGATGCAGGTGGAATCAGGACCATGGAGGTCATAGTCAGAGGCTTTATTAGACCAGGGCTTCTGCAGTATTTGTGACATCTGAAGAAGGAATCCGGCTTTCTTTTCAGGGAATTCTTTATTTACATTTAAGTCTTAAATTAATTAGTCAATCAATCAACAAGCTTATTTTAGGTACTCACTAAGTCCCAGACACTGTGTTAAATAACTCTAAATCCAAAGAAAATGCAAAAATAGTCCCTGCACTCAAGGAGCTTACATTTCTAAGGGAACACACACACAAATATGTGTATATGAATGTATGTGTGTAAACATATATGAACATACAAGGTACACATAGAAGAGATAGAAGTAACCTTAGAAAAGGAGGCGTGAGTAGCTGGTGGGTACAGGGGAAAAAAAAAATCTCCAGTTAAAAAAAAAAAGATCTCAAGCTGAATCTTAAAGGAAATCAGTGATTATAAGAGGTAGGGCTTAGGAATGAATGCATTCTGTATGTGGGAGGCAGGCAGAACAAAAGCCCAGAGACAGAAGATAGAAGATAGTAGAGCAGAGTAGAAAGGGTAGCAGTTGGACAGTACAGTGTGTAGGGCACTTTTTAAGGAGTTAGGAAATCCTGAGTTCAAATTTGGTCCAAAGCCAGGACAAGTCACTTAATCACTATCTGCCTTAGTGCTGTAAAAAGGGATAATGGTAACATCTACCTCCTCTGGTGGTTGTAAAGATAAAATGAGATAGCATTTGTAAAGAGCTTTGCCGATCTTAGAACATTATATAAACAGTAGCTATCATTACTTTAATCATTAAAAGCAAAAAAATGCTTCACTTGGAGCCAGGAAACTATGAGTTTGAATCCTGTCTCAGATATTTACTAGCTGTGTAAGGCTGGGCAAGTCACTTAACCTTGGCCTGCCTCAGTTTCCTCATCTGTAAAATGTGAGTCTTGGACTCAGTGACTTCTGAAGTCAAGATCTGGGTCCTTATGATCCTAAGTTGGCCAGGAAGGCTGGTCCATAGAGGATGTGGAAGAGAGTGGCTGTATGAGAAGACTAGGGAGCTAGAAGAGATGAGTAATAATAGGAACAATAAGAAGAAATCACATTTACATAGTACATTAAGGTTTCCAAAGCTCTTTAAATATATTAGCTGGTTTGATTCCGTCCATCTTCACACTTTTCCTTATTGTTTTTACTCAAAAATATGAGAGATTAATCCATCACTTAACTAAAAAAGATTCTACACAGTACCTGTGCTTTTATTCTTTTTTTCTCCTTCAACTTTTTTTTTTTTACATGTAGATAAATGGATTAGAAGATGTATTTCAAGGAGTTATAGCAGGACTTGAATAGAGGCAGTGTGTTGTGATGGAATGTATACTGGCTCTGGGACTGGGTTCAAATCCTGGACTTTCTCTATGACCTTGGCCAAGTCACTTCCCTTTCCTGGATCTTGATTTCCTCCTCTATAAAAATGGGGTTGGTAGAGGGGCTGTCAATTTGACCTTACGAATTTAGAACTTGAAATGACCTAAGGAAGTCATCAAATCCAACCTCCTAATTTTGTAGATGGGGAAACTGAGGCCAGCAGAGGGTATTCAACTTACTGGAGTTTCCACAGATATTCAGTGTTAAAGAAGAGTCTAAGCCCCATTGTCTAACTCTAGAGCTAAACATTCTTTCCAGGAATCCCTCATACTAAATGATGCCAGAATTCCCTCTGACTCTAAATCCTATCAGACTTTGTAACCTTCTGCCATGAAAACTGGGAGCTCACCTAGAATTCCACAGGGCCCTCGGGCCAATGATTTGGACTGAATTAAGTAATAAAGACACGAACTTTTTCCCCCATCCCACCAAAAGAGCTATACCTAAGATGGGGCAAATGGAGCTTGGGTCCAGGACGCCAGTGTATGTGTATGGGGTTAAAAAGGTTCATTTCTTTGCTGGGGCTATTGTTGTTGATGGTGATGATGAAAAGGAGTCAGAGGAGTCAGAGTCGTCATTTTTTAGTTGTGTCCAACTATTCATGATCCCATTTGGAGTTTTCTTGGCAAAGACATGGGAGTAGCTTGTTTTACAGCTACTTCTACAGCTTGTTTTACAGATGAGGAAACTAAGGCAAACAAATTGAGGTTATTTGCCCAGGGTCATACAGCTAGGAAATGTCTGAGGCCGATTGAACTCTGGTCTTCCTGACTCCAGGCTTGGCACTCTATCCACTTTACCTATGCCTCCTTAATTAATCAGTCAGTCAATCAACAAACATAAGAGCCTGCTATGGGCTAGGCACTATGTTGGGTATGGGGTGCACAATGACAGAAGTCCCTGGCATCAAGATTATGTTTTATCCCTTGGAGTCTATCCTTCTTTCACATCTCTATACTTTGTAGAACTCTCAATTCTCCTAAAGGCAGCTAGTATTATAGTGAGTTTAAATCCAGTCTTAGACACTTAACTAGCTGTGTGACCCTGGGCAAGTCATTTGACCTCTGTTTATCTCAATTTCTTCAACTGTAGAATGGGGATCATAATAGCACCTACCTCCTGGTGTTGTTGTGAGGATCAAATGAGATAACAATTGTTTTGAAAAGTGCCTGACACATAGTGAATGCTATATAAATGATTATTCCCTTCCCCCTTCCAGAGCTAAAAGATACAAACACCTTTGTGGAACTCACTGGGGTTGGGCCATCCAACATGACTGTATCCCTGGTGGAACTGGCCTCTGTATGTTACCTCCCTTGGCCAAGGCCATCAACCTCTGCCTACCTAGTTACGACTTTGTAGCTGACCAATGGCCTTGTATATGGAAACATTAATCTTTATTGATTCCTTCTACAAATATCCTAGGAAGGAAGAGTCTAAATTTACCCATTCACTTTCATTTCCTACTCTACCCCCAGGCAACCAATTTCTCTACAGCTTCAGTCTAGCAGAATGACCCTAGATTGATCAGAACAGAAGAAGAGAATAGAGTGGGAGGAATAGAGAATGGAGGAGAAGGTAGAGGTAGAGATGAGAGGAGGAGAGAGAAAAAATGTAGAGAGGAGGAAAGGGAAAGGAATGAAAAAAATAGATGGGAGTAGAGAGGAGATACAAAGAGAAGGGAAGAGAAGAGGAAAGAAGAGAGAAAAAGAAAGAAGAAGAGAGGAGCAGAGGAGAGAAGAGAGGAGAGGAGAGAAAAAGGAAGGGGTGAAAAGAGAGATAAGGGGAGGAGTGAAGAGAGAAAGAGGGATGGATTCCTTCTGCAATAGTATGAGAGGAAGGCAGGGTGCATATACAGAAAACCAAAGGGAAAGGGGATATTAAAGAAGCAGGGACACTGAAGGCTGCTGCTCTTGTAGTTCATGTCAGAAATGTGTTCTGCTGACTTCTTAGAAATTTGTCTGGTGTGTCCCCTGTTTTCACTCACGCTGCAATCTTTTGACAGAAGTCTAGCTCACAGACCTAGAAGAATGAGAGGTGGGCTGAGGGTGGGGGAGGAAGACGTGAAGATTTATTTGAATCGGGCTCATGTTTTTCCACACATGGGTGGATTGGGCCAATAGGCACAAATAATTGGCATATTGCATTCTTACCAAAATGCTCAATGAAGAGAGTCTAAGATATTTTTTCATTGGTTAAAGCCCCTGGTATGGAAAGGTCTACAGGGAAAATCTGCAGGATCCTTCATTGTCTCTGCCAGCCTCAGTAGCTCACCAATGTCTATGGCTGCCTTGCTCTGCCCTGCCTCACTGAGTTGATTGCAGAACTTGCAGAACTGCCCATCTATCCTCAAACTGCACCCAAAGTAAAATGTAGTTTCAGTCCTGCAATGGCCCATTTTGAAAACCAAATCTACTGTACCTATTTTAGACTAGAGAAATAAACTGAATTTTGCCTATAAGATACTTTTTGGAAAGAAAAGAAAGTAGTAAATTTCATCTCCACTTCAATTAATTCTGTTGCTAATTACTTTTAACTTTAATCCATTTGCAGACACATTTTGAGATACTTAGCACTGGCAGCCCAACAGTCTCCTTTCATATCCCTCAGAAAACTCATTCAATTAAAAATACATTATGGTAACATTTCCATGAAATGGAAGTGGGGTGCCATTTTGTTTTTTAAGAAGCTATGTACCTTGACAGATTTATATCTCTACTATGAGGAAAGTTTGCCAAGTTCTTTGCATACACCATCTCAGTCAGATCTCATGGAAACCTCATGAGATATGTACTATATATGATTAATATATAATTAACATTAATAATTAATATTATTAACATATGTTATCAGTCCCAACTTACAGATGAGGAAATTGAGGCTTAAAGGGTTTCAGTGAATTACCCACAGTTGTGACACGTATAGTAAATAAGTATCAGAGGGAGGATTTGAACCCAAGTCTTTCAGCTCTCTATCTATTGCTATGCTATGCTGCTTCTTCAAGATCAGTGACCAAAATGCATATCATCCAAAGTGTTACAGGGGCCACAGGAAGTAGGATTGAGTGGGGACAGAAAGGTTGGGCTTTAGCCGGATCCTGAAGGATTGGCAGTTTGGGGATAGATGGAGAGACCAAGGGAGGTAAATGGGGGAGGTGATATAGAGAGGGAGTTTCAAGTTGGAAGGATACCATGAGTAAAGGCATGAATGGTCTGATGGAATATTGTGAAAAGATGGGTTAATCAGTCAGTCATTAAATATTCATTAAGCGCCTACTATGTGTTAAGTACTGTTGATAAGTGCTGGGATATAAAGAAAAGCAACAGAAAGTCTCTACCCATGGGAAACTCATGATATAATGGGGGAATACAATACATCAAAAGAAGGGGGAGTGATGAAATCTAGAGGGGTAAAGCCAGGTGAGAACTGAAGATGATTGGCAGTGGACATAGGAAGGTCATGATGAAAGGTGAAATAGAACAAATAAGGCGTACCCAGATGATAGTGGTGTTGAAAGTAGGGTTCATGTTGCCTCTGACTCCAATTCTAAGGGACCACAGTCCCTGTACTTCAGGTTCCTGTTTAAAAAAAGAGGTAATCCCCATCTTTCTTTAATTTAGAATCATATTATCTTATTGCAAAACATTACAGGCAGCTACCTCCAGAGCACAAAGGAAACATGGGCCCCACCCTCTTGTAGCTTGTGGTTTGGTAAGAGAGTCATTCACTGAAGAAATATTAAGTCCAAGGAGAGGAGAGGGCCAGACTTGGAGCCAGAAAGCCCTCACACATGCTGGCTGAGTGGCCCTAGACAGGGGTCTCTCCAGCTGTCAAGTCTCTTGGCAAATCTCTAACACTGTAAGATGGAGAGAGTGCACCAACCTACATTAGTAGAGGGAGCTTCCTATATCGAAGAAATCACAGATAAAGTCCCAATTCCTATCCTATGTGCCAGGGACTGGACTTCTGATTCCATTGAAACACTCAACTCTCAGATGAGAAAAATTCTTTCCCAATTCAGATCTACATTTTCTCTTCAACTGAAGGTCTTTTAGAGTATTCCAATGTATTGCACTGGGAGTTTAAGTGACTTGCCCCAAATCACTCAAATCACAGCCAATAGACATTATAAGTAGGCCTTGAACTCAGGCCCTCCTGGCTCAGAGGCCAGCACTTTATCTAATATTCCATGCTACTTCTCAGGCCTAGGATGTGAAAAGGGAGAACTGGAACATTTCTCCCCTTAAGGAACTGATTTTCTATTGGAGGAAATGCCACGTATATAGATTTTGTTGTCATTAAGCTGTTTCAGTTATGTTCACCTCTTCATAACCCTGTTTTGGAGGTTTCTTGGCTGGAGTGATTTGCCATTTCCTTGTCCAGTTCATTTGACAGATGAGGAAACTGAGGCAAACAGGGGGAAGTGATTTGCCCAGGGTCACAAAGCTTGTAAGTGTCTGAGACCAGATTTGAACTCATGAAGATGGCTCCTGATTCAATGCCCAGGACTCTATCCACTGTACCACCTGCACATATGAAAACTGAATATAAAATAATTTTAGGATGAATTAATAGCTAGAAGCAGGATTTTCCTCTAGCCTTACAGGGACAACCATGTCTGGTGGATAGTTGGCCCATTAGTCAAGATGGAGAAAGATGACCTGGTAAATGGAACTGAAAAAAGTAGTCAGACAGGTAGGAAGAGAACCAAGGAAAACAAGGGAGGAGAAAGTATCTAAGGGAATGGAATGGTCCATAGTGTCCAAAGCTATAGAGGCCAAAGAGAATGGGGACTAAAAAGACCATGAATTCATCAGTTGAGAGATCACTGATTACCTTAGAAAGAACAATTTCTATAGGAAGATGGTGTTGAAGATGTGTTGGGAAGATCCACGGGGAAGCAGTGGAAAGGAGAGGAAAACCATTAGAAGTTTAAGAGATAAGAGATAGGGTACAGTAACTGGAAGGGATGTCAGAATCAAGAAAAATGGCAGTGCTAATTGTTTGTTTTGTTTGTATGCCGGAGCTCTGGCTCTGGATTCAGAAAACACGGTCCAAATCCTACCTCTGACCCTGGCTACCTATGCAATGTTGAGCAAGTCATTTAACTTCCCTGGGCCTCAGTTTGTCCACCTATAAAATGAAGAGGTTAGACTGAATGGTCTCCTAGGTGCCTTCTAGATGTGGCTCTATGATGTCATGATTTGGCAAGGTTGAGTTGAATAGTGACTACATTCTAAGCACTATGATAAATGTAGATCTTAGACCCCCACCCATCCCATCCCCATCACTACAACCTCTCTCTCTCTCTCTCTCTCTCTCTCTCTCTCTCTCTCTCTCTCTCTCTCTCTCTCTCTCTCTTTCTCTCTTTCTCATACACACACACACACACACACACACACACACATCATTCAATCTACTACCGTGACTCCCTATTATCTCCAGAATCAACTATAAAACCCCCTATCTTCATAACCTGGCTTCTTCCCGACTTTCTTGTGTTTCATACCTTATTTCCCTCTTGTACTCTACAGTCCAGTGACTCTGCCTCTTGGTGATTCCCCAACCAAAGCATCCCATCTCCCCTCTGGGCATGTCACTGTCTATCTTCCCTGCTTGGAACACTCTCTCTCTCCCCATCTCTGCTGCCTGGTTTTCTTGACTTCCTTCAAGTCTCACATAATATCCACTTTTTGTCAAATGACTTTCCCAGTTCTCTTTGATCTCAGTACCTTTCTAATGAGACTACCTGCAATTTATCCTGTATATAACTTGTTGATCCATAGTTGTTTGCATGTTGTCTCTTTAATGAGACTGTCAGCTCTGTGAAGGCAGGGATTGTATCTTTCCTATTTTTGTTGTTGTTGTAACCCCTAGCACCTAGCATAGTGCCCCTGACACATAGTAGACACTTATTAAGGACTGTTAGTTTGACTTCCCTGATACATTTTTTAGCCTCACTTTGGCCAAAAACAAAACAAAGTAAAATCCTCTGAGATCCTCCACAATTATATCCACCAGTCTTTGGATAATAAATACAGGGTCCATCGCTGGACCTGTATGTGGCAGGGCCATTGCAGCTTGGTAGGACTTACCACAGACTGTTTTCTACTGGCAATGTCTTTTCCCATAATGAATGGCAAGACTTAAATGCCCTTCTAAATTGCCTTAAACATTTGAAACTATATCCTTGCAGCATCCCTTTGAAGCAGGGATTCAATAAATGGGGAAACTAAGTCAGGAAAATACAGAGAGCACCTCATAAAAGATCACTGAGTAAAGTGATGGTAGAGACAGAGAGAGAGTCCCAAGGCCAAGAGTTCCTCATCCAGTATACATGCACAACATTGTCATAAATCCTAGGATGATGTAATCTTCAGATTAAGACCTCCAAGAATCAAGATGGTTGAGTCAGAAGTCTCTAAAGTATAACTTCAGGAAGATATGGTTGCATTTTTTAAGAAATCTAATTCAGTGCCCATAAAAATCCTCATTATCTTGCTAAGGTTGGCAGTTGGGGACTCTGAAATAGCCTGCAATCTCTATAAATGACTTTCAGTAGCTCCTGGCAGGCATTCACTTTTGCCTACTAGACAGAGAAAAAATCATCCACGGAATGGCAAAGGGATGTTTAAACATTCTCTTTTCTACCACAAGCCATGATAAGGGTGTGCTGGGGCCCTGAATACAGAAAACTGTCAGAGCATCAGCATGGAGTTCATCCTAACCCTATGAATGGGGGGGGCATTTTCTTTTACTATAGCTAAGGAAGGGAAATCAAAAATCAATCAGCTACATTTCCTCATCTGAGAAGAAGAAGAAGAGGAGGAAGAGGAAGAAAAAGAGGATGAAGGAGGAGGAGGAGGAAATGAAGATGAAGACTGACAATAAAGAAGAAGATGATGATGAAGATAAAGACAAAGAAAATGAAGAAGGCAATGAAAATTATATGGTGATGATGATGAAGAAGAAGAAGAAGACTTTAAGCTGTTGATAGTTTAGAAAGTTAGGATTGGAAAGGAAGTCAGAAAGTAGAATATTATATCATGGCATGCCAGGACTGGCAGAGATGGTAGAACATGGAATGTCAGAGATAGAATGGTTCTTAGATAATCTAATACCAGAATTGGAAGGGACCTTAGAACATAAAACATTAGAGCTGGAAGAGACCTGAATACATTGAAAGTCAGAGCTAGGAGGGATTTTAGAATGCAGGTAGGATGCCAGATTTGGTAGAGATCATAGAACATGAAATGCAAGACCAAGGAGGACTCTTAAAACACAGACTATCAGAGACAGAAGGGACCTTAGAAGAGTGTTTCTTAACCTCATTGTGTGTGTGTGTGTGTGTGTGTGTGTGTGTGTGTGTGTGTGTGTAATAAACATTTGGCAGCCAATGAACCTTTTTTTTTTTTTTTTTTTTTTTGCTTTTTAGAGGGGGGAAGGTAGGGCAATTGGGGTTAAGTGACTTGCACAAAGTCACATGGCTAGTTTTTTTGTATTAAGTGTCTGAGGTCAGATTTGAACTCAGGTCCTCCTGACACCAAGGCTGGTGCTCTATTCACTGTGTCACCTAGCTGCCCCAATGAACCCTTTCTTAAGATAATGACTGTTGACTACATTCATGATTGAGGAAAAAAACATTTCAGTTAGAGGTTAGTGAAGATAAAGATGTAATTATTTTCATACAATTCATAGATCCTTTGAAATCCATTTACAGAGACCAAGGAGTCTGTAGAAACCAGATTAAGAACCTCTCACTTAGAGCTTAGAATGTCAAAGTTTGAAGATGTCTTTGACTGTAGACCACCAAGGGAGCTTTTTGAACCTAGAATATCAGAGATAGCAGAACCCTTAGGAGGCAGAATGCAAGAACTAGAAAGGACCTGAGCAATTCTATATTTCTACTTCATTTACAGATGGAGAAACTGAGGATCAGCAAGAGTAAATGACTTGACTTAAGCCACTTGCCCAAAGCCACATGGGTCTTGAAGCAGATCACAAGAGGGGATATTTCTTCCCGGTCCAGCAGCTAAATTACAAACTGCTTATAAGTACTGTGTCTCTAATAATAATGATTACAAGTGAAAATTTCCCTTTGCATAGCAGATTTCTGAGCAGAGATAAATCTCCATACCTGGAGGCCACTTCATTACTGTGTGTGCATTACTGAGTCATAGCTTAAAATGCAAATTGCCTCAAAAATTAACGGGATTTTGTGACATAATAATAAAAGGGATAATAGATTTCTCCAGAAATACACATCTGTTCATTAAAGCTGTCTGCTATCCATTGCAGCTGTTCACATTTAAAAATCTAAAGAGGTACACATAATCTTTTACAGTGCAAAGTTAGTAGAGAAACACAAACATAAAAGTCTTCATAGAAATGGCTTGGCAATAAAGCCTTAACTAGAAGTATTATTCATAAAGAGTTCTCAGGTTTGGCATTTTGGAGGGATCATTTTGGTTTGTTTTAAGAGATTTTAGTGAGCCTTCTGGTCATCCAGCATTCCAGTTCATTTGTGTAGCATAGGCAAAGAGCTAAAGTAAGACCTGGTGTAGACAGAGGCCAACAGAACTAACTCTCAAGTCAGGGAAATCTGAGTTCAAATTCTGACTCTGACCCATGCTTGTTGAGTGACCCTGAGCAGGTCACTTTAATGTCTCAGTATCCTCAGGTAGCTCTCAAAAACTCTTAGTTGCTAAGCAGGTGCTAGTTGGTATTTCTAGAGTTTTGTCACCAGGAATTTCCAATACTTAAGACATCACAAGTTAAAAGAAAAAAAAGTGGAAAGAGGAGAGAGAAGGAAGTGATAAGCCTCAGTGACATAGGCAGCAAAAAAGACCAGGTGCAATGAAGACAAAAAAGTCTTTTGGATTTAGCAATATCCCAGTCTTAAGAGTTAGAATCCAGAATCAGAGCTCTGAGAGCCTGAAGGAACTATCTAATCCTGGGGACAAATGAAGAGACTTGTCTGAAGTCACACAGGGTCTGTTTGTCCTTTGTTCTTGAAGAGGACCATGACAGCAGGAGGGGGTGTCTGGACTTGCAAGTGATTTGGATTTTAGTGAGGTAGAGTAGATGTCAGAATGGACTGTGGGTCTAGCAGTGGAAAGAAGACAGAGGTGGTAGTTGTTGCTCTTGTTAGTCATGTTGGACTCTTCGTGATTCCTTTGCAGGGGTGGGGGTGGGGTTCTTTGCCAAGATACTGGAATGGTTTGCCATTTCCTTCTCCAGATCATTTTACGGATGAGGAAACTGAGGCAAACAGGGTTAAGTGACTTTTCCGGAGTCACACAGCTAGTTAAGTGCTGAGACTGGATTTGAACTCAGGTTTTCCTCACCCCTGACTTAATTTTAAATCCTTCCTCTGAGATTTACAACTTATGTGGTCTTGGGTAAATCATCTCATATCTGGGAGTCTCTATTCCCTTACCTGTGAAATGAAAAAATTAGATCAGATGGCCACAGCAGTCCTTGCCAGCCTGAAAATTCTGATTCTATGCTCCTACAAGTGACAGAAGTGGAATTTGAACAAATTCAGTTTGGAATCAAAGCAAGAACATAAGTGACTGAAGCATGAATAAGGGGCAAGAAAGGATGAGGAGGAAGCAAAGAGAGCTCTCAGAATGGGGAAGGGAGAGAAAGCTAACTTGCCTAGTCAGGAGACAGGTGGTGGTTGTGGTGTGTGCATTTGTGTGTATATGTGTATGTGTTTGTTTGTAGGCTGAGAGATAGAAGCCAGCAGAGAAAAATGTCAGAGAGGGGGCTGATTCATAGAGCAATGTCACTGAAGAGATGAGGGGGATGGGGAGCGGTGCAGCTTTAGCCAAGAGGAAGCCATAGTCATCCTCTGAGGATAAAAGGAAGAAGCAGGAGATGCACCAGTCACCTAGCATTTTTGAAACATCTATTCCATGCTACGTGCTGTGCTGAGTGCTGGGGATGTGAAGAAAGGCAGAAAATGGTGCCTGCCCTCAAGGAGTTCACAGTCTAATGGAGGGAGGGGCATTGGGTACCCTTGGTTCACTGTCTCAGTTAAATGGGAGGTAAGGACAACTGTCAAGACAAAGGGGTAGCATTTGAGACTGGAGGGTCAAAGGAAAAAAGACGGGGGTGGCCAATATAAGGAACAAGAGAATCAATTTTTAAAAGTTGATGTGGTAGAAAGGAGGCTAGGGCACTGGGCACAGAGTCATGAAGAAAGGGGCTCATATTTTGCCTCAAACACTAGCTGTATGACCCTGGGCAAGTCGTTTATACACTATAGGCCCCCTTCTGTAAAATGAAAGGATTGGATTCAATTGCTTACAAGATTCCTTTCAGCTCCAAATATATACTTCTATGGTCTTATCCACCAATAATGGCCAGGTTGAGGTGAAATAGCCTAAATATGAAATAATTCTCATTAATGCTATCCTTATTTCTTTCCTTCATCCCTCCTTCCCCTTTCCTTGCTTCCTTCTTTCCTTCCCTTCTTCCTTCCTTCCTTCGTCCCTTCCTTCCTTCCTTCCTTCTTTCCTTCTTTCCTTCCTTCTTTCCTTCCTTCCTTCCTCTTTTCCTCCCTTCCTCCCTCCATGCCTATCTTCTTTCCTTCCTAACATGGGGAAACAGAAAAGGTAACTTTCCCTCCATTGCCACATTTCATCCTTACACCTATTCCATGAGGTGACCAGAGATTATTTTTCCATTTCTTTTTGGATAGGTGGGGAGGTCATTGCAATGGGGAACTCCTGGTATGGAAATTCCCTTTACTAACACAGACCAGCCATCCCTCTGTACATAATTTAATCTAGGAAAGCTGCCTGGGGCCCTGAGAAGATGAGAATCATGCACCTGATATGTGTCACAGGCAAGTGTTGTATTCAGATCTTCCTGACTCTAAAGCCAGCCCTCTCTCCACAAGACTATGCTGACTCTGATTATCCCCATTTTATAGGCATGAGGTTAACTAAGTCTGGAAAAAGTTAAATGCATCTCTTCAATCCATCAACAAGCATTTATTTAGTACAAACTAGGTATAAGGAATAATTTGAGGCCCTGGGGATACAAAACCAAAAGTGAAGCATTTCCTATCCTTGGGCCACACTCTGTTAGTGCTGATGGGTGAAACCTGCATCCAGAGCCGGTCTTCTAACTCCTTCCTCATCCGATGCTTTTAACACAGTCACATGGACTGCTTTCTCATTATTGGGTGTGATTAGCCTCGTCTTCCCAACAGTGCTAAGTTCTTTGAAGAGAAAGGCTATTTCTCTCCTATTCTCTTAAAACTCCCACAGTGCTTTGGCAAAGAAGCGCTCTCTGAGGAGTACTCAGTGACTGGCCCCATTAAAGGTTAGCGTCCATCAGTGAATTCTCCCTTAGCTTTTTCAGGGATGAACACTGGAGCAGAAAGCTGATCCCCAAGGCTGGCTTCTCCATCCCAGGCTGTAGCTCTGTAATTATATAAGCACTGAAGCTGTTTGTTGTTGCTTTCACTTACGTAACCCCAAGGCCTCAGAAGGACCACTAAGAGACAGTTGATGATGCTATTTGAGGATAATTGTGTTGGTGATAAGGTTGACATTCACAACGACATTGATGATGGCTTACACTGACTCAGTGGAGAGAGCCCTGGATCTGGACTCCAGAAGACTTGAGTTAGTTCCTATCAAACCTCAGATACTTACTAGCTGTGAGACCCTGGGCATAGGTAGCCAGAATGTCTTAGCATCTGTCCCTCCAGCCTTCACCTTGGACATCACCTTCCATTTAGGCAGCACCTAGTTGTCTGCAAGTTGTCTTCCCCATTAACATGTGAACTCCTAGAGAGCAGGGACCTTTTGTTGTTGTTGTTTTGCCTTTTCTTCCCATGCCCAGTCTTTAGCACATAGTAAACCTTAATAAATGTTTGACCCAGGGGCAGGATAATATCAATATTTCCCTCACAATGTTGTGAGATTCTAATGAGATGAGAATAATATGTGTAGTGCTTTGTGAATCTTAATGTTGTTGTTTTAGTCAATAAGTCCTGTCCAACTCTTTGTGACCCTTCTTGGGTTTTCTTGGCAAAGATACTGGAGTGGTTTGCCATTTCCTTCTCCAGCTCATTTTACAGATGAGGAAACTGAGGCAAAGAAGGTTAAGTGACTTGTCCACAGTCACATAGCTAGTGTCTGAGATTGGATTTGAACTCAAGTCCTCCTGACTCCAAGCTTAACATTCTATTTACTACAACATCTAGCTACCCTGCCAATCATAAAGCACTATGTAAATGTGGTTTTATTATTATTATTACTATTCACCATAGAATTTTTGAGAATGTCATCTTTGTCCCCAGCTATTTAAAGAGTTTTCTTATCAAAGATGAATTTAATAAGCATCAACTAGACCGATACCAGGAGTCTTGCTCCACTTTGGAAATACCTACTACCCATGTTTCTTGGGCAAGTCACTTACCCTCCATATTCCCAGGCTTCTGTGTCTAGAAAAATGAGGAGATTAGACTAGATCACCTCTGTAGCCCTTTCCAGCTGAAACTTAAGTTGCTTAATGGCCAATCTTGTGAATGATGGAGTAAGTTTTTACTTCTTATTTCTAGGTTCTGGTTATAACCATTAGAGCCTGAAAAGACGATTCTGCCAATGGCTCAGAATCTGGGCTTTGGGAGATGTAGCTCACTTGTATAGAACGAGTTCAACCTTCCTGCTCTGCTAATAATAACAAATACTCCCATTTCTCTAGGGCTTTAAGGATTATGAAGAAAACTCTTTCTTTACAATAACCCTGTGAGGTAGGACATGCTAGGATTGTTACCCTCATTTTGAAAGTGAGGAAATTGAGATTCATAGAGTAAACTGACTTTCCCAGGGTCCATCAGATAGTAAGTAATTACCCAATGAACACTGATGAAACAGCTCAAAGGAAACACAGGATGCCCAAATTTAGAGAATCCACTCCAAATGTTCACATGGACTATTTGGACCCCACTTTTGGTAAGCATTCTGAGGTCATGTTGGTCAGATCAGCCACAGCTGGACACATTTAAACTTAACTCTAGCATAGTGATATAATCTTGGTCCTCTTTGAGAATGAAGGACAACAACCATCAACCACCATGATGGACTGGGCACTATGCTACATCCTGGGGGTGCAAATAAAGGCAAAAGGTAGTCCTGCCCCTGAGGAGTTCACAGTCTAAAGGGGGAGACCACAGGGAAATAATTATGGAGAAACAAACTATAAGACAAGATAAATTAGAAATAATCAACAGAGAGAAGGTGCTGGAATTAAAGGACTTGGGAAAGACTTCTTACACAAGAAAGGATTTTAGTAAGGACTAGAAGGAAGCCAGGGAAGCCAAGAGGCAGAGATGAGGAGGGAGAGCATTCCAGGCATGAGAGTCAGCAGGTAAAAATGCCCAGAACCAAGCAATGGAGGGCTTTGTTGGAAAAACAGCAAGGGGGCCAGTGTCATTGAATCCAAGACCATATGAAAGATGGATATGAGGTGGGAGGGGTCTAGGGGTAAGAAGATTGGAAAGATTGGAGTGGGAGACAGGTTATGAAGAGCTTTGAATGCCAAGCAGAAGATTTTTATAAGGATAATAAGAATCCACTGTAGTTTATTGACTAGGAGGATCACATGGTCAGACTTGCACTTCCGGATATTAGCAAGTGTCAGAATCCAGACTTGAGTCCAGTCTTTCCTTCTAACAACAAGACCAGGGCTCTATCTGCTACGGCATACTTCCTGCCTTGCTGGCTGAGGCACCAAAGTAGCAAAGTGAATTGAGTCCACTCGGAGTCCTAAAGGCAGAAATTTGAATCCTGTTGGACACATATAAGCCATGTTCTCCTATGAATATCACTTACCAACTTATCCTCTCTTAACTCCATTTCCTCTTCTGCCAAATGATGATAACATTTACACCTATTTTACAAGGCTGTCATAAGGATCTGATGAGATAACCTAGTTGAAACACTTTGCAAACATCACATCACTCTGTAAATGCTAGCAATTCTTATTGATATTCCTATTGATGATTATTTCTATCTGTGAAAAGAGTAATCCTCACTGTGCCTAGTTGTCATGATTTATGGAACCATTTCCCTGGGATTCTGAGCCCAAACAAAGAAAAGATAAAGCTTTGCCCTAATTTAGGCAGCTGCATTTTTGTGGCTTTACATTGATTTCATTGATTCATAATTTCATAGACCATTGGAGGTAGAAAAGGCCTTGGGGATCATCCAATCCAGGGGTTCTTAGCCTTTTTCATATCATAGCCCCCCACCCAGAAGTCTACAGAAGACTATAGGCCCCTTCTTAGAAAAATGTTTTTAAATGTATATGATAAAATACATGAATTACAAGGAAACCAACTGTATTGAAATATAGTTATCATTTAAAAAAAAAATCATGAACCCCAAGTTAAGAAACTCTGAACAGAGTATCTTCATTTGATAAGGTCCAAAGAGAAGACAGATTTCCTATTGAGATGATAGAACTGAAGCCCACATCCCCTGACTCTTGGTCCAGAGCTTCTCCCACTAAGCCATTATACTAACCAGATAGAAGAAACTAATTGGAATGCCTTTTCTCACTGAGGGAGTTCATTAGGGAAGGTGGCTTGAAAAAAATAGTCAGGTAGAAGAGACATTGTCTGGCTTGATGGTTTTCTCCAAGTGCTTGAGATTGTTTAGTCTGAAGAGTCAGTTCCATTATGACTATTTCCTTTGACCACAATCTTTTGTTTCCCCTGAGGCTCTGCCCCTCGGAGATTCCTAATCGATGTAGTTGACCTGATGCACGTGTGCAATCCCAAGTGCTAAACTTGTCTTACAGCAAAGGTGGATTTCTATAGCCTAACCTCAGAAAGAAGTCAAATTTCTAAACGCAAAATGGGAGATGGCCTGAAAACATAACAGACAGTGAGTATCTGGTCAGGTCCTTGGAGAACAGTGGCTGCTCCATTATCTCTGTGACAACTAAGCTTTCTGGAATGTCTGAACAGCAGAAATGTGAGCTATGTGTTGTACGCTCTTTAATTTGCTCACAAAGTGCCGGATGGTTAACTTTAACAATATCCAAGTGCTTTCATTATGGTATTTACCTTAAGAAATGAGTCCCAGTCTGTTGTTTAAAATGCAGGTCCCATAAGGGGGTAGGGGAGGATTTATTGCTGAATTCATTTGGCACCGAATAAGTGACCTTGAAATGTACTGGTTGAGGATTGTAAAATAATTCCAGCAGACGATGAAAACAGAGATGGGGGAGACTTTTACAAGATCAGCAAGGAAGGAATGAGGAAAGGGGCTACGGAGCATTATTAACCTTTTTTTCTTTTCTCATACTATAATGAAATCTGAGCCTATCAATGATCCTCTCTGGAAACTACACTTGAAAGCAACAACTGAGTATCCCGACAAAGGCATTCATTTCTCAAGGAAGCAAAAGAAAAGTGAATCTCCAAGAGCATAAAAAATGATGATCTCTTGTAGCGATTACAAGGTGTTTATGTATTCATATATCAAGCAGTCTGCATGTCTCTATCTTGTCCACAAATACATCATTAGAAATGATAAGGGCATTGAATATCATGCTATCTGAGGATGGGTTGAAGAAATTGTGATATTTAGCATGAAGAAAATAAGTGTGTGTGGGGGAATATGATGAGCGACTTCATGTTTTTTAAAGGGTTATTGTGTGGAAAAAGGATTTAATTTGTTCCACTCGGCCCCAGAGGGCAAAAAAAAGAGTAATAAGTAGAAATTGAAGACAAGAGGATTTACATTTTTGATGTGCAGAAAAATATCCTAATAATTACAACTATCCAAAGGCAGAATGAGCTGCCTGGGGATATGGTGGGTTCCCTGCCAGTAGAAGTCTACAAGCCATTGTCAGGGATGCTGTAGAGTAGGAATTTTTTATCATAGACCCCTTTAACAGTCATTCTGGTGAAACTTGTGGACCTCCTCACAGAATAATATTTTTACATGCATAAAATAAAATGCACAGAATTGTAAAGGAAACCAAAACCATTAAAATACAGTTATCAAAATACATTTTAAAAAATTCTTGGAATCCAGGTTAGGAATTCTTGTTTTAGAAGGAAAGCATGTTCAGGTACAATTTAGACAAGGTCCCTTTTAATTCTAACTTTCAGTGAGTAAAAAGTCCCTCTGTAGCTGCAGGGGACATTGTACAGTCTTATACACTTCTTAGACACTGATGTCATTCCAAATACTTGAGCTTAAAGAAATCAAACTATTCCGATATTAACCCAAATCTGTTTATGCGAATAGAGGCTCCTGTGTGACTTCGTGTACAGCATTGGGTTTGAAGTCAGGAAGAGCTGAGTTTGAATTCTGACTCTTACTAGCTGTCTGATTCTAGGTAAATCACTCATTCTCTCCATGTTTCAGGACCCTCATTGGTAAAAATGAAGACAATAATATCACTTATCTTTTAACAATATTGTAACATAAAGCACATTATAAATACTAGCTCTTATTCCAAAGTTAGGACAGCTGGATGGTGCAGTGGTTAGAGAGTTGGTTCAGGAGGCAGGAAGACCTGAGTTCAAATCCAGCCTCAGATATTTACTAGCTGTGTGACCCTGGACAAGTCACTTAAGGAGATGACAAATCACTCCAGTATCTTTGCCAAGAAAATTCCATGCACAGCAGAGCTTCCTGACTCTGAGTGTAGTCATCTATTATTCCAAACACTGACTTGGACTTTTAAAAAATTGAACTTAAAAAAAAAGTTTATCTTGTTTTATTGATGTTTTGATTTAACATAGCTGACAAACACAAATTTACAAAGCATATGCCCCAGAAACAATAAAGCAAAATAACACTAAAGAATAATGATAATGATGGTACATTCGACTGTTTGTTAAAAGAAAGGAAGTTATTTAAAGTTTTAAAAATGATTTAAAAATATGTTTTAAAAAGAAAGATGTTTTATACAACTTTATATGTACAATCAGTATCATATTGCTTGCCTTCCCAGTGGGTAGGGAAGGGACTGGAGAGAGGGAGAGAATTCTGAAGTTATTTTCTTTTTTTGCTTTTTTTTGGAGGGGGAAGGCAGAGCAATTGTGGTTAAGTGACTTGCCCAAGGTCACATGGCTAGTAAGTGTTAAGTGTCTGAGGCTGGATTTAAACTCAGGTCCTCCTCACTCCAGGGCCAATGCTCTATTCACTGTGCCACCTAGCTGCCCCCTCCCCTAAAAATTTTTAAATGAATGTTGAAAATAAATTTAAAAAAAACATTTAAAAAGAAAAAAGTAAAAGAAAGTTGAAGCATTGACCTTAACAAGGACATACCACTGTGCTGTCTATTGAGTTTTACTGCTGTCTAATGTTATTTTTTTTGAAAATTTTAATGACCAGAAATCCCTTTTTTATCCCTCCTATCCCCATCTCATTGAAAAAAAGGTTTCCTAAAATACTATGCATAGTCAAGCATACCAAATTCTTTCACTGTCCTTGCTCAAAAATATTTGTCTTTCCTGGTGCCTTGAATTCATCACCTTTCTGATTCAGGATCTGTAAGTGATGCTTCATCATTGGTTCCCTGGAATCATGGCAGCTCATTGTACTGATAAGAGTTCTTACAGCTTTCTAAGTTGTTTGTCTTTATGGTGTCGTTACTGAGTTGATATGCTAATGGAAGATTTCATATATATGGTACTGGTATCAGTGAGGTCTTGAAAGAATCCATTGAAAAACCTACAATACACTGGATAGATGCTGTATCAGTAAGGAAGCAAGAGTAATGATAGATGACAATCTATAGAACTTACTACGTGCCAGGCACTGTCCTAATTATTTCATAATCATATACGTATATGTATATATATATATATATATATATATATATATAGAGAGAGAGAGAGAGAGAGAGAGAGAGAGAGAGACAGACAGACAGACAGAGAGACAGAGAGAAAGACAGAGAGAGACAGACAGAGACAGAGACAGAGAGAGACAGAGACAGAAAGACAGAGACAGAGACAGAGAGACAGAGGAGAGAGATGGAGAAGAGAGAGACAGAGAGACAGAGAGAGAGAGACAGAGAGAGAGAGGAGAGAGACAGAGAGGAGAGAGACAGACACCCCCACACACATACACACACACAGAGTTGTTGTTCAGTTGTATTCAATTTGGGGTTTTCTTAGCAAAGATACTGGAGTGGTTTGCTGTTTCCTTCTTCAATTTATTTTACAAATGAGGAAATTGAGGCAAAGATTGGTCCAAGGTCACTGTTCTTATGTGTCTGAATAAGCGTCTAATATAAAGTACTATAATTTAGGAGAAGGGCATTAGAATCTGGAGAAATCAGAAAGGATTTCATGTAGAGCTGCAATTCTCAAACTGTTTAGTCTCTGGACCCCTTTACATAGTTCTTTTTGGAGGAAATTGGGGTTGAACAACTTGCCTAGGGTCACACAGCTAGTAAGTATCTATGTCTGGATTTGAACTCAGGTCCTCCTGACTCCAGGGTTGGTGCACCATTTAGTGCACTACCTTGCTGCTCCCCCTTTATAATCTTAAAAATTTTTAAGGACCGGGGGGTGGAGCCAAGATGGCAGCATAGCAGCAGCAACATATTGCAGCTCTCACATAGCCACCCCAAAATACCTATAAAATAGGACTCTAAACCAGTCCTAGAACTCCAAAACGCACACAAAGATACTTCCCACTAAAGTCAGCTCGGCTACGAGGAACCATATCAGCACTGCAAACCGAAACCAGCCTGGCCTGAAGCCATGGCTGTTCCCCAGGGGTGGCTGGGTGGGAGGAGTGGAGGAGCCTCTCAGGTGAGCGGAATAGCGGCAGCTGTGAGTGGGGATTGCGAAAGGGGGAGATAAGCAGTCTGGCCGAAAGGCCTCCAGAGCGGAAAAGCGAAAGGCAGAGGTTTTGCACCCACCTCCGTGTTGTAGCTTCCCGCCTGCAGCCTGCAGACAGCAGGGGGACTGAGTGATTGTTCTCAGGCCAAGAGCTCTCGTGTTGAGTGGCCTGGATCTGGATCACCGTCTTGGGCCTCGGTTCTGGAGTCTTCAGTATCCAGTCAGCCAGAAGTAAGTAG
>CM053588.1:48132381-48163005 GCA_028646515.1 Pseudochirops corinnae
ATTACTAATATGACAATATTTTACATGATTGCACTTGTATAACCTATATCAGATTGCTTACCATCTCAGGGAGGGGGGAGGGAAGGGAGGGAAAGATAGAATTTGGAATTAAAACTTTAAAAAATCCCTAAAGGTTAAAAAATTGTTTTTATGTATAATGGGGGTGGATGAAATAGTTAAACAAAAAAGGTAAGGTATCTCAGTATTTTCATGGTAACTGAAGAGAATCCAAAGATACTTCTGCCCTGTAAGCCTCAGGAGAGTGAGAGACCGAGAACTTTGAAAGCCCTTGCTTGCTCTCATTGTTGACCAAGATCTTTCCCAGAGAACAAACCAAAGGAAATATGATTCTAAAACTAAGGGGAAATGTTTATGTGGGCTTCTGTGAGTGTAGGCTTCCCATCCCATACCACCCTTAACAATAGCTGTTTTAGTGGTTGGTGAGGTCAATATAAGTTAACAGCATGATTGCGCATCCAAGAAAACTAATGTGCTCTTAGGCTTCATTGAAAGGGAAAGTTACCAAGACTAGACAGGCAATTGCTCCACTGTACTCTTGTTATAAGTAGGCCACTCTTTGGGTACTGTTTTTTTTTTTTAATCAATCTTAAATGATATTTCTTATTGTTGTTCAGTTGTTTCAGTTGTATCTTACACTTTGTGACCCTGTTTCTTGGCAAAGATACTATGGTTGCTTGCCATTTCCTTCTCCAGCTCATAATACAGATGAGGAAACTGAGGCTTTGCCTCACTGGCTTAAGTGACCTGTTCAGGGTCACACAGCTAAGTGTCTGAGAATAAATTTGAACTCAGGTCTTCCTGACTCCAGGTCCAGTCCTCTATCCATTATGCCACCTAACTGCCTACTATCTTTTTTTCTACTATTACCTAAATTTCCTCCTGTATCTCTCCTCTCCCCCACCAGAAAGTTATACCATATAACAAGGATTTTTTTTTTTAAGAGGAAGAGGAAAACCCCCCAGCAAAACTGATCAATACATGGAAAAAAAAAATCTAACAATTTATTCAATGCTACCCTCCCCCTATACACATACACCTCTACAAAGGAATAGGGGGAGGTGTCTTTTCATAGCTCTTTTTTGAGACCATACCTGTTCTTTGTAATTTTGCAACATCTATTTTCTTTTTTAAGTAGATTTTTAGTGATATCTTTTGGTTTTTACATCACCAAAATTTTCTGCCATATCCCTCATTCTCCCCACTCCCAGAAAGCCATCCCATATAACAAATACATTTTTGAAGAAAAAAAAAGTGGAGAAAACAATAGCAAGATTGAAATATATAGGAAAAAATCTGAAAATTTGTGCAATATGCCATACCCATGAAACTGTTTGGGACCAAGTTTGTTCTTTATAATTTTGTAATATTCACTTTTATTGTATTTTGGTTGTTTTTTTTTGATTCTCATCCATCCTTGTGTTCATGTAGTATATTGTTTTCTTGGTTGTGCTTTCTTCACTTTTCATCAGTTCACATAAGTCTTCTTATGTTTCTCTATGGTCATCCTATTTGCCACTTCTCATAGCACAGTCTTTGTGTTATTTGACCATTCTCCATTTGGTTGAACTCCTATATTTTAAGTTCCACAATTTAGGATCAGTTGGATAATGTTCAAAATCAGAAAATAGGGATGGTGAAGTCCGTAGGTCTATGGGCTATGAAGATTCATTGAAGAAACCAGAGATGTTTATCCTGGAGAAGAGAAGACTCAGAGGGAAATAAGAACCCTTGTCAAGTATTTGAAAGGATGCCATGCTGAAGTGGAATTGAACTTGTTTTTCGTATGGTGTAGAGCTAGGAACAATAGATACCAGTTGTAAAGAAGCCAATCTAGGTTTCATGTTAGGAAAGAACAAAAGCAAAACCAGCCAAATATTCTGCCATCAGGCCCCTACTTGAAGGCTCTCCAGAGTGTGCCTTTTTGGGTTAGCCTTGGTGAACTCAGGCTTGCATCTTCTACGTATTGAAGCATTGGAATAGGAATTTAATTAACTAATTAAGAGTTTTCGGGGAAGGTTACAGTGAACTCCTGAAATCTATTTTATCAAGGCAGATAAGCAACTTCTTTGCAGTCAGGATGCAAGAGTAGCCCCCTATATTCATTAAAACACATTGCCTCTTATCAATTAATTAATGTAAGTGGTTGAAATTGCTGGGATGAAAAGACACATCAGATGGACCAGAGAAATTTAACATACCTGTCCCTGCCACATTGAAGTAAATTAAGAAACACATAGATGATAGAAAAGTAAGCTTCCCCAAATAACTGAGATTCCTTTCCATCATTTATCATCATCTTCATGAAAATTTTATAAATTTCCAGAGTGAGCTGAGCTCTTTATGGAGTGTGCAGTTGTGAGACAGGCTAGAAGAATGATCAAAGCTAAACAATATGTCAAGAGGCAGCTTAGGCAAGGGAATGGAGCACTGGACTTGGAGTCAGGAAGGCCTGGGTTCAAATCTCACTTCATTTATTGACTGAACCTCAGCAAGTTACTTAACCTTTCTGTGTTTCGTTCAGCCTCCTCATCTGTATAATGTATGTGTTTTGGAGGGGGGTGGACTTGGTGGCCTCTAAGGTCCCTTCCAGCTTTTAATCCATGCTCCTCAAATGAAGTAGTTTGCTTCATATGTTTTAATGTGCCCACATTCTCATCAATGGGGTCACTTTTCCACTGGTATGGAATGTGATACCTCTGCACTATCTCCTCCTATTCAGTTCTTACCTATATCCTGCCATTGGTGACCTGAAGACCTGCCCGATATACTCAGGCTTTCCTCTAGGTTCTTCGATGCTTCTTACATACCACTGCAACACTCAAGCTGTCTTTCTTGTTACATGAGTGGCCCCCCCTCAATTTCTAATCATGCAAACCCATGAGAGTGAAACGGAGAGTCCGCTGGGAGGGTAGTGACAGACTAAACTGGGGGTTTTCTGCTCTCTTTTGCCTACCATGTTTTAAAAAGCGACCTTTACAAGCTGGAATGTGTCCAGAGGTTAGGGTCACAGAGAATGAAGAACATAGGAACTGAAGTCAGAAGACCTGGGTTTGAATTCTGGCCCTTCCTCTTACACCTATTTGGTTTTGACCAAGTCACCCAGCCTCTCTATGGTTTGACTTCTTCATCTTTAAAATAAGAGAGTGAGACTACATGACCTATGATGACTAGGAAGAGGATAACCAATATGTCAAAGTCCAGAAATTATGTTCAGGGAGGAAGGAAGATGTTTAGCCCAGAGAAGAGAAGACTTAAAATAGAGAGGCAGGGGGAGGCAGGCAGCAGAAGAACATCATAGCTGCTTAAAAATATCTGTTGGGCTATCACATGCCTCTAGAAAGAAGAGGAGTTAGCCTCATTCTAGGAAGTTCTGGAAGGCAAACCTTGGAACAATAGATGAAAGTGACAGAGAAACAGACTTTTGACCCAATATTAGAAAATGCATTCCTAAGAGTTAGTATCTGGAAATGGGAAAATCTACTTTGTGCAGTAGTTTCCTGTCACAGAGATTGTTGTATTGTTTTGTTCTGGTTTTTTTTTTTTCATTAGAGGATGGATTACCGCATGTTAGGGACTCTCTACAAGGGATTCAGGTATCAGGTAGGGCATTGGACTTAGATGCCCTCCTAAAAAGGTCCCTTCCAAATCAAATATTCTATGATTCCTCATAGAACTCTGTGTCCCTTGGCTTGTTTCCCAACAGTCCAGACCAAAGACTGTCTACTTCTTTTTTTTTCCTTTTTTTTTTTTGAAGGGGGGAAGTCAGGACAATTGGGGTTAAGTGACTTGCCCAAGGTCACACGGATAGTACATGTTAAGTGTCTGAGACAGGATTTGAACTCAGGTCCTCCTTACTCCAGGGCCAGTGCTCTATTCATTGTGCCACTTAGCCGCCCCAAGACTGTCTACTTCTAAAAAAATCTGCTTAATGGTAGATGGTCATAATCTTTTATTTTCCAGATGAGACCTTCATCTGTGAACAAGAACAGTATGACTCAGTGGTATGATACAGTGACCAACAAAGCTAATGTAGTCTTAGGTACTCCTGAGAGGCATAGTGTTCAGGACTAAGATGGTGTTTGTACTGATGGCTTATCCCTTCTTCAGACCATATCTGGAGCACCATACTCAGTTCTGAGCATCATATTTTAGGAAAGTCATTGCTCAAAGTTAAAGAGCATCCACATAAAGATGACCAAGATAGATGGATGAATGAATAAATGAACAAACATGACAAAGAGATCTTAGGATCATGAATTTAGAGTTGATGTTCAGCCATTTTCAGTTGTGTCTGACTCTCTGTGACCCCATCTGGGGTTTTCTTGGTGAAGATAACTGGAATGGTTTGCCATTTCTTTCTCCATCTTATTTTACAGATGAGGAAAATGAGGCAGAGTTAAGTGACTTGCTCAGTGTCACACAGCTAGCAAGTGTCTCAGGCTGGATTTGAACTCAAGTCTTCCTGACTCCGGGCTTGGTTCCTGGAGGGCACCAATACCAATAGGCATTGTGCCTATCTAGCACTGAAAGGGACCTTAAAATGGTGAAGGTCCTTAAGTGTATGCTATGTGAACATCAGTTGGAGGGACCTGAGGATTTTTTAGCTTGGAGAAGAGAAAACAAGGGGATATGTTAGCCATCTTCAAGTATTTGAAGGGCGATCATATCAAAGACTTGTATATGAAAGACTATCCTATGTTTAGACTTGTTCTGATTGGTTCTGAAGGGCAAAATTAGAAACAATGAGTTGACGTTGGGGGAGGCATATTTGAACATAATGGCAGGAGCATCGTCCTAAGGACTAGAGCTGTCCAAAGGCAAATGGGATGCTGTGGGACGTGGTGGTTTTCCCATTGCTGGAAGTTTTCAAGCAAAGGCTGGGTGACCATATGGCAGGGTGGCTAGACTTTTATTCTTGTTCAGGTGTGGGTTGGACTGGAAAGTCTTTGAATTCCCTTTCCACACCTAGATTTAGTGATTGTCTGTGTCCTAGAATATCCATTCCATTCTGAAGCTGATCAGCTGCCTGAGCAGTAAAGTTTATAGATCTCTTTCTTGCGGATTGTCTATAGGATGAGTTCAATGTTGTATCAGCTGTGATTCTGGCTATAACTATTTCCAGGGACCTGTGACACTGTGAAAGATAGAGTTCTGCCAGCTAGAGGACTGTGGAAAATGGAAAGGGGTGAAGGCTGCCTTCTCTGATGGGCGGAACTTTCATTACTCAGATTTCCTGGCTGCATAGTGGCCTCCGAGAACATTTTCTTTCAGATAAAACTGAAAAGGAAAGAGTATTGCAATGATGTGAAGGAGCCCCATCAAAACTATGTTCTGATGATTTCCTTCCACTCACATCCTCCCCCAGCTTTCCACCCCCACCACATATGAACCACCCTTCCCCCTTCACTGCTCAATTCCTGATTTCTATAAGAACCCTTTAAAGTTGGCATCGCCAGGAATAGAAAACCACTTACAGAACGCTGATGGATGAATCTAAAACCAACTATAGATGAAAACAGCTGGGATAAGAAACCTGTTTGTGTTTCATTAACCCCCAAAGTGCCATTCTCAAAAGATCTCATCTTCCAGAGACTGCAGTGATTTCTCCAGCATGGGAGGGATGTCCCAGTATTCAAACAAAGACAGATGAGTTCATAGCCTCTATGTGACTTCAAAAGATCAAGGCACGGGAGAGACCTCAGAGGCCATCTAGTACAATCCCCCCATTTTACAGATGAGAAAACTGAGGCCAATGGCCTTGGGCTAAGACACTAAGGCGATAGATTGGTAGAGCCAGAACTCTGCCTCCCAATCCAGACCTCTTTTTCACTGTTCTTGGAATGTTGCCTGGGACCACATAAACAGTAAATCTCAGAGTTTAGATTTGAACCCAGGATTTCTTAATACAAAGGCAAGAGTCAAGGCACTGTAACTCAGAAGAATAACTAGAAAATTCAGGATTATCTTGCATTTAAAAACAACCCCATCAACAACAAATAACAAATGCTGATATTCCTTTCAAGAGTTTTCTTCCCCTGAAACAATAAGGAAAAAATGACTAACAAGCAACTTAGACATATACATACGCACACTTATTATGCAAGATATTTCTTTCCTTAATGATCAGTATGAAAAATACATGAATGCTGGGCTGATAGGAGAGGGTCTGATAATAAGCAAATCCTATTTTCTGCTCACCATCAGTAAACTAAGGAAGCTGTACCATAGGAGTAATTGCTATGCAAATGAATATATATACATATGTAATACTACATATCTATATGGCACAAAAAAAAGCATTTCTTTCTGCATAATGCTTTTGTTTTGGTTTTTCTGTCATTATTCCTTTCTGCCTCAGCACTGATTTCTCTTAGATTCAGTTTCTAGTCCCAAGTCCCTGTCTATCCAATGCCATCTCATGCCCCTCTAGGAAACAATTGTATTATTTTGATAATTATCCATGGGGGTATGTTCCTTAAGGGACATAAAACAGCTCATTTTAACATCCAGAAAGCAATCCATAGAATGAATTCCACATTCTAGCATCCATAGAATCACAGAATGCCATAGTAGAGGTAGGTAGGTAGTACTTATCCAGTGCCCATAGTACATAGAATGCTGGACCTGGAGTCACAAAGACCTAAATTCAAATCCTGCCTCAGATACTTGGTAACTATGTGACTCTGGGCAAGTCACTTAACTGCTTCCTCAGTTTCCCCATTTGTAAAATGATGATAATAATAGCACCTACCTCCTAGGGTTATTGTGAGGATTAAATGAGATAATATATGCAAAGTGCTTTGCAAAATTTACATAAACTACATAAATACTAGCTATTGTCAGAGTAAGAAGGGACCCCAGAGTGTCTGCTGCCTTCTCTATAATTCAACAAGTATTCCCTTTAGATGCCCTGAGTGGCCATCTGGCATTTGTTGAAAGTCTTCCACTGATGCAGATCTCACCACCTCCCATGGCAGCTTTTAGCCAGCTTTTTAGGCTCACTTTTAGACAGCTCTCATTGGTGGAAAGTTTTTCCCAACTTCAAACCTAAATCTGCTTCTCTGCAGTTCTCCCCATTGCTCCTGGATGTACCTTCTGGGGTCAAGTAGAATATCCAACTGCTGCTAATTCCCTCCCTCCTTAACTACCTTACATATCACTACCTTCTGTAAGTCTGTATTTATTCTCTTTAATTTATTTTGTCTATACTCACGTACGTACTTATTGCTGTTATTAGATGCTCGGGTCCTCGAGAATAGGGATCATTTCAGATTCTTTTGTGTATTTGTATCACCAGTGCCTAGCAGAGTACTTGGGGCACTAAACAGATGTCTTCTGTTGTTGTTCTTGTTGTTCAGTCCTATCAGACTCTTCATGACCTAATCTGGAGTTTTCCTGACAAAGATAATGAAGTGGTTCGCTATTTCCTTCTTTAGCTCATTTTACAAATGAGGAAACTGAGGCAAACAGGATTAAGTGACTTACCCAGGGTCACACAGCTAGGAAGTATCTGAGGTCAGATTTGAACTCAGGTCTTCCTGACTTCAGTCCAGGTGCCTTATCAAGGTGTTTTCTAGGTACTAAATAAATGCTTATTGATTGAGTGATTGAAGTCTAATCCTTTTCTCGTTATAGTCCTTTAAATAATTGCTGATCCTTATTTGGTTTCCCTTCACTACTCAGTCTAAACTTCCCAGGGTTAACAGAATTCTGAATGTGAAAGGGTCTCCCTAGCCATCCAGTCCAACATACACCTGAAAAAAGCGTCTTCCATCATCCTCTCAACGTACAAAGTAAATGATGAATGAAAACCTTTTCTTAGGTGTTTATAACATACCAAGCACTCTACTAAGAGTGGAAATACAAGTGCAAAAGCAAAGACAGTCCCTGATCTCCAGGAGCTTATCTTTGAATGGGAGAAATAGCAGATATGCTGCAATGGGAGGCAGAGGGGCATGTTGGTCCAGAACGTTATAGGGATGGGGGCATATAGGGAGAATAGACCAATACACTCTATCCAAGAATGATGGCAGAGTTCATTTGATGGTGGTTCATGGTTCCATAACTGGTGAGGGAAGTAGTAAGGTTGTGGTGAGAAGGTCATGGAGAGAACAGAATGAAGCATGGTTGCTATTTTCCTGAAGTAGCCTTCCAAGGAAAGGCAGTTAGCAAGTAGGAGAGCAGGGCCCCAGAACAGAAGTTCCTCTAAGATGTGGTCTCTGGTATAGGGGGACATAGTGAAGAGGCTATGGAGGAGAAGACATTCGGGAAGGTATTTGGTACCTCCAGTTTGGGGTCAGCAAGTGTTTGAAGAACAGACCTGGGATCAAGAAGGATGTCAATAGATTCTGGGATAACTGATTTAAAATAGTTTTTTTTTTTTTAAATAAGCAAGAATCCAGACATACACTGGGGCCTATGACTAATCTTTTGAAGCTGATGTTATAGTTAGCAAATGTGTGTGTGTGTGTGTGTGTGTGTGTGTGTGTGTGTGAGAGAGAGAGAGAGAGAGAGAGAGAGAGAGAGAGAAACAGAGAGGAGGGAGAGAGGGAGGGGGGAGGGAGGGAGAAAAAGGGAGAGGGAGAGGGAGAAGGAGAAGAGGAGAGGAGAGGAGAGGAGAGAAGAGAAGAGAAGAGAAGAGAAGAGAAGAGAAGAGAAGAGAAGAGAAGAGAAGAGAGAGAAGAGAAGAGAAAGAAGATACATAAAAAGAGAGGAGAGAGAGAAAAACAGAGAAGAAAGAGACGAAGGGAGGGAGGGAGAGAGGAGAGAATAAAAGAGAGAGAAGAGAGAGGTAAAAGACAGGAGAAAGAGAAGAGAGGAGATAGAAGAGATAAAAGAGAGGAGGGGGGAGAGGGAGAAGAGAAGAGAAGATAGATAAAAAGAGAGAGGAGAGAGAAAAACAGAGAAGAGAGAGGTAAAAGTCAGGAGAAATAGGAGAGGAGATAGAAGAGAGAAAGAGAGAGAGAGAGAGAGAGAGAGAGAGAGAGAGAGAGAGAGAGAGAGAGAAATTGAATTATAGATCTCCAGCTGGAAGGGACATCAGAGGTCACCTTATCCATCCTCTCCTTTTATATATGAGAAAATTGAGGATCAGGAATATTGAGTGGTTTTTCCAAGATCACATGGGCATTAAGAATCAGTGGTGGGATTTGAACCAAGACTTTCTGACTCTAGGGTCTTTCTACTATACCATGATACCTCCTTGTTCAATGAAATCAATGCAACCTGACCTTTAAATTGTGCCCACAGCACTTCCGCAGATATTGTCAAACAACCTTCCTTGATTTTCTTTAAGGTAGTCAAGAGAGATGCTATATCCCCTTGGGTAAAGCAAAGTCCAAATAGGTTAGGTATCTTGTGGTAAAATCATACAGCTAAGTAGTTGCAATTCCATTGAAATTTGTTGTAACAGACAGGTAGATATTCAGGTCTCCAAAATAAAGCTCACTAACCTTTGGGTGACTCTTCAGTCACTGACAGCTTTGGAAGGCATTTATTTGGAGGACAGGAAGGGAACCTTAGTCAATCAACAAGCATTTACTAAACACCTATTATATATCAGATACTCTTCTAAGCACTCGGGACACAAAGAAAGGTAAAAGACAGTTCCTGGTTTCAAGAAAC
The DNA here is from genome assembly GCA_028646515.1 of Pseudochirops corinnae. Taxonomy (NCBI): domain Eukaryota; kingdom Metazoa; phylum Chordata; class Mammalia; order Diprotodontia; family Pseudocheiridae; genus Pseudochirops; species Pseudochirops corinnae. The sequence goes on from CM053588.1 coordinate 48,142,027, forward strand.
TCAGGGTAATGGTGGGAGGGGACATGCAAACAACTATATAGAAATGAGTTGTGTGCAGGATAAATTGAAAATAATCTACAGAAAGAAGGCACTAGAATTTTGGAAACTGCGAAAAACTTCCTGCAGAAAATGAGATGATCGTAGTATCCAATCATAGATTTAGACCTTAGAGGTCCCTGAATCCAAGCCCCTCATTTTACAGATGAGGTCACTATCAATGTCTTTCATAAAAATGTGACTAGTTTCTTTCAATGCTCAAGCCCAGATCCGGATAGCCCCCCACTCCTCTGCAAACTGCCAACGTCCCGTCATGTCTACAGTAAAGACATTTAAGTCGTTCCAGAATTCTTTCATTCATTTGAAGAGTCTGGACATATTGCTACCACTTGTATGGTCTCTCAGTCTTGTCGGTTACCATGGTCCCTTCTATACAGCACAGTGGTTCCCAACTGGTATGTGATAAGGCATAGGGTGGAGAATGTTTTCAAGTAGCACAGTTTCTGGCACGTAGCAGGCACTTAATGCTTATGCTCTTTCCTATTTTGATCTAGCAAAACATATAGTGTGACTCAGTTTGATACATAAACAAACCTTCCTTCTGCAGAAAAAGTAAATAATATTTTGCATGCAAACACATCGCTGCTTTTTAAGTGTATGTAGATGAGGTTTTGATGAACAAAATTCAAATTGATTTTAAATTAATGGGGAATCAGTGTTGTTTTTTTATGTGAAGAAAAGAGCAAATGTCTTTGATTTTTACAAAAGGGAAAAAATAGAGTCTGCAAACTCTAGGCCAGTGACTTGGAAGCTTTGATTCCAGAAAAAAATTCTAGAACTCATCGTTCTTTAACAATGGTTAGTGAACCTCCAGAAGAGGAAGTGGTGATCACAGAATTGCTCATTTTTACAGTGTTGTGGTTATTGCATAAATTGTTCTCCTGGTTCTGCTCACTTTACTCTGCTGCATCAGTTCATACAAATCTTCCTAGATCTCTAGGAAAGGGTCTCTTTCATCATGTTGGACAGCCCATTCATTAGGAAGTCTTGGTAATCACAAAGACACAGCATGGCTTCATAAGGAATGAATGAAAACCCATTTATAAAGAAGCACAATACAATGAATAAGGAACTGGAATTAAAATCAAGAAAGCCTGGCTGTGAGTTTTGCCTCTAACATATATTGGCTGTGGGATCCTGGACAGGTTACTTAACATCTCAGGGCTCTAGGTAACTCCATAAGATATGAGTTATTAATTAATCGTGTGTGTGTGTGTATGTATGTGTGTGTGTGTGATAGAACCAGCTAGATGGTGCAATGGATAGAGTGTTACAATGGTGGCAGGAAGATCTGAGTTCAAATCCAGCCTTAGACATTTACTAAATGGGTGGTGCCAGGTGAGTCTCTGCCTCAGTTTCTCCATCTGTAAAATGAAGATAATAATAAATAAAATAATAATATAAATAATAAAATTATAACAATAATAAACCTCTCTCCCAGGGTTATGATGAGGATCAAACAAGATAATGATTATAAAGTGTTTTGCAAATCTTAAAGCACATGTAAATACTTGCTATTATCATTGTAGATTCCCTATGACAGATAGTGTGGTAGAACCTACAGACACATTCTCAAAATAATGTTTTTAATTAATTGAAGGATGTAACAAATTTCAATTAGAGATGAATGAAAACAAAGGTGTTATTTTCCCCACAGACCCCTGTGCAGTGAGGGTAGCAGGTAAGGAGAGAGTCTTTAGACCCCTGGTTAAGAATGCTTGCCCCCTGGAGATGGTCTTCATATTCACCTGGAGAGGCTTATACAAACTGATGCTAAGTGAGAAGAGCAGAATCAGGAAAAATCTGTACATAATCACAGACACATCATATGTGATGACCAACTTTGATACACTGGACTCTTCTTAGCAACGCACAGTTATAAGACAACTCTACAAGTCTCAGGATGGAAGGAGATATCTACATTCAGAGAAAGATCTAGAAAAAACAGAGTTTAAATGGAGACTGAAGCAATCTACAAGCTATCATTTCTTTCTGTGTTTGGTTTTCTTTCTTCTTTCCTATTGTTCACTCCATTGGTTACAACCCTTCTATACAACCAGACTAATGTACCTTGTGAAAGTATTTGCAGATTCTATACTTGATTGCATGCCACCATGGGGGCGGGGGGGCAAGGAGGGGAGAAAAATTGAAACTCAAGGGATTGTGGAACTGAATCTTGTAAACTAAAAGTAAATAAATAAGTCAATGAAAATTAAAAAAAAAAAAAAGAATGCTTGCCCCAGGACTAAATGGTGCAGAGAAGATGCCAGTCTTCATTGGTAAAGCAAATCTCCTCAGTCAGGCATTTTACTAGTGAAATCACAGGTATGGTGTCTATCCCAAATGCTTACTCTGTACTGAGTGATGAGGAAACCAAAGGGAAATCAATGTAGCTCCTGCTCCCAAGGAATTCATAATTAGGGAAGAACACCCACATGGCACTTCGTTTGCTACTTAGCCCACAGGCTTGCCAGGAGAGTCAAAGCACCTGGGAGTGTTTCTTTCACCAACTTTAAAGTGCTGTTTGAACATTAGCTCTTAACTACTTATATTTGTATTGAGTCACATTTTTGAAACTTCAGGATCAGTGGTCTTTTGTAGTAAAAAGAGGCCAAATTGAGATTGGGAGGTAGTGAGGAACCTTGTTGGCTAGATGATTAGGAAATTAGGTTGCTCTATCAAGAATATTGCCATCCTTCTTAAAGGTCCCTTCTATGAAAGAGGTTTCTTGATTGAATAGAGAATTTGGGGAGTTTAACATTCAATTCTGTGATGTTTGCTCCTGGGAATTCCAAGCCAGGTAGGGGCCTTCCCTTTTAAATTAATTTAGTCTTTCCCTATCCTCACCAATGATTAATGCTGGTGGGGGCCTAGGCTTCCTGACTGCCAGGTGTTTTCTCAATGGGATTCCTGGATGCCACTTCCCATCACCAAGTACCTGAATCAGGGTGAATTGATTCTGATCCCCTTTATATCAGACCTCTGTTCCAAGCTAGGACTTTAAATCTCTAGACACTAAAAAGATGAATCCCAAAAGAGAAGCCTTTTAAAGAGATTTCAGCAGCACTGTGAGAAGTGGACTTGGTGGGGCATGGAGAGGATGATCAAAGGCTGGCGCGCCTTGTTTGTGTGACTTATCTCAGGCCAGCACTGATGCCTTGAGCTTTTTGATGTTCCCCTTCACAGGCAAGGGGGAGGAATAGGAAGGGAAACCTTCATATTCTATCTGTGGGATGCTCTGCTCAGTCACCTAAACATATACGTATTGTTATTCAGTCGCTAAAGTCCTGTCTGACTCTTTGTGGCCCTCTTTGGGGTTTTCTTGGCAAAGATACTGGAGTGGGTTGCCATTTCCTTCTCCATCTCATTTTACAGATCAGGAACTGAGGGAGAGTTAAGTGACTTGCCTAGAGTCACACAGCTAGCAAGTAGCTGAGGCTAGATTTGAGCTCAGGAAGATGAGTCTTTCTGACTCCAAGTCAAACACTTTGTGAACTATGGCACTGAAGCTGCCATGCCGTGTGCCTACTGATTCCCCCAGTATGCAGCTAGATAACAATAGTGGTTTGAGGACCAGACTTTCTTACTGGATTAAAAAAAAAAAGGCCTAGGTTGACATTTCAGCTCCAAAGATTATAATACTATGAATCGAGAGCTGGAGTTCTTTACCTGGGTTCAGTGAAAGTGTTTGTGGGTATGTTTATATTTTATAACTGTATTTCAATAAAATGTGTTTCCTTTGTACTCCTATGTACTTTACATTATTCACTTAAAATATTCTGAGAAGGGGATGATCAGCTTCATCAGACTAGACACCCATAATCAGGACGCCCACAAAAAGGCTTAAGAACCCCTGATCTAGAAAGGAACTCGAGCATTACTGAGTTGAACCCCCTAATTTGACAGATGAGGGAACTAAGGACCAGGAAAGTGAAGCCCAAGGTCCCACAGCAAGTAAGTCACAAACATACACAGTTAGAATCTGAATCAAAACCTCCTGACATTAAATACATCACTTTTTCCATTGGATCCTACTACCTCAGATATGTGGAGCAACTAGGGGGTGCCACAGTGCAGAGTGAGGAGCCTGGAGTCAGGAAGACCCATCTCCCTGAGTTTAAATCCAGCCTCAGACAACTTACTAGCTGTGTGATGCTGGGCAAGTCACTTGACTCAGTTTCCTCATCTGTAAAATGACCTGGAAAAGAAAATAGTGAACCACTCCAGTATCTCTGCCAAGAAAAGCCCCAGTTGGGTCACAAAGAGTCAAACATGCCTGCAACAACCGAACAACAAGAAGATGATATTACAATCCCCATCTTATAGATGAGGAGTCTGAGGCTCAGAGACGTCAAGTAACTTGACCAAAATTCCATAGCTAATAAAAAGTCGGGGGCAAGATTTGAACCGACACCTCCCTGACTCAAAGTCCGGTTCCCTATCCTCTGTCAGGCTGCCTTTTGTAATTAGTAGAAACTGAGTACAAGACCCATTCCTCAGCACAGAAAGAATTTTCCAGACAAGAGCTTTCTGACACACACTGTAGGATAATTAACTCAGCTGGGCCAGCTTTAAATTAAAGGAGAAGGATTGGTGTGGCTGCATCCTTTAGCCTCCAGGAAGATAATTTAAAATGGAAAAATAAGACAACATTGTCTGCATTCTACCCCTCCCCAAACTCATCATTTCAGGTGTGGAAATGAACTTTGGGTTGGTTATTAAAAAAAAAAAAAACCCCGCAATAAATAGGGGACTGTGTACTAATTAAATTAACTGACACGTCCGGGAATCTATTTATAGCACCAGGATTTCAAATGGGCTAACTCCTCTTCTGCCTTTTCATTAAAGGATAATGACTACAGTGGTCGGTTCACATAGACCGGGCTTTCTCTCTCTCTGTCAATATCCTTTTTTTTTTTAGGCTGCTTGGACCTAGACTAGGGTTTTTTGTTGTTCTTTAATCACACTGCACTGATTTCTCCTTTCTACAGTAAGTTTGTCTTTCCCTATCTATTTCTATTGGTTCATTTTCCCCCTTTCTGGGAGAGATTCACATGATTTATGATTTGGAATGAGAGACTGCCTAATGCTAGCCATTTTGGAGTGTTCCTGGATTGAATGTGCCCTTGTTTGTAAGCAAATTGGGAAATAAACTACCTTTTTTTTAGGACTGGGAGGGCATTGCCCTGAGCATGGAAGCTAGCTCAGGTAATACCTGATTGGCTGCTAAAGAAGAGACTTTTATCTTTCTCTCAGAATGAGATACTGGGCCTTCAGTTTTTTCCCAAATAGGATAATCCATTAAAGCTACTTTATAATTCTTTCAGATTAGAACCATTGCTCCACCTCCTTCTTCCACACCTCCTGCTGCAGTAAAAGGCATCAAGAGAGATTTTGTATTATGGACCTGGAGTCTGGAAGATCGGAATTCAAATCCAGTTTCAGACATTTACTGCCTTGTGACCTTGGGCAAGTCACTTAACCTGTGTGGGCCTCAGTGTCCTTGTCTGTAAAATGAGCTGGAGAAGGAAATGTCAAACCACTCCAAGAAAACCCCAAATGGGGCATGGTGAGTGGGTCATGATTGAAATCACTGGACAACGACAACAATAAACATCATGGAAGAGTGAAAAAGAGGCCTGGGCTGGGCATCAGGAGAGATCCGAGTTCGAATCTATTATTTAGCTGCTATGGCAACACAAGTAAGCCAGTTCAACTTTTCAAGTCTCAGTTTCTGTATCTGTAAAAAGGAGACAAGGACACCTGTAGCATCAAATGAGATGATGGATGTCAAAGTGCTTTGCAAAACTTCAGACTTTAGCAAGTCTCGTATTTTAATGTGATGGCAATTCTCCTTTCTCTAGGGTACATATGTGTTCTGTAGCGGGAATGGAGAGGAAATAGGGAAAGCATCAGACTGATCTCTGGGCAAACAAGTAGCCTCTGCTCATCCTTTCTGCTCTGAGCCTTCCTGGATCCTCTCCCTCTTCCACACAGGCTAGCCCCCACCTGCGAAGAGGGCTCGCTCCTCATTGCCCCCTAAAAGAACAGCTGCCTTCCTTCGAATCACAGCTCAGGGCCACCTATGGGAAACTTCTCTTCCTCCCTCCTCCCCCCAGTTAGGAGCTCACTGCATTATAGATTTAAAACTGGAAGAGGATTCAGAGGTTATCTAGTCCAGTCTTCTCATTGTCCAGATGAGAAAGTGAGCTCCAGAGAAGTTTAGTAATTTACCAAGGTAAATAATCATTAATAATAATAACAATCGCCAGCATTTGCAGAGCATGTTAAGATTTAGAAAGCAAATGACTTGCCAGAGGTCCCACAGCTAGTAAGTGTCTGAGGCCAGATTTGAACTCAGGAAGATGTAGCATATTCCAAATGAACTCATCTCTACTCCTCCCCAAAATTCGTCCTTCTTCCAAAATGTCTCTGTTTATTTTGAAGGCCCTGCCACCCTTCTAGTCACTGACAGGCACCCTTCACAGCTCTCTCCCCTTTACTTCCCACATCCAATCTGTTGCCTGTTAATTCTGTCTACAAGCCATTTTTCACACCTGTCTCCCATCCCCTCCAAAGGCTACTACCTTGAGTCAGTCCTTGTCATCACTCAAGAGCTACCCGGACCTTTGGAGACAGCCTATTAACCTGTCTCTTCCCCAAACCACCCTTCTTCTCTGTGCCACAATAATCTTCCTCGCATCAGATCTGATCATGGCCCTCTCCTGCTCAAGAATCTCTAGTGGCTCCCTACTGCCCTGAGGGTAAAATTTCACCTGGTATTTAAGACCCTCCATTGTTTGCCTACACTCTATCTTTCCAGCCTAACTCAAATTTTTTTCTTTCATGCATTCTGTTCCAGTTTTACTGATGTTCTCTGAATTTTGCATTTCATCTACTACTCCTGTCATTTGTCTGTTCAAAATGTTCAAAATACCCTCATCCTCACCCTTCAGATTCCTCATCTTCCTTCAAGGCTCTCACTTAGGAGTAACTTCTTCATTCTTTACTTATCCTTCTTTGCCTCCCCCCCCCCCCCCAGGAGTCCTCTCTCTCTTCTCAAGACTACATCTTTTGGGTGGCTATGTGGTGCAGTGGCTAGAGACTGACACAGTAGTCAGGAGGACCTGAGCTCAAATCCAGCCTCAGACACTTACTAGCTGTGTGACCTTGTGCAAGTCCCTTTGCCTCAGTTTCCTCACCTATAAAATGAGCTGGAGGAGGAAATGGCAAACCACCCCTGTATCTTTGCCAAGAAAACCTCAAATGGGGTCATGGAAAATCAGATGGGACTGAGCAACATATGACAACAGGCAATTCACTTGACCCAACAACTCCCCCCACAAAAAAAAAGACTTCATTTCCTTTTGCCCCCAATTCTGTGTATGCTGACTCCAAAAGTGGCTCATTGCCCTCAATTAGGCTCATCTGGCATCCATAACATTGTAGTTCTGGACCTCAGATGCCCGATGTCCAACCCTTTCATTTACAGATAAAGCCCAGAGAGGTCACCCAGAGGCAGTATTTGAGCTGAATTGGAATTCTGTGCCCTGTACCCACTGCCTGCAGTTGCTGAAGAAGGGGAGAAAAGGGTTACTGTTTTAAAACAAAGCTGCCTTTTTTTTTTTCATTTCTCATGGCAAGGTGCAGCAATCATTTGTGTACAAAGCAATAAACCTTTGGGACAAGTATGTAACATGAAGGCTTTGCTCAGTTTATTAATCCTTACTAAATATCAGTGATTTTCTGAGTTCCCCAAGGCCCCTCTGATCCTGTGGGCCCCGGGCTCATCACCTGTCCCTCTGGCACAGTAACAAGGCCTTGGCTTAAAGCGGTTGGATCTCTGGAAACCAGGATTAAAAATAATGATAGATTTGCTGTCTTCTTAAATGTACCTCTGTGTATATGGGAGAAGTCCTAGTGGGGTTCCTCATTAGGACTTAGGAGAAACACAGAAGAATCAAATGAGCCAGTCACTGATGAAAGCAACAGGTGTTTTTAATTGGTACATTTAAGAGAGACCCTCGTGGAGGCCGCCCTAGGGAGCAGGGATAGGGGGAATAACAAAAGAGGCAAAAAAGGCAGGGGGGCAGCTAGGTGGTGCAGCAGATAGAGGACAAGCCCTGGACTCAGGAAGACTCCTCTCCCTGAGTTCACATCTGGCCTCAGACACTTACTAGGTGTGTGACCCTGGGCAAGTCACTTAATGCTGTTTGCATCGTTTCCTCTTCTATAAATTAGGGATGATAATAAAAACACTTACCTCACATAGCTGTTGTGAGACTCAAATAAAATTATGATCATAATCATGTTATATTATACATTATTTATTATATAGATATATATGAGCTCATATACATTATACATGTCATATAGATTATAATATGTGATTAATATATAACATGTTACAATACATTGTAATTATTATACTAAAGCTCATAGTAGGCATTATATAAATGTTGGCAATGATGATGATGATGGTATTGGTGAAGGGAATCTCCAGGCTGGATGTCCCCTTCCCTGAAGAAATTGCAGATCATTTTCATATTCACATATGTGTTTAGTTTTTATGTAGAAAGTTCTACCACTAAAGTCTTCTTTTAATGCCTGAACATGAAGAAGAAGCAAACTTGGATTTACATTGGTCCCATCAATGGAAGGTCCTACCTAGTTGGAATTCCATTGAGTATGGCCAGGCAATAGATGGAGCATCAGTCTACAGAAGCAGAGAGAGGCCTATCACAGCTTGGCCACAGGGTACTATCAACAGCCAACAAAGTCTTTCTACTAAATCAAAGAAGGTTTGGGTCCCTGTTGGTCTACTAAAGCCGAGAAAATCACAGATTCTTAAAGTGCGTAGGACTTGTTAGAGTCATGATTTTACTCATGCTGACACTCCCTTCACTGATTCAGGTCAGCAGCCTGCCACTCTTTCTCACTCTATGTGATTGTTTTGGCCCATATGTTCCCGGAAACCTACCATATACAGATATGTTATATATATGTTCACACATATATAAATATCTCAGAGTATATGTAGGTTACTGGTAAAATTCAATAGTAGGTTAACATTCAACATTAATTTGAGATTCTGGATAACATTCAGTATAAACCAAAATACTTTCCATTTCTGAACTCTATTTCTTGACAGTAGTTAACTGGCTGAGGGTGTGTGTGTGTGTGTGTGTGTGTGTGTGTGTGTGTGTGTGTGTGTGTGCATATGTTTATGATGGGGAAAGGGGTTAATTTTATTTCTAGAATCTGAGTCACGGTATATCAGAGTTAGGAGGGCCCTCAGAAGTCATTTGGCTTACCCTGGAACAGAACAGAAATCACCTTTTACAATATCTCTAGCAAGTATGCCCTCAGCTTCATTTGAAGCCTCCATGAAGGAAGGGGGAGCCCTCTACCTCCCAATGGGCATGCCATTCCGTTATTGGATTACTCCTATTAGGAAGCATTTTTTCCTTTACATCAATCCTCAATCTTCCTCTACTACTTCTTCCTGTTATTCCTAATCCTTCCCTTTAGGGACAAGTGGAAAAAAACTCAATCCTTCTTCAATTTGTGATAGTCATTCACACACATGAAGGTTCATGAAAACACTGTCATGTTTCTCATTTTCTCCAGGATAAATACTCCCAGTTCCTTTGACTAACTTTTTGTTCAGCTATTTTCAGTCATGTCCAACTCTTTGTGACCCCAGATTTCTCAACAAAGATACTGGAATGGTTTGTCATTTCTTTCTCCAGCTCATTTTACAGATGAGGAAATTGAGGCAAACAGGGTTAAGTGACTTGTCCAGGGTTACATAGCTACTAAATGTCTACTACACAACTCAGGAAGATGAGCCTTCCAGACTCTAAACCCTGCACTCTATCTACTGTGCCACACTTATTGACTAATCAAGGGATCAGCTTGAAACCCTTCTTCATCTTGGCTGCCCTCCAGCTTCTCTGAGTCTCCCATGCCAAGCTTGATACTCTCAGTGTGATCTGACTAGAGCAAATACTGCCAGGAGCAACACTTTCCTAGTCCTCAGTCATATATCATGTGTACAAACATAGGATTTCATTGGTATGGGGAACTCTCACTGAGAAATATTCCTCTACCGATGCAGATTAGTCACTGTTTTTCAACTTATAGCCTCAAAAAATTGCCTGGAGTACTGAGAGGTTGTGTCTGTTGTCACCCAATCAACATGTGATAGAAATGACTCATAACCGCAGGCCTTCCCAACATGGAGACCAAGAATAACTTTCTGTTCCATACCACAGTGCCCCTCAAGCCTGCTTTTAATGCACCCTGACTCAGGGCAAGTCATTTCAGCCCATTTGCCTTGGTTTCCTCATCTGTAAAATGAGCTGGAGAAGTAAAAGGCAATCCACTCCAGTATCTTTGCCAAGAAAACTGCAAAAGGAATCATGAAGAGTTGGATACAACTGAAAAGACTGACTATCTGATGGAAGAAAGCTCTCAGAACTGACTGTTCTCACTGTGAGTAGGACAAGGGTACAGCTTGAATCTCTGGTGTTGGCCATAGGTGGTACTAAGTTATGGATACTTTCTCCAGGTCATTGCTTCTCTTCTGGGAGATGGTTTGTGGGCAGGAAGAGGGGAAAGGCTTTTCTGTGTTTATGAGAATGGATTTCTGTAGCTGAAACTCAACAGTGAGCATTCATGGTGCCCTTCTCTGCTTTGTGCACTGCCCTGGAGTAAGGGCTTGGTGACCATAGACTTGCTAACTCATGGAGATCACAGACTCTTAAAGTCTCAAAACTGGCAGGAACCTTAGAGGTCATTTAGTGTATTGGCTGAGTTGAATTCTCTATGATGTCCGCAGAATGGGACAGTTGATCATTCTTTGCTCTTTTCCTGTTTGTTGTTGTGGTCACTGATCAGTTGTTTCAGTTGTGTCTACTCTTTGTGATCCCATTTGGGGTTTTCTTGACAGAGATACTAGAATGGTTTGCCATTTCCTTCTCTGGTTCATTTTACAGATGAGGAACTGAGTCCCTTCACAATGGAGTGAAGTGACTTGCCCAGAGTCACACAGTGTCTGAGGCCAAATTTGAACTCAGGAAGATGAGTCTTCCTGACTCCAGGCCTGGTTCTCTATCTACTATGCCATATCTATCTGTCTATCTATCTGTCCATCCATCTACCTGTCCATCCATGCAATTCTTTCTTCCTTCCTTCCTTCCTTCCTTCCTTCCTTCCTTCCTTCCTTTCTTTCTTTTTCCTTCCTTTTTTCTTGCTTGCTTTTCTTCTTTCTTTCTCTCTTCCTTTTTCTCTTTCTCTCATTCTTTCTATCCATCCATCCATCTATTTATCTATCTATTTATCTATCTGTCTATCTATCTATCTATCTATCTATCTATCTATCTATCTATCTTTCTATCTATCAGGACCTCTTCTGCAATCTGATGGAAACTATGGACCCCTTCTCAGAAGATTATTTTAAAAATACATTTAAACCCATATATAAACATACATATTTATATGTGTGTGTATATGTATATATCTACACACATATTTGCATGCATGGATGTGTGTGTATCACACACACATATATATGTATATATAATATACATACATATGTAATGACAAAAGAAACCAGTTTGTTGTCTTCTTCATTAGACTGTAAGCTCCTTGGGGTCAGGGACTCTCTTCTGCTTCTTTTTGTATCCGTAGCACTCAACATAGTGCCTGGCACATCATAGATGTTTAATTAATGTTTATTGATTACGTGAATGAATTATACCAAAATGTAGTTATTAAAATATTTTTAAAAATCATGGACCCCAAGTTAAGAATTCCTCTTCTAAACTCCTAAACTAATCCTGAAGTCTTCTGATGTTATGGAGCGTGGAAAGAAAGTATATGCCTGGATGAATTTTTTAAACTTAGACTTTCACAATTTCATGGAAAGAGAAGGTGGCCTAGGGAAGATCACCTTTTCTTCTTAGTCTTCCCCCCTACACCCACTACCGTCTTTTCCCTTTCCATTCTCTCTTCTTCCATCATCTACTCTTTTATATTGTTGGTTTGTCCCATTTGGGGAGATTTTTTGCTATGTTCATTTGTTTGTCCTTTAACGGCAAACTTGAATCCTGTTCTCCTCTGGCTGGCTTAGGGAGTTAGCAAGTCTCTTCACTTTGTCCATTCCTAAATAAACAATGAACAAACAAACAAAAATCCTAGACTTCTGAGCTCCCAAAGGGTCAGACCTAATTTAAGCCTCTAGGTTGAAAATGACAGCATAATTTCTTTGAGGAAGGTCTTGCACATTTCAGGAAAAGGGAATTCTCTTCATGAAAAATGCTGTTTGTTCTCTTTCTAAGAGCCTTTTTTTAAAAAGCAGATATAAGTAATGGATCAAAACCTTAGCTACCCATCAAGGCCCCTGATGTCAATGAGGCATGAGAACCATTTCTTCACATATGCTTTTGGGGGTGACAGGAAAGGTTGTAGCCCTATGCATTTTCTCTGAAATTCTTTGACCCATGAGTCTGATCTAGAATAAGCCAGGTTTTACTGGGCTGTCTGGTTGCTGACATCCTGTCAGGGAAAGCAGTGAAAGTCCTCCAATGCCTGGTGAGAGCCCTGTTCCCATGCTATGGCTCATCATGGATGAAGCTTGATTTCTCATTCAGCATCTCCAGAAATGTTATCTCTTCCAGGTCATTGTGTATGTAGGTACAATCTATATGTACACACTTTTGCAAGGAAGGCAGGGTTGGCAGAGCAGACCTGTCATTTCCTAGCTGTGGTGGATGCCTGGTATGGGGACAATCTTCATGTGGGCTGGCTGGTGACTCCTCCCTAGTTTACAGCCTTAGGCCACGAGTCCTGAGCCTGGGGTCCATAGACAGATTTCAGGGAGCCTGTGAACTTGGATAGTGAAAAATTACATCTTTGTTTCAATAGAACTAATTTCTTTGTCTTATCAAACATTTCATTTTATGCATTTAAAAACATGATTCTAAGAAGGTTTCCATGGGCTTTACCATTTACTGCCAATGGCTGCACAACACCCTCACAAAAGGTTGAGAACCAGTCTTAGAAAGTTACTGGGATAAATAGGAAAAATAACTTATTCATAGCTCTTCTGGTCATAGACTATATCAGAGGAAGTCCTTGTATCTGGGCCAGTTAATTCCAAGACTGGCCCTCTAGGCCCCATGCTTTTGTCTTTCTTTGTATGCCTAGAACTTGGCATGGTGCCTGAACACAAATCAAATAATTAATATCCATTTGTTGACTCTCCGAGCATAAACATGTACACATACATATACATATGCATATGTATATGTATGTATCATCTTTATGTTTTATCTATGAATATGTGTATCTATTAGAGGCAGTGTGGTATAATGAATAAAGTTAACATCAGAATCAGATGAGTTCAAGACTTGAGTTCAAATCCTGAAACTGATGCATACTGGCTATTGGCCCCTGATCCCTGAGTAAGTTATATAACTTTTCTTACCCCCAGATAATTCTCAGGAATATATGTTGCCCAACAGGTGTTGATTCACAGCCTAGAAGTTTTCCCATTAAACATTCCCTACACCAATGAAATCATAGGTTTGATAGAAAAGATAAATAAGAAATGATAGATTGATACATATCTCCATGCATAGGAATAGATAGATAAATGGATGGATAGATAGATAATAGGTAAATGGATGGAAAGATGGATATATGGATGGATAGATAGATGAATAAATAAATGGATGGATGGACAGATAGATGTCTAATTAGGGAGAGACAATACAGATTCTTGTCTCTGATTTTGTCAACATGGGAAACTCCTTGTTTTAAAACATCTTCCACAGATGCACATCCATACTTCATCTATAATGCCAGTCTTAGAGGGCACTGAGAGATTAAAAGACTTGGCAATAGTTACCTAGCCATCTACCTGGTGGTGCAACTGGGTTGTGCAGTGTGTAGAGCACCAGACCTAGAGTCAGGAAGACCTGAGTTCAAATCTAGCTTCAGACACTTACTAGCTGTGTGACCCTGGACAAGTCACTTAAACCCTATTTGTCTCAGTTCCTCACAAACAAGTCCACGGGGTCATGAAGAGTTGGACATGATTGAAAAACTGAACAAAAGTCAGGTGCAAGACTTGAATCTGGGTCTTCCTGACTCCTTCCTGGCCCTCTACATACCACATCACTCTCCTATGTATACACATATTCATGCAATTTGTACTTGCATATCTACTTATGTTTGTGTATGTATCTGGGCATACTCATTTTAAAACATAGTTAAAAATTGTTGAGCTCATCTCTGTGTATAAATGTTTATCTTCCTATATAATGAAAATATACATATACACACATCCATACACACTGTACATACATATGCATTATATGTGTATATATATGTGTGTATGCATATATGTGTGTATATATGTATATATTTGTGTGTGTATATATGTGTGTGTGTGTGTGTGTGTATGTGTGTGTAGGTATAGGCTTAGGAATATGCCTAGATCTGTATTACGTGCACATACACATCTCACCACTCCCTTTCAGAAGCAGTCTGAACAAAGGACACCACATTGCTTTGGAATCCAGGCCCCTGTGCAGCAGGACTGAGAACAGATTCAGACCATGTTGTCATAACAACAATCTCAGCGATTTGAAATGCAGATTCTTCGTCTTATTCCTCACTTTGTGATTGAAAACTGTGAATAATGGGGGGATTTGCTGTATTGAGTTTGGGACTATTGGAATCCAAATGTGATCAAAGAAGTTGGTTGGATGCCCAAGGGGGGAAAGGGTATGATTTATGAAGCTTCTAAACCAAGAAATCTCCACATTTACAGGCAGGCCTATCTTGCTGCTTCCATCCATTCTGTAAAACTTGTGATGCCTTTGGCATCTTAGCAGCAATAAATGAGAAAACACAATCCCCTTTCCCCCTAGGTTGGATTGAGAGTTGAAATCCAAATTCTATATTTCTGACTCAGCTAGTGAAATGGATGGGTTTTTTTTTCCCTTTTGTATTTCCTTTTCTGATGTTCTTTTGGTTACATCAAAAAGAGTTTTTTGATGGGAAAGACACTTGCCTTTTTGCCTCTGTATTCATGGCTTTGAGATTGGTCTTATCAATCAAAAAGCTAGCACCTACTATGTGCCAGGCCCTATACTAGGTTCTGGGAATACAGATGAAAAAGAAACAGGTCCTGCCCTCCATGTGCTTATATTCTACTGGGGGGAATAATATGAAAACAGAGAAAGAAAAGGAGTCAGAGAGACCCAGTCATTCATTCACCAAGAATTTTTTTAGGACCAACCATGTGTCAGGTAGTATGCTCAGCTCCAGAGAAGCACAAACAGAAAGGAAACCAGCCTGTCTAGCATTCAGCACAGTGCCTGGCTGTAATGCAAGCAAAGGCAACTTCATACATTCATTTAGTCAGTCAATCTCTCTTCTCAAATGGAGATTAGTTTCCAATCATAAGCAAAGTACATTCATTTGGTCAATCATAGAGCACAAAAAAGTCAAAGATTTCCCACCCCTGTATCACAACTGAATTGCAATATCATCCATTAACGCCAAGCACTTTCCCAAAAGGGGCAGAAGAGCACAAAAGGCCATCTACCCTTAAGCTACAACAAGGTTAAGATATCATCACAGCATTGAAAACCCAAGGAAAGGCCTTTCCTTCATCTTGACCGAGGCAAGTCCTCAGCAATCTCTGTTCCTGGGGAGACAAAGCTCAACAAAGCTCCAATATACATTGCCATTGTCCTCATCAAGTCACTCTCTGCCTGCAGAACAGTCCCAGAACCCCTGAAAACATCAGCAAGGCCCTCTTCCAGGATTTCTGTAAACAAACAACAAGAAAATCCTCCTTCAGGGCTTCTGAACCAACAGCAAGGTTCCAAGACCTCTACAACAGCTGCACTGTCCTTCACCAGCGGGTGAATCTGGCAAAAAAACATCAAAACAGACAGATAAAATGACGGCATCACAGTCATGCCCCCTCAGTTCTTAGCAGCTCTGGATGGCAGTTCCCAAAAGTCCTGGGCAGCTCCAGCTGGCCCTCAGCAGTCCACAACACTGCTCTCCAAAAGTCCCTCTGGCCTTCTCTGCTTGGGCTTCTCTCTAAATCCACGGCTCCTCTCAGTTCAGCCCTCTCTCTTCATGTCAACAAGTCCATCCCACAAGTGGGATTCACGAGTTCTGGGTTTTAATACTCAACCCAAAACCAAGCCAATGCAGGAGGATCTTTAAATTCCATTACCATTACACTGGCACATAGTAGAACTGATCATTCTCAAGGACCGTGTCTCCTGGCACATAGTAGGTGCTTAATAAATACTCATTGACTTACTGACCATCCCCAAGGAGCCTGTCTCCTAGTGGGAGAAAACGATAAACACGCAGATAAATAGAAAATGCATTCAAATAAATAAAAGGTTAACACAAGATAATTTCAGGATGGTCTTAGTATCACTAGTAGTAAGTAGAGGGAGAAGGGAGGGAAGAAGTGGGGAAGGGAGGTCAGGAAAGGGACCATGCTGCACATGGACCTTGAGCTAAGCTTTGAAGGAAGCTAGAGATTCTAAGAGATAGAGGTGAGGAAGAGGACATTCCAGGCATAGAAGACTGTCTTTGAAAAGGAAGGGAGATGGGAGATGAATGTCATTTGTCAGAGACAGCAAGTAGACCAGTCTGGCTGGACCATAACATGTATGGAGAAGAATAACATGTCAAAGGTCTGGAAAGGCTGAATGAGGTCTGATGGATAAGACTTAATTAGCTCTGCTTTGTTCCATGGTCATAGAAATATATCCCTCACACACAATTCAGTTCTTGCTGTACTGAGGATGGGTCAGGAGCATCACCCTCATATAATCACTGAATAAAATGATATTCTATTTGCTTCTTGAGTACAGATGCTCCCTATTGTATCATCCTGCCCTTTTTAGAAGTAGAGGTGATGGACAAGGAGTCTGGGGATGGTTTTAGTTACCGAATCATAGAATTTCAGAGTCACAAGGGACCTCAGAAGCCATCTAGCCCTATGGAACTTACTAAATGCACATTAGATTTGGATAATCTGGTCTAATGTTCTCAAAGTGTGGTCTGGGCACTCCTGAAAATCTCCAAGACCTTTTCATGGTGTCCACAAGGTTAAAGTAATTTTTATAATAATACCAAGATGTTTTAATTTCTAATGCAGAATATATTGATAGAACATACATGAACAAATGCTCTTTGGAGGGAGGATTTCTCAGTGATTTCTAAGAATGTAAAAGAGTCCTAAGATCAAAAAGTTTGAGAACTACTAAGAACAATGTGTACCTTTCTCCCTCTCTCCCATCTTTCTTTCCTTCCTTCCTTCCTTCTTTCCTTTCCCCTATCCATTTATCTGTCTCTCTATCATGTGCACCAATGTTCTTCCTAAATTTTGGTACCCCAAACTTAATTCAGTATCTAAGATTTACCCAGGGTGGGCATGTCCTTGTTTGTGGCACTTACCTCTTATTAAATGAAGACTAAATGGTGGCCTAGCAGACCAAGTGCTACCCTCAGAATCATGCAGATCTGGGTACATGCCCAGCCTCTCACATTTCCTGGCTGGGTGACTCTGGGCAAGTCAATCTCTCTTGCCCAAGGCAATTCTCTAACACTGTATTGCAAAGCCAGTGCAGAATAGTATTGATAGAGGGAATTTCCTTATCCAATGTTCCCTCTACCAATAAATCTCTCTTTTGATTGGCCAACAATAAATTCCAGTCCAAGCCTCACTTGATCATTGTTTGGGTCCTGATGACTCAGAGTGAGTGTTAATAGCAATTATTCCTCTTTTGGTCAGAAACCCTGAGGGTCTTCTCCTCCCAGATTGACCTTTTTTGAGGGGCGGAGGTGTCTAGGGAAAAGAGGCCATTCTTTGCCTAATTTCTTACTTAGCCTTAATCACTGAATAGGAATAGGATAAGACAAACTGATACCTGTGAAAGACCTTAGCTTGAAAAGACCAAGATCTCCCACCGTGTCTGGGCTCATCTCCAATCATCCCAGCCTATGTCTTGCCACTGGACCCAAATGTCTCTGAAGGAGATAGTGAGGCTGGTGACTTTGCACAGACCTGCCTAATTAAATCCAATTCACCTGCAAGACATCTTCCTGATGTCATTGGTCTTCTTCAGGAATGAAGAACAAAGGACAATACACCAATAAATCACAAACCAATCTCTTATTCCCTAAGATAACATTAAGCCTCTTTGATCACATTGCTCAGTTTAGCTTGTATCTCTTGGAGAGCTAGTCTGAGGAAAAAAAAAAAGATTAAAATAAGCAGAGTCATAATGAGCCAGAAGGGGAAGGAACCTTGCTCTAGGGCACTGACATGGTTGGGTGGGGATGGGAGGAGTCCCACCTCCTCCCCAGAGTCCACAGCCTTCCTGCCTTCCTGTCTCTCTCCTTGGGGGCCCCAAGAATCCTGGGCTACAATCGTAACCCATGGGAGTCTTTAGGGGACGGGGCCCCTCATGGTACTAATGTGCCTCCAGTGAGACTGATTGTGAGGCTCCCATGTCTGTCCCATCACTTCCCCTAGACTCATCAGCTCTGACACTCTTCTCCTGAATTTGCCCCAGGCATCATTTTACCTTACTGACTCTGAGAATCCAAATATTCTCCGGCTGTCTCTCTCTCTGTCTCTCTTTCCCTCCCTCCTGTGCTCGCTCTCTCTCTCTCTCTCTCTCTCTCTCTCTCTCTCTCTCTCTCTTCCTCTCTCTCTCCCTCTGTTTCTCCCTCTCCCTCCCTCCCTCTGTTTCTTGGTCTAGGGCCTGCCCAGATGGGGAAATCCTTCCCAAAATGAACCTCTGCAGGCAAGATCATAATCTCTTGGCTACATTAACTGAAATGTGTTTTATTCACTTCCTAAAGTTATTTTACTTTTGTGAAAGAAACTTTTATGGGGAATTAACTTCAGATTCTCAAGTTTGCAAGCTGGAGCCAACAATTAGTCAGGAGGTGAGGGCCATGTGGAGCAGATCTGTCCACAAATCTTAAGCCCACTTGGTCTTTGGGGAATGGAGGTTTCCAAGAGTAGTCTTATTTCATTGCTGAAAAGTTCCTGCCTGAACCATATTGAAATTCACCGAGGATCTGGAATTTTAGTAGTATGATTTGTCCCTCCACAGATGTTGATTGCTATCCCTTGTTGTGTCCTTGTGTCCTTGAATGCTATCTGCTCAATTGTGTCCAATTCTTCCTGCTTCCAATGATGGTAGTGTGCCAGTGCTGTGTGCTACATTGAATAAAAGAGGGGTTAAGTGACTTGTCCAGTGTCTGGGGTCAAATTTGAACTCAGGTCTTCTTGACTCTAGATACAGCTCTCTATCCACTTGAACCACCTAGCTGTCTCTCCTCCCTGCGTTAGTAGACTTATTTTGTGGATTGTCCCCATTGGAAACTTCACCATTCTGCCACCATCTTCCTGGGGATGAACCTCTCCAAACTCAGCTAGACTGATCTTCAGGTCAAAGATGTCTATCCCTGGGCCCATGCTCTAAGGACGTGCCCTTTGGAAGGAGCTGCTAGACCTCATTCTCTTGCTGTCACATCCTTCAAGACCCCAAGTTCACCTCCGTACTATGGGGAGGAAGCTGGCAAGATTCTAGTGGAGGACAGGAGATTTAGAAGGGAGCTAGGTGGTGCCGCAATGCACAGAGCACAAGGTCTAGAGTTAGGAAAACTCTTCTTCATTTCCAATCTGGCCTTAAACATTCACTAGCTGTGTGACCCTGGGCAAGTCATTTTACCCTGTCTGCCTCAGTCTTCCCCATCTGTAAAATGAACTGGAGAAAGAAGTGGCAAACACTGCAGTATCTTTGCCAAGAAAACCCCAAATGGGGTCAGAGAGAGGTGAAAATGACTGAACAACAATGAGATTTAGGGATGATTGACAGCTAGAGTGCTGGGCCTGGAGTCAGGAAGAACTGATTCCCGAGCCTGCCTCAGACACTTCCTAGCTGTGTGACCCTGATGTCTTGACTTCTCTGAGGCTCAGTTTCCTCCCCTAAAAAATGGGGATTATAACAGCATCTACCTCACATTTGTGAGAATCAAACCACACGAGATCATCTACATCATGTATTTCATAAACCCCAAAGCATCAGATAAATACTATTATTTTTACCTTAGAGCTATATTTCCACAAAACTTCCCACATCCAACCCCTTCCCTCTGCTCATAAATCTGTCACCTTAGTGCAGATACACAGATAATTTCAACAGCCTTCTAATTGACCCCTTTCTCTCTATAAAGGGCAGACTGCTCCAATATTTAATTTACATGCATGGGATTTTCAGATTTTCCTGACTCCAGGACCAGTGCTCTATGTGCTTACCACCTAGCTGCCTGCCTCTTCATGTCCATGGCATCATCTCACTCTCTACAAGGTGCTACCAGAGTAATTTCTCCTTAAATGCAAAACTGATGATGTGCACCCTCTCCCCCAAATTAGGCAACTCCATTGGCCTTGCTGTTGTCTTCAGAATAAAATACAAACTCCTCTGTTTCATTTTTAAAGCACAATCCAACCCATCCCCAAACCATTCTTCCAAGACCGTTGTACCTCATCCCTGTCCTTGTCCTCTGAGATCCAGACAGACTGGCCTCTCTCTTCCTTACCCACTGCTCTCCATCTCTCCTGTCTCTGCCTCTGCCTCTGCACTGGCTGTCTCCCGTGCCCGGCGTGCTGCCTCCTCCGCCCTTCTACCTCTTAGAATCTCCCTTCTCCTCGAAGATGCAGCTCAAGGAGCCTTTTCTGCATGGAACTTCTGATGTTCCCTCTGATGACACTACACCAGTTCTCTAACTCCCTTTTAATTTTATATGTGTGTGAATGTGTGTATATATACACATATATGCATACATACACAC
>CM053588.1:48163505-48195800 GCA_028646515.1 Pseudochirops corinnae
TCTGTTTTTTCTGTTTGTTTGTAACTTCTGTTTGTATTCTCCGAAGTTCAGGGTGCTGAATTAAAGTAAGATTGTTAACCCATTTTGAGTTGCTTTCCTTTAGAAAAGCAGATCTAAGAACCTGTGCTAGTAGCTGCCCTAGGCATGCTAGGGTGCTTACTGTTACAACAGTGAACCAAGGTCCTCTGCTGCAGGCCAAGTTATACGCTTTCCACTATATTGTCTTGCTTCTCCATCTGCCCCAGACTACCCAATATTCCCGGGTCCTTTCTTTAATTCTCTCAATACCCCAACACTCTCAACACCTAGGCTCTGCACCTAGCCCCTGCTTTTACCAAGTGACTAGCCCATTGTATTTTTTTTTATCAACTCTTTCTTTTTTAATTTAAACTAAGTCCTCTTCTAACTTCAAACCTAACCCTCTTTCCTTTAGCTGCCCAGACTCGGTAATTGGATGGGTGAGTGCTGACCCTTTGTGCTTTCTCCTCTACCTGTTTAGAAGTAGTATGTTGGGGAAGAGCATTAAAGGCCTCAAGAGATCTATATTCAAGTCCCTTTCCTGCTGTGTGACCCTAGGCAAGTCCCTTCTCCTTTTCTGACCTTCAGTTTCTTCATCTGTGGCAATAATGAGAAACAAAACATAAAAAACCAGTGGAAGGAGGAGAACAGGGAAGAAGAAAATTTGGAACTCAAAATAAAGAGAAGTGAATGCTAAAAATGTAATTGGAGAAAAAAAAAGCTCTTAAAATAACAATAAGCAACCCATCTATCCACAAGAATATATTAAATTTATGCCAGGGGCTGTGCTATGGAAAGGCAAAACCAATCACCATTCTCAGGGAACTCACATTCTAGTGTGAATGGCTTGGAAATTACAGACCTGGGTGACGGGGAGGAAGATGTCCTCGCTAGAAAAAGGGAAGTTTAGAAGAGAAAGGAGAGGGGATCAGGGAAGAGAGATGATGAATGCATAGGATTAAGGCTCTTGTGAGCAAAGAGTATTGTGAATTGTACAACACAGGCCAATATGATCTTTTATCTTTATTACTTGTCCCTAGGGGCCTGGCTCTCCCTTCCTCCCTTCCCTCCCCCCGTGTCTGACTGTCTATGTATCTGTGTCTGTCCCTGTGTCTGTCTGTCTCTGTGTCTGTCTGTCTGTATCTATCTGTCTGTCTCTCTGTCTCTGTCTCTTTGTCTCTGTATGTCTTTCTGTTGCTGTGTCTCTGTCTCTGTGTCTTGGTTTCTGTCTCTCTCTCCCTCCCTCTTTCCCTTCCTCTCCATGTTTTCTGGATCTTTTTTTATGCTCTCTCACCATAGAATAGACAACTTTATTTTTCTTAGATTTGTCAAAGAACTGGCTTGCTGGTTCTCTAGGGAAGAGGTGATTTTTTTTTTCCTAAGGGAAATTATGTCTGGGTGAAAAGCTTAAGCATCCTATGTCCATTGACTGGATTATCCAGCAGAGAATGGGATCTCTCCAGAAACATACAGTCTTTTGAGAGCCAGAAGGAGCAATCAAAATCCTGTAATACAATCTCCTTATTGTACATAAGAGAAATTGAGACCTAGCACAGGGAAGTAATTTGTGCCAAGTCCTAGTTACAGGAGACCCAGGACTATCACCTACATTTCCTTACTTCCCACCCAGGATTCTTTATGGATTAAAGGACAGAATGCTCTTTCTAGACCCTCAAGTCAGAAAGACTCATTCAAATCTTCTTTCTGATATGTAGTTGTTTCTGAGACTCAGTTTTTTCATCTGCAGTATGGGTATGAATAATACTTTCAATAACTCCTGAAAAGTTATTTTTGGGGGTGGTCTTGGCCTGTGGATTCTTTATTTATTATATTGAACTCCAAATCAGGAAACCTGCCTTCCCAATTCAGAGCCGACTTGTACATGCTCTGAAATTTTCAGTCTTAGAGTGTTGCTCAAAGAACTGAGAGGTTAAGCGAGTACCCAGCTAATGTTTGTTATAGGCAAAACTTGAAGCCACATTGTTTCCCTGACTCTCTGTTAGCTTCCCCCCATTCCCCCAACTGCTCCCAGGGTCACTGTGAAGCTTGGGAGCTAAATGTCCAGAAAGCCCTTGGTGGCTCTCAAGCCCCCCAAAAATGACCCTTGTGCTCATGACTATAGTCTGCCGTGAGGTTAGGCTCGCCGTGAGGTTAGGCTCAGCAAGAGCCCTTCTGCAATGTTGGCAGCAGGTTACAGAATCATAGGATTTACAGTGGAAGGCAGGTCAGAAACATCCCTTCCTTAGGGGAAACAGAAGTCTAGAGAAGGGAATGGACTCACCCAAACACACAGGGACAAGTAAGTGATTTAGCAAAGCAAAAATCCCCAGATCCTAAATGAGAGCTCAGTAGTCATCAAAGAGTTGGCCTCTATAAAATCTTACAAATTTTAGAAAGATGAATGAGGGAAAGTCAATATTATACTTTTTCTTTTAGCTAAAGAGACAGTGTGGTAGAGTGGATAGCTAGCTGTCCACAGAGCCATGAAGGGCCTGGGTACAAGTCCTGCCTCTGACACATACAGACTGTGTGACCTTGGTCAAGTCACTTAATCGCTTAGGGTCTCAAGGAACTCTCTAAGACAGTAAGTTACAGGGAAGGTGCTGACCTACATTGATAGAGGGAATTTTCTCACCTGGAAGTTCCCTGTACCAAATAAATAATAGGTCCAGTTATTGTCCCTTTTTTCCTTCGTTAATTTTTTTTCCTGTTCAATTCATACATGTGTATTACAATTTTGCCACGAATTTTCTGTGCTTTGTCCAGTACTCTGGGAAGGTCGTACATTTTCCAATATAGCCAGGCTTCTAGAACGTTTATGATTATTCAGTTAAGGACAATAAAAAGCCACTTTTGCATTTTTTTTCCCCTAAGGATAAGGAAGATATATTGCAATGAACAGGCAAGGATTAATTCAGGCACCATGAGAAGACCAAAGGAAGAGAGGCTTTTGAATGGAATAGCTTTGCCAAGCACCCTTTAAATCACCACTGGGTAGCTACTTTCTGCCTCCTTTGCCTCAAGTGTATAATACCTTAGCCCCTTCTGAGAGTGATGGTCTGACTCAGCAGCCTGTCACTGTGAAAGCCGGAGACATTTCTGAAGTCACTCTCCCTGAACTGAAACTTTACGAACTCTTGATCCCCGGTGACTGCTGGTGTTCAGTTATTCAATGGAAAAGCATTACTCATGTTGTGCGTACCTGCCTCACTACGATTCAGTGATATCAGAAGAAAGAAAAAAAGTCTCATGAGTGCTCCCTTTCACCCTAAGTATGTGAGAGATGGTCACGCTGGGGTTATTTCTGTCCATCACTGGGGGCAGGGGGTGTCTGCTGGTAGAGGGGGAGTAAGAGAGAAGCTGGTCTCCTTGGAAATAGTGTAGGGAAAGGGATGGTGTGGCAGGGAACATGGTGAGGTAAGTTAAGGATTTCTTTATGGTGTAAAGGGAGTGAACGATAGTCAGCTGTGAAATGAAGTCCCTCAGCCTATAGTCTGAGCTGTTGTGCTGCCTTCCTCTCCTTTTCTGCCAGGTGAGAGCACATATTAATGTTTGGACTTCTAAAATTTCCCATCCTGGGACAAAGCCCCTGGGCCCTCTGCCTATTTACAATCAGAAGTAGACCAAATTAGAATTTGTTTCTAGGTGGGTTTGATTCCTTGGCTACCTGGTGGGTTACCCTTTATGGATTCACCAATCACTCTGGCTGCACCTTTTTTACCAAGGTCCCAGGTCTGATGAGCCTAAATCAGTTGCATAGACTCCACAATAATTTGTATTTTTTCTCTCCCTTACATTCCTACCCCCTTCCAAG
Organism: Pseudochirops corinnae; assembly: GCA_028646515.1. NCBI lineage: Eukaryota > Metazoa > Chordata > Mammalia > Diprotodontia > Pseudocheiridae > Pseudochirops > Pseudochirops corinnae. Next base: position 48,167,338 of record CM053588.1, read on the forward strand.
AATAGGGGAGAAGGGGTTGTGGACACAGAGAAAACCTATATGGGGGTCCATTTCAGAGCTCAGACGCCACCTGAAGAGTTGGCCACAGAAGATCTTGTACCTTCAAACTCCATTGTGTGATATCTGTTGAACACCTCACAGCTGGGAGGAAGAAACCAACAATGGCCATGCCCTATCACTTCTAAGCTTCTATTGTGTAAGCCAGGAGATAGGGCTCTGACAATTTCCCTGTCAGCAATTTCAAAGATGCTCTTAGATGGCTACAAGCCTTCATCTCTAACTTGCTGCTTACTTTCTGGTGATTCTAATGGGTCAACTCTTCCCCTCCCCAAGCTATTGTACGGGGACAGTAGCCCAGAAGGGCCAGGCCCAGATATGACAGGAACAAAAAAACCAAAGACTATGATTGTACCACCCACTGTGTGTGTTTGCTCATGGGTCTCATTCGCCCACTTGCTAAGTGAAGGTTATGAAGTTGTAAGAGGATTGGGGGTGGGGCGAGAGAACAGATGGGTTGGTCTTGTACATCTTGGTACCTTACAATGTGCTTGGCCCAGAGCTGGCACTCAATCAATCTTCACTGGATGAATGAAGGATTGGATGGATAAATGATTGAGGATCACAGTCTGCTGGATGCTAGGAAGGACATGCAACAGAAAGTGATCTTCATTCACAGGATTCAATTCATTCAACAAGCCTTTATTAAGAAGAATCTACTAAACTTTAGGTACTGCTCTAGATCAGAAAGTAAAAAGAGGTCCCTAAAACTACTGACTACTCAGAGCTGGCTTTAACTTTTTTCATATCATGGAACCCATTGACAGTCAGTCTGCTTAAGCTTATGGAACCCTACGCAGAAAAAGGTTTTTAAATGCATAAAAAGAAAGTGCATGGGATTAAAAGTAAATCAGTTCTATTGAAATAGCAATTAAAATATTTTTTAAGTACACAAAAACTAGCTGCCGTGTGACCTTGGGCAAGTGACTTAACCCCAATTGCCCTACCTTTCCCCCTCCAAAAAAAAAGCATAAAAAAAACCAAAAACAGAACCCACACTAAGAATCCCTGACTTACAGAGAGACCAGAGATCAATCATTCAATGTGCATTTAGTAAGCATGTACTATAAGCTATGCACAGTGCTAAGTATTGGGAACACAGAGAACGAGGACCAGATTCTGCAGAATGTTCTTTGTCACTTTGAGTTACCCAAATGTCTCTTGTGTTACTTCTAGTGATACTATCTTTCCTCTCAGTGGAGATTTCTTTTTTTTTTTTTATTTGCTCATTTACTTTTAATTTACAAGATTCAGTTCCACAATCACTTGAGTTTCAGATTTTCTCCCCTCCCTTCCCCCCCCCCCCCATGGTGGCGTGCAATCGTGTATAGGATCTGCAAATACTTTCACATTGTACAATAGTTTGGTAATATAGAAGGGCTGTAACCAATGAGTGATCTCAGTGGAGATTTCTAAGCAGACTGACCTATTAGAAATGTTGAAGAGGGGATTCTTGGGCAGCTCAAGGCAAGACTCAGTAGCCCCTGAGATCCCTTCTGGCCCTAAAATTAGTCATTCAAAAAACAAACACTCTGCCACCCTGCCTTCAATCTCTGGTTTTGTTCATCTCCTGGCCATACCTCAAACAGAGCATCTATAAAGGTCCCTAAGCTTCATTGTCACAGAAAATGAGGGCCAGGGAGACTCCGCTCAGATCTTTACTGCTGGCAAAACCGTTATCGAGTACAGGCACCGAGATGGCAAATATATTTTGGTTTAACTTGAGGGTTTTTAAAAAAATATTGGCCATAAATCACCCTAAACTCCTCAGATTTCTCCAGCAGAGAAGAGAGGTAGGTAAAAGATTGATAATGAGAAAATATGTCAGTGAAACAAAAGTCAGAGCCCCCTGACTAATAATAGCTGGCATTAATAAAATGCCTTAAAATATGCAAAGCACATGATTGCACTTGGCCCTCCCCACAGCCCTGAGAGGTAGATAGTAGGAGCATTAAAACCTTCATTTTACAGGTGAGGAAACAGAGGCTTAGAAAGAATTAACTTGCCTGTGTACTGATTTTCACAGCAGCCTTACAAAATAGATTCAGTGGTTTTATACCCATTGTACAGAGTTTATAGGAACATAGACTTCAGGCTAGAAAGGATCTTTGAGGTCACCGAGTCATAGACTTGTAGATTATAGATTCAGAGCCGAAAGGAACCTGTGAGGTCATTAAATCATAAGATCCTAAGGTTGTAGAGTAAAAGTTTAGAGCTGGGGGTGTCTAGGTGGCCCAGTGAATAGAGCACTGGCTCTGGAGTCAGGAGGACCTGAGTTCAAATCTAGCCTCAGACACTTAACACTAACTGTGTGACCTTGGGCAAATCCAATTTCCCCTCCAAAACAAAACAAAACAAAAGTCTGGAGCGGGAAGGGACCTTAGTGACCTTGTAGGTCAGCCGTCTCATTTTATAGATGAGGAAATGGAAGTTAAAAAAAGGAAGTGACTTGCCATAGCTCATACAGGTAGTAAGGTGGGAGCCACCCTCAACTTCATTCACATGGGAGGGAACTGAAGCCTATATAGATAGAGTGAGCTATCAAGAGTCACACAGGGGATAAGTGACAGATCTGGGGTCCAAACCAGGGGCTTCTCATTGTACTTAGTGAGTCTACCCTCTTTATTAGACCTCAGTAATTGTTTATATATGTGTGTGTGTTACATATATGTGTATGTGTGTATATACATATATACATAGGTGTGTGTGTAGATAAAGTACCTACCATGTACTGAGTGCTGTGCTAGACACCTTGGGAGATAGTACTCTTATTTTTATAATTTTACAGAGAAAGAAACTGAGGTTAAGTGACTTGTCCAGAGTCACACAGCTAATAAGTATCTGAGACTAGATCTGAACTCAGGTCTTCTTGATTTCATAGCTGATGCTCAGTCTACAATACCACATAGCTACTTCCCCAAGGAAGGAAGTGGAACTAAGAAAGGAGAAGAGTCTTGGCCATAGTCACAGAACCAGTGATCTTCACCACCACACTCTAACACACCCATAAAATTACATTTTATAGAAAAGGAAATGTAGGAAGGAGTGATTTATTTGTTCATGATCACACAGCTGATGTCAGTGTTGTCATTGTTCAGTTGTGTCCTATTCTCCATGCCCCCATTTTGGGGTTTTCTTGGCAGAGATACTGGAGTGGTTTGCCATTTCCTTTTTGCAGATGAGTAAACTGAGGCAAACAGGATAAAGTGACTTGCCCAGGGTCACACAGCCAGTAAGTGTTGAAGGTCAGATGTGAACTCAGGTCTTCCTGACTCCAGGCCTGGTGCTCTATCCACTGTGCTACCTAGCCATTCCATCACACAACTAGCAAGCTTTACTATGTCAAGATTCCAACTAGGGGCTCTCTTAACTCCAGCTCTAGCATTCCGTTCAGTAGGTAACACCGACATGGGTCCAGAGGATACTAACCTAGCTCCATGTGAGTTGCTCATGTGGTCTAGTGATCATCACAACAGCAGGGTGGCCTCTTCTTTCAACATTTTCCACAGATGTAGACCTGAGTCTAGCTGGAAGTTGCTGGCCAAGGTTAATCGCATTTGGGAATGGGGGTGGAATAGAGTGAGCTTTGCGATTTTTCAAGTAGACCCACGAATGCAGCAGTATAGGGAATTTCCGGTGAGCAGTCAGTCCATTGTGCTGCCATTTTGCAAAGTCCTAAACAACAGATCTGTCAAAAAACGGAAAGGGCTGCCTAAGAGGTCATGGATTCCCTGTCATTGAAAATCTTCAGGAAAAGCCTGGATCAACATTTGATAGGGATGTTGCTGAAAGGATCCATTTCCAGATAGGAGTTGGCCTACACAGCCCTAGAGGTCCTGTCCAACCTAGAGATTCGGTGGTTCAGTGAAAAGCTGCCTTGTGTGACAGCAAGGATAATCTATGAGAGATGGGCCATGAGCCATACCCTGATCTCATTCCCTGGGCCAGGATTCTGCTTTCTTTAAGCTTCCTAGGCCCCAGGCAGCTTTTCTTTTTCTCTCCCTCTCTGGAGGGAGAGGACACACTCCACATCGTCCTCTTGCTGTTGCCAGATGCCGATAGCAAGCAACATCTGGTCCGCCTACAAAAGACCTCCCACACAGATAAGGAGAATCCTAATGAGCTTTCAGCCTGATGCATTGAGGCCAGGCTTGATGCAGTTGGAGTATGAGCCTATGATCAATGAATCAACAATAATTTATTAAGTGTCTACAGTGTCAAGCCCTGTGCTGGGCCCTGGAAATACAAAGACAAAAATGAAACAATTCCTGCCTCCGAGGAGGTGACATTCTAAAGGGGGAGGCAAAGTGCATACAAATAACATATATACAAAATGAAGACAGGGTTATTAGAGAGGGATCAGGAAAGGTCTGTGGAGAAGATGATATTTTGGCAGGGTCTTTTTGGAATTAAGGGATTCCAAGGGATAGAAATGAGGAGGGAGTAAATTCTTGGCACACTAGCCAACAAAAAGACAAAGAAATAACAAGTGGCTTGCCATATGCGAGTAAAAGAGAGAAAATCAGATTAGCTGGATGATGGATATGGGAAGGGGACTAATATATAATGAGGCCAAAAACTTAGGCTGAGGCTATGTTACGAGGAAGAGTTTATTTTACTCCCAGGTTGTTGGGAGGCAACGTTAGATAGTAAAAGGATGCCAGGATCTGGGCAGCCTTTGTCTGTAAGCAAGCTGGTGGAAAGGCACACAAAGTTGCTCCTGCTGCCTGGCTATTGCTGTGGTTGCTGAGCTGGGACCCCAGAAGTTGCTGAGCCAGCTGTAGAAGCCTTTGATGTTCATTGAACATCGATACTGCTGACACCTCCAGGTAGGAGTCACCAATCAACAACATCGATTTAGCATCTGCCTGTGAATGGACCTCTGTGCCATGATAGGGCAGAGGAGGAAGGGGGAGAGGTAATGGATGGACTCAGGTAAAGATGGGAGAAGAGAAAACCAATGGAAAAAAATGAACCTGGGTAGGACACCCCCCCGAAAAAATTCCTAGGACAACAGAAGACAGTCAAGACCACTTTAATCTCCCCAAGAGCACTGGGGCTGATCAGTACATAATAAACCTTCTGTCCTTTCCACAGCCTTCAAGATAGGTGTTATCATTATCACTATTTTTTACAAATGACGAAATCGAGACCCAGAGAGGTAAAGTGATTTGCCCACAGTCACATGGCTAGTAAAGTGACATAGAGAGATTTGAAACCCTCATCGTCTTGAGTCCAAATCCAGTATGGCATTCATTATGCCATCCTGCTAAGGGCTGAATTCAAATTGCTAAGTCACCACTGGTGTAAAATATTAGTCAAATACATAATGGATTCCCTATAAATGAACTTTAGAACTTGTTTGTCATAATGGATTCCACCAGAATGAACTACTGGTTGAGCTCTTTAGAATGGATTTTTTTTTTTCCCTGAGTTGCCTCTTGGCAGCAGCCCTTTACGATGGATTTCCATCGAATAGTTTTTGGCCTGGTGCCCTGGGCTGGATTCTATCAAGTTTAAGTGAGAGCCTTGGCAAAGCCATGGGTCGCCTCAATGGGAAATCTTGGGTTTTGATTTATGCAGGGTCCCTAAGTATAGTATGTGATATCTCATTTTAATTAATGGCTGTCCTGAGGAATGAACTCAGAGCAGAGCCAGTTTTCTCTGTTCTGCATTTCTGAATATCTCAGGATACCTTAGTTGTGCTAACCTAGGCCTGATGGCGAATAACTGGATTCACTCACTACCGTGCCTTTTGTCAAGGGACACATTTATGGGGAAGGAGGAGGTGGGGCATGGGAATAGATCTAGTTACTTAAGTTATAAGATGCAACTCTGCCAAATTTAATTTTGTATTCCTTCCAGACTCCCTAAATACTCCCTATGGAGTCCCTCACAGTTTCACATTATATGGAAGTACAAAAAGTTCATCGTAATTATGTCCTCTTTTCTTGAGGCCAAGCAAGAATCTGGCCCCACCATTCAATGCTTTGAGTTTATAACAACCTCCGACAGCAGCAGCAACAGCAACAACCTTCCCTCACTCACATATTTGTTTCATATTTTCTTATGCCACATGTCCACATTGTTTTTTTCTTACTCTTATCGAGAATTTGAATTATTGAAATACAGAGTATGATCCTGAATCATTGCCATGACTGTCCATCGAAGCAAAGCAGAGTGTTACAGGGAATGTTCAAATATTTAGTTCTTTTCCAACATTTGGGTTTCTTGTCGTCATTGCTGTTTTTTCCTTGAATTTTTTTAAAATGAATTTTAAAAACATCCACAAAACTGAACATTTCAGGATCCAAAGAATAACAAAAAAGAGAGTTACACATGAAATTATGAAATTCTATTGTGTTTAGTTGGTCCTTCCCCTCCCCCCCACCTCACTAGATGTAGCTTTTAAATTTTAACATTGTGGTTCCAATATGGTCTTGTTTTTCTGCCTCCCTTTCAGAAATTCCTTGTGCTCTCATCTGTTTATTGTTTTAATGATTCATTGTCATTCTTTTCTTTTTTTAGTTTCTCTCTTCCTATTTCCAATTGCCACCAGGTCTCCCCCTACAATATGTGTGTGTGTGTGTGTGTGTGTGTGTGTATCCAGAAAACAAAAGAATTCTCCTTGTAACAAATAAATATAGGTCTCATAACAAACCCACTCATTGACAGTATTTGACAATAAATACCTTATTCTCTACTTTTAATTCATACATTTATATATCACCTACCATGTGACAGGCATTGTGCTAAATATAAACTTAGTTAATCCTCATAACAACCCAGGAAGGTATCTCCATTTTGCACTTGAGGAAATAGGCAAAGTGACTTGCCCAGGGTCATATAGATAGTAATTGTCTGAGGATGGATCTTCCTCACTTCAGGGTCCAGAATTCTTATCCATAGTGTCACCTAACTGCCAAAAGGTAGGAAGCATAATTCATTACCTGCTTTGGGGGAATTAAAGCATTCAGCACAGTGCCTGCCACATAGTTGTTATATGGATAGATATACATATATTTGTGCTTAGTAAGTGTGTGTGTGTGTGTGTGTGTGTGTGTGTGTGTAGATGTTTTTATTCAATTGTTCAGTCATGTCTGAATGCTCGTGACCCCATGGACCTTAGCATACCAACACTGTCCATAGGGTTTTCTTGGCAAAGATTCTGAAAAGGTTTGCCATTTCCTTCTCTGGTGGATTAGGGAAGACAGAAGTTAAATGACTAGCCTAGAGTCACACAGCTAGCAAGTGTCTAAACTGTGTAAAGAAGTCTTCCTGACTTTAGACTCAACCCTCTACCACTGAGCCACCAGCTGCCTCTACACATGTGTCTTATAACCATCATCTTCTAAGTTTATGTCCATTCTATCAACATATAATATATTTCTGAGAGTACACATCTCAGATTTAACTGAGTGGGGGGGGAAATGTATTATATTTACAATTCCTGCTATGTCATTTTAGTAAACGCCTTTGCTAAGAGCAAGTTGTGTCTGTGGACTGATTGATAGAAAGCACAAGGGTGGGGACTTATGAGCTGCACTGTTAGGAGCACCTTCTTTGAACCTTAAGGTATCATCTGTACTTTGGAAACCCATCCTTGCATTAGGAATGCAAGTTGGGTAAGTAACCCAGGGGGGATGCTTCATTTAGAGTAAGATAGGAATTACATACATTGCTCTCTTGGTCCTGCTCAGTTTACTCCACATCTGTTCATCTAAATCCTTCAATGTTTCCCCTCTAAATCTCTTACACTTTATTTTGTGACCTTACTAGCAGCTTCTGACCCAGTGTTTGCCTTAACCCTCTAACCAGATAGGTATAACACTTTGCCTACTCAGATTTAAGAATTCTTATTGAGCCTTTAGTCAGCTTCTCTGGCCTTAGCTCCATACCTGGATGTTCAATGCCTGGAAAGTATCTTATAAGCAATCTAGTTCAATACTCTTACTTTTTGCGGCTTTGGAAACTGAGGTCCAGGAAGCGAAAGTGAGCTGCTGCAAAATCACACAAGCAGTAAATAAAGGAGCCAAGATCTGACTCTGGGCACCTGACTCTGGGTCCAATGGTCTTTTTGTAATATCATATTGGGACCTGCACTGCCCATACCCCTGCACAACATCTTCATGGAAAAGGACAAACACCCCTATATACAATCCATTCCAATTCACTTGCATAGGGACAGATCAGAGTAAGACTCTATATAACAAAGCAAAACATAAACAATTAGAACTGTCCATAGAATTTTTAAGACCCAGGATGTTACCAAAGAAGAAAGGAGAAAATGTACCTCCCTCCCTTCTTTGTAGAGGTGGAGAATTATGGGTATGAAGCCCTGTGTATTCTTCCAGACTTGATTCATATGTTGGTTTTGTTGATCTCTCTGTCTCTCTCTGTCTTTCTGTTTGTCTCTCTGTTTCTGTCTCCTCTCTGTCTCTTCTCTCTCTCTGTCTCTCTCTCTGTCTCTCTGTCTCTGTCTCTCTCTCTGTCTCTGTCTCTCTCTCTCTCTGTCTCTGTCTGTCTGTCTGTCTCTCTCCCTCTTCCTCCCTCCCTCTCCCTCTTCTCTCTGTCTCTTGTCTCTGTCTCTCTCCCTCCTTCCCTCCCTCCCTCCCTCTTCCCTTCCTCCTCTCCTTTCTCTTTCCTTTCTCTTCTTCTCTTCCTCCTCTCTCTCTCTCTCTGTCTCTCTCTCTCGTCTCTGTCTCTATTTCTCTCCCTCCCTTCCTCTCATTCAGCACTCTAAATCCACCATCTCTTTGTAATAACACGCTTCACCTTCAGTCCCCTGGAATCACAAATGGTCATTGTATTGATCAGAGCTCTTGCAACTTTTAAAGTTGTTTGTTTTTACAAAGTGGTTATCATATAAAATTGTCTCCTGGTTCTGCTGCTACTAGAGCTCTACTTAAAAGAAATAAAAGCAAGAGGAAATGTCCCTTATGAGCAAAAATACTTAGAGCAGTTTTTTTGTGGTGGTGTTAGAAAAATGTTAGAAACTCAGGGGATGCCCATCATTTGGGGAATAACTGAATAATTTGTGTCTTGTGAATATCATAGAGTACATTAGAGTGTAAGAAATGAGAAAATCAATGATTTTAAAAAGACTTGAAAAGATTTATATGAACAGATACAAGGGGAAGTGAGTAGAATCTGGACAACAATTTGTGCAATAACATCAATATACAAATGATTAATTATGAAGATTTTCATAAACTTATTGTAAGTCTGTAAATGATATCAGATGATTACTTGGCTGGGATGTTATAAAGGCATTTCTGCTCTGATACAGGTAAGGATCGACAGTTTCTGAGGTTCTTTCCCACAAGCTCTGAGATTCTATGATCCTACTTACCTCAGTAACTTCTGGGGGTATCAGATCTGAGCTTAATTCTATATATTTCTTGGGATTCAGTCTGGGTGAGTGGAGAGAGTGCTGAATTTTAAAATCTGAAGACCAGAGTTCAAATCTTCTCTCTTCCACTTACTACCTGGGTGATCTATAACAAGTCACATAACTTCTTAGGTCCTCAGTTTCTTTCTATGTAACATAAGGAGGTTGGACTGGATGGCCTCTAACCTTCCTTCCATCTGTAAATCTGTCATCTTGTGATCTAGACATCTGGATGGCTTGATTCTGTCTCTCTGTGTCTCTTTCACTCTGTGTCTCTGTCTTTCTCTCTGTCTCTTTCTCTGTCTAAACTAACCAACCCACGAATCAAGAGTTGCCTCCCAGCTCAAGATTCATGGCTTCATGATCCTCCCTGCTAGAGTGGCTGCCATTTAACTGTCCCCGGCTTCATTTTCCTCACCTATAAAATGAAAGGGTAGGACTAGTTGGCTTCTGAGGTCCTGTCCAGCCCAAGACTTAAGATCCTCAGTCACTTAAAACCTCTGGGCCTCAGTTTCCTCCTCCCTAAATAAAATGAGACTAAATATAGCCTTGGAGGCTCCTTCCATCTCCAAAGCTGTGACCCCTTTTGTCTCTATGACCTTGGGACATTTATCATCAGTATCCTTAACCCCTTTAAGGACACTATGACCCCAGCTGAAACTTCTCATTATTTCCCTTCTCCTTTTCCCCCTACATCCCACTTGTTACTTCCATTTTTACATGTCACCATGAACAATCTGGACCCTCCTCAGGGCAGAATTCCCACCTGGAACTTTGATGCCTCCCAAGTGGAAGTAGAGCAAATCAGGGAGGCAATTTCTCTTAGAGCTAGAATCATGTCAGTTTCTTTTTTCCGGAATTGTTCCTGCCATTAATCTGAAGTAGCCCCATTCTGACTCACTCACCATCCCCTACCTGCTCATTCCCCATGGCCTCCTGCTTGTTCAGATTCTATCACCTCTCCTTAGCTCATGGGACTTGAGTGTTTTTGCCAAGATGAGGTTCATTTTCAGAACAAAGCCGAGTGAATGTGCATGTTTAGGGTCTTTGCCTTTTCTTTAAAGTCCTCCTGGAGGCCAGTAAGCAATTTTCAAAAATCAGGAGAAATGATGCTTTTGTTCAGGACAAAAGAGAATTAGAGAGTGAGGCCTGTGTCTTTGTTCCCTGTCTTTCTTACTTACCTCTCCCTGGGTGGTTGGGGGGGCGGGGAGAGAGAGAGAGAGGAGAGAAGGAAGGAAGGAAGGAAGGAAGGGAGGGAGGGAAAGAGGAAAGTAGGGAGGGAGGGAGGGAGAGAGGGAGAGAGGGAGAGAAGAGAGGGAGGGAGGGAGGAAGGAAAAGAGGAAGGAAGGGAGGGAGGGAGGGAAGGAGGGAAAGGAAAGGAAAGGAAAGGAAAGGAAAGGAAAGGAAAGGAAAGGAAAGGAAAGGAAAGGAAAGGAAAGGAAAGGAAAGGAAAGGAAAGGAAAGGAAAGGAGAGGAAAGGAGAGGAAAGGAGAAGAAAGGAGAGGAAAGGAGAGGAAAGGAGAGGAAAGGAGAGGAAAGGAGAAGAAAGGAAAGAAGGGAGGAAGGAAGGAAGAAACACACTGGGAACACGATTATCCAGCTTCCCAACCAGATCAATGTGCTCTGACTGGGGAGCAGGAACAAAGACTAAAGCCCAGTAACAGTCTCAAATGTCCTCATCTTATTTTCCTTGCCCACCTTTCAAGACTGACCCAGAGTTAAAGGAACCTGCCCCGGAGCTCGATGGATGGAGACAAACATGAACAAAATATGTCCCTCAAGGAGACAGAGAGTGCAGTGGGGGGTGGGGGAGGGAGCACTGAATTTGGAAGCAGAAGACCTGGGTTCAGATCTCACCCGTGTGACCTTGGCCCAGTCATTTCCCCTTTCTTGGCCTCAGTTTCTTTATCTATAAAATGAGGAGGATTGTATTAGACACACTCTAATTTCCCTTCTGGCTCTGAATCCAAGACACCATGAGATAGGATCCAAAGTTACCGTCTTAGTTTAGACAATCATCCCTGTCTTGACCACTGCTATGCCTCATTATCAGTGTCTGCCTCAAGTCTCTCCCCTCTCTGGCCCTTCCTCCACACCAGTTCTTTTCCTCAAGTGAAGATCCAACCATACCCTTCCTCCCTCAATAAGCTTCGGTGGCTCCCTATGGCCTTTAAAATCAAATGTAGGGGCAATTAGGTGGTACAGTGAATAGAGTACTGACCCTGGAGTCAGGAGGACCTGAGTTCAAATGCAGCCTCAGATACTTGACATTTACTAGTTGTGGTTCCTTGGGCAAGTCACTTAAACCCAATTGCCTTGCCTTCCCCCCTCCAAAAACAAGCAAACAAAAAAGATCAAATATAAACTCTTCTCTATTTGTATATGTTGTCTCTACCCATTAGAATGTGAGCTGAGAGCAAGCATTATTTGGTGTTTTCTATTGGTATCTTCAGTGTTTATGACAAAGTATACACTTAAACACACTTTTTTATTCATTCAAGTATACACACATTCATTAGTTCTATTCAACACCCTCTACAACCTTCCGCCCAGTCCCCACCAACCTTTTTAGCCCCCTTAAACATTTCACAATTCGTATTATCATTTCCATTTTAGAGATGAGAAAATTGAGGCGCAAAAACATTAAGTGATGTGCCTAAAGATATACATACATACCTCGTAAGTATTAGAGAGGGGCTTTGAACCCAGTCTTGCTGTGTGTGATCCAGTGTGCTATCTGGCCACTGCATGAAGCTGCCTCTTCCATCATCACCATCTAAGAGAGCAGGTCTTTTATATACTCCTAAAAATCATTAAGGATACCCTTCAAGTGCTTTTGTTTATGTAGGTTATACCTATCAATATTTATTCATTAGAAATTAAAATATCTTAGTATTGTTATGAAAATAGTTTTGACCCCCAGAAATGCTTGGGGTGGGGGTGGTCTCCAGACTGCCCTTTAAAATCACTGGTCTAAAAGACAGGCTAGCTTGGGGCTCCTTTGGAAAGAAGTAATGTGTCAGACTGCCTCATCCTGATCCTCCAACCCTTTCCTCCCTGGCCCCTATTTAAATTGAGAAATTAAAAGGCATCACATTCCCAGAGAATAGAGGAAACTGGAGAAAGAAGGTAGGTTTTCCAGCTCCTCTTTGAATGGTATGGTTTTCACTGGGACTCTGACCTTGAGGCTCTGTCTGAGTATATGGGTACATACATGTATATATGTGTATCTGTGTGTATGACAGAGAGAGAGAGAGAGAGATGAGAGAAGGGACAGAGAAGACAGACAGACATGGAGACAGAGAGGAGAGAGACAGGCAGAAAGAGAGATGAGAGAAAAGAGAGAAAGAAAGAGAGGAGGGAAGGAGAGAGAGAAAGAAGAAGGGATGGAGAGAGAGGGGAGAGAGGGGGAGAGAGAGAGAGAGAGAAGAAGAAAGAAGAAGAAGAAGAAGAAGAAGAAGAAGAAGAAGAAGAAGAAGGGATGGAGAGAGAGAGGGAGAAGAAGGGAGGGAGAGAGGAGACAGACAGAAAAAGAGATGAGAGAGGGAGATGAGGGGAGAAAGAGAGAGAGAGAGAGAGAGAGAGAGAGAGAGAGAGAGAGAGAGAGAGAGAGAGAACATACTCCTGTATATGCATATATGCTGGTTGCAGGAAAATCATTAAATTCAAGAATCAGTGTGGGGTAGAGAAATACAGGAAAGTGCCAGGTGTGGGAGTCAGAGAAGAGAGATCTAGTTTCGAATTCTTCTTCCAACCTTGGCTTATATGATCATGGGTAAACTTTTCAAAGTCAATTTTCTTAACGAAGAGGACCATAAGAACTCTAGGGCAGGATGGCAGCTGGTGGCAAAGTGGATAGAGCACTGGGACTCAAGTCAGGAAGGTTTGAGTTCAAATGTGCTCTCAGACACTTACTAGCTATATGACCTTGGGTAAATCACTTAAACCCTGTTTTTCTCAGTTTCCTCAATGGGAATAATAATAGCACTTGCTTCCTAGGTTGTTGAGAGGATATAAATTATATACTACTTGTAAAGAGATCAGCACAGTGGTTGGCACGTAGTAGAAGCTTGACAAATATTATTGATGTTGTTAAAATCACGTGATCTTGGAAATGGAAAATGTCTTAAAGAACATCTAGTTAAACCCATGACTGAAATAGAAGCCTCTTGACAACACACCCAACATATGGTCATCCTTTTATTGAGGACCTCCAGATGTGGGCATTCCCCTTTTGGACAGCTCTTTTTGTTAGGAAGTTTTTCCTTGCATTGAACCTACATCCACCTCTACAACTCCTACCCACTACTCTTATATGGGCTCTCTGGAGCTGAGCAGAATAAGGCTAATCCCCCTTTCCCAGGATCACCCTTCAGATTCTAGAAAACAGCTCCCATGTCCTTCCCTAAGTCTTCTCTTTTCCAGGCAGAACGTTTGAAGGGAACAGCTAAGTCCCCATGAACAATTCTTCTGTATGCTGACTTTCTCCAGTACATCCAGATTTGGAAGGAGGGAGGTGAGGCAGGGGAGACAGATAATAATTACTCCACGACATGTGGTCATGGTGGCCAAACATGTGTCCCGCTTTGGCCAATTTGGTGATGCTCTCTTGAGACTCAACTCATTTGGCCTTTAGAAAGTGGGCATAGAGTCCTTTGGCCTGTCTTCCAGTCTCCTCTTCATGTCATGGAGGACATGTTTTGTTCTGGAAGGCTTGCCACTGGAGGGGTGTAAGCTTAATTCAGATCATGGCAAACTACAAAGGATCCAGGGGTGTAGTATGGGCCCCAGTGAAATATATGTATGTAAGTGGGTATGTGTGTCTGTACGTCTATACCTATATCTGCATATGTACTTAATCTCTTCCTATCTAAATCTTCCTGCTTCATAACTTCTCACTCCCCCTCTCCTTTGACATTGAGTCCACCCCAGTGCAGAACCTTATCACCTCCCCCCTGGAGTATTTCAATGGCCTGCCTCAAGTTCCTGTCTACACTGGTCCGTTCTCTACTCAGCTGCCAAAGTAATCTTTCTAAAGCACAGCTCTGACCATATTACCTCCCCTATCACATTTCAAATAATCTTCAGTAGCTCCCTATGACCTCCAGAATCAAATACTACAATCCTCTAGCTTTAAAAACCCTCTATCCCCCGGCCTCTTCCTACCTTCTCCAGTCTCCTTATACTTCACGCCCTTTTATGTAGTCTGTCGGCAGAGAGCCCCTCTGTGGGCAGGTAGGTGGGATAGTGAATAGTTCTAGGCTTCAGGAGGAGCTGAGCTCAAATTCAACCTCGGACATTTACTGGCTGTGACCCTGGGCCAGTCACTTGCCCCATTTCCCTCAGTTTCCTTACCTATCAAATGAGCTGGGGAAGGAAATGGCAAATCACTCCAATATCTCTGCCCAGAAAACCCCAAATGGGATCATGAAAAGTTGGACATGATGAAATGACTGAACAGTAACAACATGAACTTTGTGATCCAGTGAACCTGACCTCCTGGCTGTTCCTCAGGCTTCCCTGGCTTCCTTCCAGCCTCAGCTTAACGTTCCACTTTTGGCACAAAGCTTTCCCTAGTGCTCCTTGATTTTCCTTTCTTCCCTCTGAGGTTGCTCCCAGGGCATCTTGTTTGTCCCAGATGGTTCTTCTGTTGTCTCATGCACTAGACTGTGAGCTTCTCAAGAGTACGGCCAATCTTCTGCATTTCTTTGGAACCACAGCCTTAGCACAGTCCCTGGCATATAATAGTGGCTTAATAAATGCTTGTTGACTGACTGACTGACTATATCTTGCTATAACATCCCACTGTCTATGCCTGTATCTAGGGTGAGAGGCAGAGCTGAATAGAATAATGTCACACTCAAATGAGAAAAAAAAAAATTAATCCAATATACAAGGGTCCCTGAAGGTAGCATATTGACAGTTTGAAAATGTAATCTTGTCTATGTTTTATTGTATTTTTTATTTCATTTTTAAATATTTTCCAATAACATGTTAATCTGATTTGGGCTGGTAGCCCATGGGCCTTGTGTTTGACATCTCTGGCAAAGAGGATAGGGAGCCAAGGCCCCTCCCAGCCTTGATACATTCTAAGGGCCCTCCCAGCTCTGACATTCTCTGTTCTAAGGGCCCTCCTAGCTCTGACCTTCTGTGCTCTAAGGGCCCTCCCAGCTCTGACATTCAGTGTTCTAAGAGCCCTCGCAGCTCTGACATTCTCTATTCTCAGGGCCCTCCCACCTCTGACATCCTGTGTTCTAAGGCTCTCCCAGTTGTGACATTTGAGAATTCAATGTGAACAGTATCTTTCGTGATAATTGATGTCATAAGCCAGCAGGATTCTAAGCCATTGCCACCTGGTGGTACCTCGGCAACAGGACATTCTCATTTGAGCAGTTACAAATCCCAGCTCTCACAGTTGCTTGCCCTTCCTCTGGCTTCCTTCTTCCCCCTGGTCTCAGAGGGAAATCTAAAGACAGAGAAGACCTTGAACTCCATCTAGTTCCCCTCCCCTCCCCCCCACTCATTTTACCAAGAAGGAAACAGAGACACAAAGGGCTTTAGTACTTCATCTAAGGTCCCAGAAAGGGAGCAGCAGAGTTGGTCCTAATTCTTCTGACTATTCCCCATCCAGTGGGTCTCCTTTTTGGAAGAAACATCTAAAATCTTTGCCTCTTCATCTCATCTGTGATTCTGCAATATCAGAGGAAACTTGGACAAGTTAGATTCAGAGATACAGCAGCAGTGGTCAGAGACAGAGAGAAATAAAGTTTGACACTTTGAGACAGTCAGAGACAGAGGGAGAGATGTAAAAACAGAAAGAAGCAGAGAGTGAGAGTTTTAAGATATTAAACAAATCAGAAGTCAATTTCATTACTCTACTGAGTCAGGTCCCAAGGCTCCCAGCTAACAACTCCAGAGGGGATTTCTGCATTGCAAGATAAGGTGGCCAGCAGCCAGAGTGGTCACTGCATCTTCAAATGCTCTCTAATTAAGTTCCAGTCTGTCTCTGTGGGCCAAGGAGCTCTCAGAAGATAACAAAGCAGTAGGAATGCCCCAGTGAAATGGCAGATGAAGCCTCAGCTGCTCACAATGTACCCCAGAGCAGCCTGATCATCAATTTGAAATGGAAAGCCTTCTGCCTGGAGTTTAGCTAGTTGAGTGACCATGGAGGTCTTGAGAGACTGGATGCTACTATATCCCTCCTTCTCTCTCATTTCTGCTGCAGTGATGAAGTATGATTATGGGATTAACTGTAACTGGTATTGCAAGATATAAGGAGATTTGGGTGAGTAGCTGAGTAGCAGAGTGGATAGAGTGCCCGGCCTGGAGTAAACAAGACTCATCTTTCTGAGTTCAAATATGGCCTCAGATGCTTACTAGCTGTGTGACCCTGGACAAGTTGTATAACCCTCTCTGCCTCAGTCTCCTCGTCTGTAAAATGAGCTGGAGAAGGAAATAGCAAACCACTCCAGTATCTTTGCCAAGCAAAGCCCAAGTGGGGTCACAAAGGGTCAGACAGGACTGAAATGACTGAACAACAACAAAAAATACTCACCATAGCATTTCATTTTGTGTACCCCAACTCTGGTGGCTAATCCTGCGTGACTCATTCTTCACAGACTTCCTACTAGGATGCTGGAAATCTAAAGAAGGATTGTTGGTTCACATGAAGTATTGTATCTTTCTTGGATTAATGCAAATGTTGATTACATTCTAAGCTTTTCTGTCACAGATATAGTCTGTTACTGGGCTTTATTTTATGCTGTACAGGTATCTTTAAAAATGGGAGAACTTGGAGAAACATTAGAACTTAGAATGTCAGAGCTGGGAGGGCCCTTAGAACACAGGATGTCAGAGCTGGGAGGGGTCTTAGAACATAGAGTAGTGGTTCTCAACCTTCCTAATGCCATGACCCTTTAATACTTGTATGTGGGCATATCTGGGCATATCTGCATGTGGGTGGACCTGCCTGGAGACGGATAGAGGAGTGGTGTCTCAGTTTCTAAGACCATCAGAAATATGTGTTTTCTGATGGTCTTAGGCAACCCCTGTGACCCCTGTGAAAGGGTCGTTCAACCCGTGAAGGGGTCATGACCCCGAGGTTGAGAACCACTGACATAGAATGTCAGACCTGGGAAGACCTTAGAACACAGAATGTCAGAGCTGGGAGGGGCTTAGAACACAGAATGTCAGAGCTAGGAGGGGCTTAGAACACAGAATGTCAGAGCTGGGAGGATGTTGAAAGCAGAAAATTGACCCTTTCGCCCATAGAATATCAGTTAGAAGGGGCCTTAGAACACAGAATGTTAGATTACAATTTATTTATGCTTTAGCTGATAAATCACAAGAAATTACACAAGGCACATGGATATTAAGCAATATGCACAGAGTCCCAGAGCCAAGCAAATGTCCGAGGCCAGATTTGATCCAAGGCTTTCTTAATTCTGAGATGAGCCTCTATCTACTATGCCCAACTGCCTCTAGGAGCCCATTGTTTCATAAAAATCCTCCTTTTCCTCCTCTATCCGCATAGTATTGGCTGGTAAAACTGACAATTACATTCCTCCCTGTGCCTGGTTCTGATCATGTGTCTTAAAGCTTAAAACTCAAGTTTCCCAAGGGGAAAAAAAACAAACGATCTACAACAGTATAGTTGAAGCTGCATCATTTAGAGCAACGTTACCAGTTCTGCCCAACTCCATGTCAGGCGCCCGTTCTCCCAAAGAGCAGACCAGGACTCAGCCTCCCCTCTTCCCTCTGACCTAAGCACCCTGATGAAGCATTCTTTATGAGGCAGGCCATCTTCCTGGCAACTGTGCATTTAAATAAGACAATTGCAGTTCAGAAACTGGGGGTTGGTATCCTGAATGGGGCCAAGTTTGGGGATCTGTTATTTTTTACAGTCTGTGCTGGTGATTGCAGATCATAGCAAAAGGAATAATTGTTTCTGCTAGCAAGAGAAAGGAGAGTTTGGGGGTGGGGTGGGGAGGGTCTTGACATTTCATCCATTGGGGGACCTCTCAGCATGGAAATTCCCTCTACCATTGTAGATCATAAGATACGAGATTTGGAGCTCAGAAGCCATTTAGTTTAACCCCTTGATTTTGACTAGTCAGAACACTGAGACAAGTGACTTTTCCAAGGTCATTCATGAAGAAAATGACAGCTGAGATTGTCACCCATCTTCTGAATCCCTACCACAGTACCAGTGTATCTTCCTTAGGATCAGCAACTCATCTGCAGCTATTTTAGAAAATTACCTAGCAATCAAGATCACACAGCTAGAACATGCTGTAGGCAACCTGGTTCTCCACTGATCCCAAGTCTTACTTGCTATAGTCACTCTAAGACACGATTGCTGTAAGAGAAGCTGCAATAGTAACAATAATGTTACTGTTCTTCCTGTCCTTGTTACTAATGAGGCTTCCAAAGTAACAGATACACAACCCTCTGGAGCAGTGGTTCTCAATCTTCCTAATGTTGTGACCCTTTAATACAGTTCCTCATGTCGTGGTGATCCCCAACCATAAAATTATTTTCGTTGCTACTTCATAACTATAATTTTGTTACTGTTAAGAATCATAATGTAAATATTTGATATGCAGGATGTATTTTCATTGTTACAAATTGAACATAACCCACAGGTTGAGAACTGCTGCTCTGGAGCAACTGAGATTTCACTGGTATAGGGAGCTTCCTAATAAGGAAACCGATGCCAAGGCAGGCCAGCACCCATTCTGAAACTTAAAATATTAGAAAATTGCCTGGACCACTGAAAAGTTAGGAGACTTGCCCGGGATCACATGGCCTTTATGTGATAGAATGGGTTTGGAAATCAGCTCTTCCACCAGCTCTCTAGAGATTCACTAACCTGCATAGCCTTGGATGCCCATTTTAGAGATGGGGATTATTATCCCTATTTTGGAGATGGGGATATAAAGTCCCAGGGAGGGTAACTGGTTTATGTGTGCATGGTCACACAGCCAGAAACAACTGGCTCTAAGACTAAGGATCACAAAATTTCACAAAATTGGGAAGAGTCCCAAAGGCCACCTAGTTCAAAAATTCATACATACTCATGCAGGATCACAGATTTAGACCTCTGAGGTCACCTAGACCAACTTCTGTCTCCCACCCCCCCAAAAAAACAAAACCATACCACACAAGAGATCGGTCCTTCTCACTTAAAGTCAGAGTTGATGAATAATGAAGAAGAGCTCAAATTTATAGAGTGCCATAGGCTCTGTGCTGAGCGATTTCCAAATATTATCTCATTTGATCCTCACAATAACCCTGGAAAGTAGATGCTCGTATTATCCCTGTTTTACAGTTCAGGAAACTGAGGCAAATAGTTGAATAGATGTTTTTTCATTTTTCTTCATGACAAGTTGTGAGTAGAATTTGAAGGAAGGCAGGGTGAGGTATAGGGCACTGGACCCCAAGGGGAGAGGAGGAAAAGTCGAATTCATGTCTGCTCTACCTGAATGGGGCCTGAGTGAAGCAAGGTCTAGCAGGCAGCATCCCTGATCACTGGGACAAGCAGAGGCTGCTCAGAGTACTCTCATTTCTTCTTACCTGGATCCTTTACCTTTCAAATGACAGGTCCTGCTAGACAAAACAGCCAGGGCTCATGAAACGGGGGAAACAAAAGCAGAGCATCTGGTCTCTGCTGTCACACACACACACACACACACACACACACACACACACACACACACACACCTCCCCTCTCCAGGACAGCCTTTTTGGAGGGGCTCCCAAGCCTTCCTGCTGTGACTGGGGCTCTGGAGATAAAGGAGCAGATTGTCTGGGTTGGGGAGGCCCCTTTGTACAGAACATCGGGAGGCCCAGACAGGGGGAGGTCAGCCCCAGCCTTGAGGAGGCCAGGTATGAAGGACCCCAGCTGTCCCTGTTCTAGTGGCAGCAATTGGGCTCTTAATGGATTCAGAGAGCAGCCCAGCCCAGACAATTTGAATGCTGGAGGATCATCTTCTCACCCTCCCTCCTCCCCCTTTCCTTTTTTTCTTTTAACCTGGTTTAGATTGTGGGATTGCCCCCATGCTGCTGTTACGTCTTTAAAGAACATGAGGAAGAGAGGAACTCACACACACACACACACACACACACACACACACACACGCACACACAAACACACAGAGTCATCTGTTGGCAAAATTTGGGAATTCTCTGCCTGCCTCATCTTTGTTACTCTAAATGTCTGTCGTCTTTGGTCCTTCATTATCAGGAAGAGGGATAACACCTAATTCCTTTAGCTATTATCGAGCCAGGATTCTTGGAATCTATAGGCCTGAGTTATGGAGAACATGAGTTCTGAACCCCAGAGACAGAAAACAAAGGCATGTTAATATGAGAGGAGAGAGAGGGGGGGAGAAAGAGAGAGAGAGAGAGAGAGACAGAGACAGAGACAGAGACAGAGACAAAGAGAGAGACAGAGAGACATAGGGAGGGAAAGAGAGAGAGAGAGAGAAAGAAAGAGAGAGAGAGAGAAGAGAGAAAGAGAGAGAGGAAGAGAGAGAGAAAGACAGAGACAGAGACAGAGACAGACACAGAGACGCAGAGACAGAGAGACAGAGAGTGAGAGAGAGGGAGGAAGGGAAGGAGGGAGAGAGGGAGAGAGAAGAATAAGGGAAAAGAGATGCAGAGAGACAGGAAGAGACAGAATGAGAGAGACGCAGAGAAAGGGAAGCCCAGAGGACAGGGATCATCAGGGGATCCCTAGATCAGTAGTTAGCCTACTACCAGGTGATGACATTCACTGGGGTATTGCACAGTGGTGTCAAACCCAAATAGAAACTGACACCTGTAGCCTTACACTCAAAAAACCAGAATTTCACATTATCTGTGCTGCATTGTATTTTTATGTATTTTGTTAAGCATTTCCCAGTTACATTTGAATCTGGTTCAGGCTCGCTCCAGACTTCGCAGTGTGACCCTTGACACCTCTGGGCAGTGGATAAGGAACAGGCCTCACACCCCAGAAGTCCCGGACTCAAGTCTTGCCTCTGACTCCTACTGGCTAATAGCTGCTTTGCCCCTTAGGATTCTGGGCAGCTCTCTAAGACTGTATTTTAGAAAAGGTTTTGACCTGCCCTGGTAGAAGAAGTCTCCTTATTCAGGAAAGCCTTATATTAATATAACCACAGGTCCAGGCCTAATCCCTACTGCAAGGTCCATAAAGCAGGAACATATATTGAGAGCTTGAACAGCCTTTAGGAGCCATTTAATCCAGGCCCTTATTCTATAGACATGGTAGCCCCAGGGAGGCCACTCAAGGTTCCAAGGTCACATAGGTAAGTAACTGTCAGAGCCAGGATTCATACCCAGGTTTTTCTGACCCCAAACCCAGGATACTTCCCATTGTTCCATGTTATTAACTCAAAGACAAATATCAATCTGTTCAAAATGATTTCTATATAATGGTAACAGGATTCTTAAGAGTTTACTTTTGGGGCTGGATATGCAGTTTCACTGGTGCCACTTCAGGTACCTATTTAAGAGGACCAGTGGGAGAATAGTTAGTTGCCAGTTGGCTTGGTAGAGATATCCTTTAAAAAACAATCATAAAACAAATGCTAAAGCACCTCATTATTCCTAGAAAGAAAATGGCACCCAATTGGCTCCCTTATGCCTAGTTGGGCATTCCTAGAGACTTCAGGCCACGTGGACCCAACCCATCATAAGAAGAATCAGGAGAAGAGAAAACAGAGGGGAGAAGGGAAAATTTGGGCAGGCCTGCACTCCTCAGTCGAACTCCAGATGAAAGGAGGGCCAACACACAAAGCAAGACTGGGCTGGAATATTCCATTGTGGCTCCTTAGAAAAGAAATGGCCTGGCATCCTACTAAGGGGTTGTTGCTTCCCTGGGTCACTGTATGGAAAGAGAGAGGAAAGGTCATAAGAATATTGCTATATTCCATCAGGCCTGTGCAATATTCACTTCTAGACGTCACATTTTTGGAAGGATGCCAATAAACTGGAAAGTGTCCCAAGGAAGATAATCAGAATGTTGAAGGGCCTCAAAATCACAAGGATCAGCTGACAGAACTTGGAGTGTGCAACCTGAAGAGAAGGCTCTGGACCTTGTGCCCGTTGTCTTTAAGAACCTGAAAGGGCTGCCATAGGGAAGATTGAATAACCTTGCTCTGTTTGGCAGAGCCAGGAATAATGGGTAGAAGTCCCCAAAGGCGAATTTACACCAGAGATTGAAAAACTTCCTCAGAGTTAGGTCCATGCTTGTCCGAGTTCAAGGAGTCATTTTCTCTTCCCTGGAGGTCTTCAAGCAAAGTATGGATGGTCACTCGTCAAGCCATGTCATCGTGGGGATTTTCTTTTGGCTTTGAATTGTTGACTGTTGAGCTCCCAACTCTGAAATTCAGGGATTCTCTTTTGAGACTTTATCTTTATATCCAGAAAGCCTAGTATAGTGCCTTCTACATAGAAGATATGTAATAAATGCTTATTGAATAATATATGAATAGTATGGGCATTTGGGGACATTTAAGGATAGAGCCCTGGGCTTGGAGTTCAGGAAGTCCTGAGTTAAATTCCAGCTTCAGAAATTTACTGTGGGACTGTGGGCAAGACACTTAACCCTGTTTTCTTAAGTTTTCTCTTCTATAAAATGAGCTGGAGAAGGAAAATGGCAAATCACTCCAGTATCTTTGTCAATAGAACCCCTCAAAAAGGGGTCACAATGAGTTTGACATGACTGAACAACAGTAATAAAAACAACATGGGTATTTGGGCAGTAGCCTTCTGGAGACAATCTCTTCTCTCTTCTTTCGCCCTTATAGTGATTGTAAGTGAAGGTAGGAGGTCAGGAAGAGAGAAGAAAGTCCAAGTAAAAAAGGGCATATGAGACTCCTGAGTTGGTATTTGGGGGCAAATTAGTATCCCCCTACCCAGAGTCTATCAAATCATATAGGATGGGCAGCTTCCTACGGAAAAAAGTTTTCTTCTGCCTTTATGTAATATTGTTAATATTAATGAAGTCAGAAGCACAATTGCAATGGGCTTGAACACTTCATGAAAAGTCGAGTATCTCCTCATAGAAGAGCTATAACTAGAAGAATTTTTCCCTGGCAAAGGCCTCAAAACATGCCCAGAGCGAGCAGAAGGAAATGTGTCCTCAGTTGGGTTTGGGAGTGGAGAAGACACCGTAGCATGATGAAGAGAGAGACACTATAAACTTTTGCCTGAATGGATGGTGGCAATCAATGACTTTCAGGACCCTATGAACTTGGCTGCCTAGGGCAAGTCCCCAACTGCCCCATCCTGGTTTTGGTCCTGCTTCATAAGAAGGGTCTGCCACCCAGGAAGCAGATGGCTACTCTGGCTGAGAAGTGAACCAATTATAAGTAAGCTCAATGCTACCTAGAAACAGAGGATACCCTCATGGTCATGTCCATCTTGTCAGCATATTTCCTTATTATAAAATTCTCTTTATCTCTTTCTCTCTCTTGACAGAGGGAGACAGAGCAGAGAGAAAGAAACAGAGACAGAGACAAATAGAGTGACTGAGAGAGAAAAAGAGACAGAGACCAAGACAAAGAGAGAAACAGAAACAGAGGGGGAGAGAGAGAGGGAATACTTTAGAGAATTCACCCTGTTATTTCAGGTTGAAAAGTGTTGTTCACATGGGTTCAGTGACTGCCATCTGATGCCAAGTTTGTGGAGATGTTCCAGTGCAGACTCTAAGATTACAGGATAGTCACAGTGCAAAGATTTTGTCCGGCTTAACTCTCAGTAGTTTCTCTCTGGAGTTCTCCACTTTGTCTCCCCTCTGTTTCCCCTCTCCAGTCCAAGGACTCTGAACAATGGCCAAGGTGATATTCCTTTGATCATGCCCCTCTTCTACTCAACCATATCCAATGACTCTCTATTGCCTCTAGGATCTAATGGAAGTTTTGCTCCTTGACTTTTGAAACTCTCCCCCAAATCCCAAACCTCTCTTTGAAGCTTCGTTACTCCTGGCTCTCCTTCACACATTGCCCAGTCTAGTCAAATGGACCCTCCTGCAATTTCTGGTTGTCCAAAGGGGTGCTGGAAAGGGCAGGAGCTTGGATTAACATTTGTTCATGGCTTCTGATGTTCCAGGTGCATCGCCAGAACATTCCTTTCACTTCTGGGTTTTTGTGCTCTGGGACCCCATTACATAGGTGCAGGGCAGACAGAGGAACATCAACCAATCAGTCATCATGGACCTACTATGTGATAAGAAGTGATGACGCAGACCACCCCCCAAAAATGATCCCTGTAGGTACTGACTTTAATGGGGGGAGAGGAGGAGAGGTAGGGAGACATTGTGCACATTTATAAGGATTTCTAGCACAAACAGCTACAGCATAATTGCAAGTGAAACACGGGGTAATTAGGGAGTGAGGCCATTAGCAATTGGGGGCATAAGAAAAGTCCTCATGTAGAAAGAAGATAGGAGGAATTGAGCTGTCTTGAAGGAAGGAAGGGATTCTAAAAGGCTGAGATAAGGAAAGGGTATCCACTGAGGCAAGGAAATGGGAGATGGAGCTCCAGAAGTGAGGATGTGCCAGTTTGTCGGGATCATGGAGTGTGGAAGATAGATAGATAGATACATAGATAGATAAAGACACATAGATGAGACACATAGATAGATGGACAGACAGACCAGAGATAGACAGAAAGACAGACAGACAGACAGACAGACACACACACACACACACACACGCACGCGCGCACACACACACACACACACACACACACACACACACATAGAAAAACCAGCAGACAAACTGACAGGCAAATAGACAGGAGAGAGAGAGACAGAGAGAAGGAGAGAAAGAGAGAGAGAGAGTCAGGCTGTGCCAGGAGTTCTATTTAGTGCTGGGGATAAAAAATATAGTGAATTAAGATAAATCCCTGCCTTCAAAAAGCTTATATTTTAATGGAGGTAGAAAACCTCAAAGGCAAGCTAGGAAGGTGATGGGCAGTGCCCAGTGTAGACCCGGCAGAGAAGAGTCTTGAAGATCTAGTTCTGGGCAAAATAAAGTAAAGAAAACTCACTTTCTAAGAGTCCAGGATTGTTCTGGGGCAGAGTCCAAGAGTTTCTGAGTGGGAATGATGACTGGAGTAAAGGCAGCACGATGTGGCTGAGAGAGGGAGCAATGCATGAGTGAGCCAAGACAAACACTTTGGCACCAGTTTCTGAAGCGCTTGAAAAGCTACAAGAGGAGTTTCTGTTTGATTATAGAAGCAATAAGAAGTCACTAGAGATGGAGAGGAACTTGGATATCGCCTTATCCAATAATTGTTTTTTACAGATCAGCAGCCTCAGAGAGGTGAGATGACATGTCTGAGGCCACCAGCAAAAATAGGATTCTAGTAAAAGACATTTTTTTTTTGTCAGATCAGATCTTTCATTCGTGACAGGAAGCACCAATGAGGAAATTACTTCCATTAATCCAAACTCAAAAACATACTTCAATTTATAGCCTAAGAGAGTTGCCTGAGACTCTTAGAAGTTGACTTACTTGGGCTCCCACAGCCAGTACATGTTAGGAGTGAGCCTTGAATCCAGGGAATTCCTGACTTGAAAGACCAGTTTCTGTCAGCACTTTGCAATACTGCTCCTTAATAACAACAACAGATACTATTAATATTAATAATAATGAGTAGTAGTAATAATAGCTGATATTTACAGAGCACGTTAACATTTTCAAAAGCCAGTATGTACATTACCTTTTTCAAGCTTTACAGCTACACAGTGAAGTAGACATTGAAGGCATTATTATCCATAACTTACAAAGAAGGACACTGAGGCTCAGATAGGGTCACACAGCTACTAAGTGTTAGAGATACTATTGGAACTCAGATCTTCCTGACTCCATATCTCATGTTCTATCCACTCTGGAAGTTGACAGGATCATCAACCTGTCAATCAACATGAATCTATTGTAGTTTCACTCACCTAGGAGGGGAAGGGAGGGACTGAATAGAAGCAATACTTGGTTCAATTCAGCAAACCTACCATGTGCAACTCACTGTGCTAGGCTTGAGGATACAAATTTTGAAAACCACATAGGTCCTGCCCTCAAGGAACTTCCATTCTACCAGATCATGCATTCTACACTTCATCCTCAAATATCCTTCTAATGCTTTGGCTCCCTTTGCTGCCCTTACCACACTCTAACTCCTATTCCCCAGTTAGACTCTAAGCTGCTTGAGGGCAGAAACTGTTATATTTCATCTTTGTAGCCCCATGTCCTTGCTTATAACAGGGATTATAAAAATGTCTGTTGAAATGACTGAGCCTTCCAGCCTGGTGGGGAGACAAGATATATGCATGAGCCAATTAGAGAACAAGACAGTATTTTATGTTACAGCATTTTATACTGATATAATAAAGTGCTACATTATGTGGTACAGACAATTAGAGAATAGGACAGATTACAAGAAGGGGCTAATTGTGCTGTACGGACAAGGACAAAAGGAGCTAGAGAAAGGAAAAATCAATGTGACCTGATATTTGCACGCTGTTCAGTATAGAGCAGAATTCAGTATAAAGGCTTGGAAGTTATCCAAGGGGTTAGCTCCTGAATCATTAAGAAGGCCTCAGTGTAGAGTAATGTGCTGGCATGGGCCTCAGGGATAACATTCTACTGAGGTTCTGGTATGTTTCACCTGTATTCAAATTGGTTCTCCATTTGGAGGTTGCAGTGACATCAAGATCCATAGGGAATTCTTCCGTGAGCCTACATACAAGAAGGTGAGAAATCAGACACAATCTGTGTGTGTGTGTGTGTGACTGTGAAATAAGAATTGGATTGGATATCTAAGGTCCCTCCTAACTCTAACATTCTCTGTACTAAAGGCTCTTTTAACTCTGATATCTTCTGCTCTAAGGTCCCTCCCAGCTCTGATATTTTGCGTTCTAAGGCTCTCATCTCCTGTGTTTTAAGGGCCCTGTCAGCTCTGACATCCTGTGTTCTAAGAACCCTTCTAGCTCTGTTATTCTGCATTCTATGGTCACTCCCAACACTGACATCCTGTGTTCTAAAGGGCCCTCCCAGCTCTGACATCCTGTGTTCTAAGGTTCCTCCCAGCTCTGACATTCTATGGCCCAAGGTATCCCTTCTCACCTTCCCCTACCCACTCTCCATCCTTGATCCCTTCCAACTTCAATTCTATATAAATTCCCAGATCTATATCATGTTTTTGCCCTCTCCTCTCTTTCAAGAATGTAAATTTTACCTCTCAGTACACCACAAGCTCTCAAGGTCAGGGTCAAGGACCAAGCCTTATGCCCCTTCTGTGTCATCACAGTCTCAAGCAAATATGGCCCTTGACATGTTTTGGTTGATTTTTTAAACATAACCTTTTAAAAGTTAAAAGTAGTAAATGAATATAAGGTCATAAGACTAAGAGAGCTAGAGTAATAAGGACTCAAAGGCTAATTGAGTGCTAGGACCTTACCTAACAGTTGTCTATCAGGGGTCTTTGGAAATTAAAGCAAGGGCACCCAAGTTCACCCAGTTAGCAAAGAGCAGGCCTGGAAATTGAAGCTTAGTCCTCTGTCCAATGAATCAATCAATGCTTCTTTTACATTAGTGCAGAAGAATCCCACTGTATTTCTTTCTACAGACATTTGTATATACCATTGTAAAGGACCTGGGTTCAAATTCTTTATACCCAATTCAGAGTGTGTGTCATTCCCTCCTTAAGCCAAATTCAATGAGAGTAAGGTTGACCCATTCTCTTTTGCCTTCCTGTTCTTCCCCTCCATTGTAACAGTTATCTCTTGCCTCTTCTATATGAGATAATTTACCCCATTCTGTCTTTCCCCATCTCCTCTCATTATATTCCTCTCTTACCTCTTAATTTCACTTTTTAAATATCATCCCTTCCTATTCAATTGGTCCTGTGTCCTCTGTCTATGTATACCTCTACACATATATACACACATTCACATATGTATTCATATGCATATATACCCTCCTATATAGACATATATGTATGTGTG
>CM053588.1:48195900-48268724 GCA_028646515.1 Pseudochirops corinnae
CTCATACTGAGAAAAGTTTCATAAGTTACAATTATCATTTTTCCATGTAGGCATGTAAATAGTTCAACTTTGATAAGTTCCTTATGATTTCTTTTCCCTGTTTACCTTCTCATGCTTCTCATATTTGAATGTCAAATTTCTATTCAGCTCTGGTTTTTTCATCAAGAATGCTTGAAAGTCACCTCATCGTATGACCATATTTTCCCCTGAAACATTATACTCAGTTTTGCTCGGTAGGTGATTCTTGGTTTTAATCATAACTCCTTTGATCTCTGGAATATCATATTCCAGGCCCTTCAGTCACTTAATGTAAAAGCTGCTGGGTCCTTTGTTATTCTGATTGTGTTTCTACAATATTCAAATTGTTTCTTCTTGGCTGCTTGTAATATTTTCTCCTTGGTCTGGGAACTCCGGAACCTGGCTATAGTATTCCTAGGAGTTATCTTTTTGGGATCTTTTTCAAAAGGTGATTGGTGACTTCTTTCAAGTTCTATTTTTCCCTCTGATTCTAAAATATCAGGACAATTTTCCTTGAGAATTTCTTGAAGGATGATTTCTAGGTTTCTTTTTGATCATGGCTTTCAGGGAGTCCAATAATTTTTAAATTGTCTCTCCTGGATCTATTTTCCAGGTCAGCGGTTTTTCCAGTGAGATATTTCACATTGCCTTCTATTTTTTCATTTGTTTGGATCTGTTTAATAGTGTCTTGATTTCTCATAAAGTCATTTGCTTCCATTTGCTCCAATCTAACTCTGAAGTAATTGTTGTCTTCAGTAAGCTTTCGAAAATCTTTTTCCACCTTGCAAATCTGGCTTTTTAAGGCATCTTCTCCTCATTGGCTTTTTGAGCCTCTTTTGCCATTTGAGTTAGTCTATTTTTTTAGGTGTTATTTTCTTCAGTCAGGTTGTTGACTCTCTTTTCATGATTTTCTTGCATCATTCTCATTTCTCTTCCCAATTTTTCCTTCACTTCTCTTACTGGATTTTCAAAATCCTTCTTAAGCTCCTCTATGGCCTGTAATCAATTTATATTTTTCTTGGAAGCTTTTGGTGCAGGAGTTCTGACTGTATTGTCTTCTTCCTGTTCCATGCTTTGATCCATTTTGTCCCCAAAAAAGGAATCTAAAGTTGAATTGCTGTGCTTGCTTTGCTTCCTTTGCTTGCTCATGTTGCCAGTGAATTATTTGACTTTTAAGCTCTTTGCCACAGTAGAACTTTGCTTCCAAAGGGGAGAGCTTTGTCCCAAATTGCTGGGGTTTTCACAGCTGCCAGAGCTATTAGGCCACTGTCTCTACAGCACCCACCAGCTTTGGCTCACTGGTCACACACCTCAGAACTACCACCCAAGACTACAATCCCAATCTAGGCAGGTTAAGGCAAGAGTGCTTAGCCTCTGAATGTATGCTTGGCCCCCCTACGATCTGCACACCAAGAGCTCTGAAGCATCCCGTGGAGGTGGCTGCAGGGTCTGGCTCCGGAGGCAGAGGCCAGACTGCTCTATGCTCCCCCCCACCCCCAATTTAGCAGAGTTCCACTGACCTTTTACTTTGTCTTTGGCATTTATGGGTTGATAATTCTGGAAAACACCATAGTTGTTGGTCATCCACTCTCCCAAATGCTCCAGCTGTGGCTAGTTCAGGTTGCCCTGGGGCTAAAACTGTGGGCTCATACAGGGCTGGGATCAGCTCCCAGAGTGCTGCGATGAGCCCTTCCTGTCCACCTGCCAGGCTGCCTTCAGTGGGAGCATTGTTTCTCTGGCCTTTTGTGGGTGCTAGAGCTCTAAAATTTGTTTAGGGTCATATTTTATAGTTATTTGAGGCGGTTATGGGGGGAGCCACAGAGTTTTCTTGTTTCTATACCACCATCTTGACTCTGCCCCCATATCTGACTTTTCATGACCCCATTTGGGGTTTTCTTGGCAAAGATACCAGAGTGGTTTTCTCTTTCATTCTCCAGCTCATTTTAAAGGTGGGGAAACTGAAGCAAACAAGGTTAAGTGACTTGCACAAGGTCACCCAGTTGGTGAGTGTATTTTTTACAGTTGAGGAAACTGAGGCAGACAGGGTTTTATAGCTAGTAAGTGTCTGAAGTTGGATTTGAACTCATGAAGATGATTCTAAGCCCAATGTTCTATCCATCATGTTAGTGTCTAACTGATATCTAGAGGTCTTAATCTAGGTATCTCTTCAATCTCTGTATATGTAAATCTTATAATCTTAAATAATTTACTACTTTTAACTTTTTAAATGGTAAAAAAAAAAAAACAAGCTATGGCCTAATAATCACATGGTCTAAATATGATCCAATAATCATTTTCTATAACAAAATCTTAATATTTTACAGTTAACCTATAATAATAATGATGATAATGATGATGATGATAGCTAGCATTTATATAGAACTTTGAGATGTGCAAAGTTCTTTACAAAATTATTCTGTTTTATCCTCATAATAACCCCAAGAAATAAATGTTATCTTTATCCTCATTTTACAGGTGAAGCAAAAGAGGCAAAAGTTAAGCAACTTTCCCACAGTCAGACTGCCGTTTGTCTACGGTTGAATTTGAACTCAGGTCTTCCTAAGACACTCCATCAATTGGTTCTGGGCATTTTCTCTGGCTCTCTCCCATGCTTGGACTGCTCTTCCTTGTCACGTCCACCTACCGACTTCTCTGTCTTCTTTTAAGTCCCAACTAAAATCTTATTTTTTATAAGAAGTCTTTTCCAACCCCTCTCAATTCTAGTGCCTTTCTTCTCTTAATCATTTCCTATTCCTCCCATGGAGCAGCTAGTTGACACTGGGTATGGAACACTGGGTCTGGATCAGGAAGACTCATCTTTCTGAGCTCAAATTTAGTCTCAAACACTTAGTAGCTGTGTGACCTTGGGCTCTCTGAAGAACCACTTAGTATGAATGGGCCTTCCCAGATCAATGACTGCACTGGTTTGCTGAATTCTGGGGTCCCAGTGGATAAGTAAATCCCTTTAACCCTGTTTGCCTCAGTCTCTTCATCTGTAAAAAGATCCAAAAAAAGAAATGGCAAACCATTCTAGTATCTTTGCCAAGAAAACCCCAAATGGGGTTATGAAGAGTTGGACATGACTAAAATGACTGAACAACAATGGATTTATCATGCGTGTAGCTTGTTTTGTATATAGTTTGTGTGTTGTCTCCTGTATTAGAATATAAGCTCTCTGAGGACAGTGACTGGCTTTTGTCTCTTTGTGTTCCCAGTACAGGCATAGTGCCTAGCACATAGTAAGTGCTTAATACGTATTTATTGACTGATGGATCTCTGAATCAAGGGCCAGCTTTCTATCCACCAGGCCACCTTTATCTTACCTCCCAGCACCAACATAATACAGGGTTAGCTGCTGCTATTACAGGCAGAAAGCACCCTGAAATGAACTATGAACAAATACAGGTTTTTCCTCAGAAAACAAATGAATAAATAAGATGATATTGGAAAGATGATGCAAAATCATGAATAGGCAACCTGCCTCAGAGTCATAAAAAGTTAAGTTCAAATCCAGTCTCAGATAAATAGATATAAATATAGAGCTAGATAGATAGGTAAATACAGAGATAGATGGATATATATATATATATATATATATATATATATATATATATATATATATATATATATATAAAGAGAGAGAGACAGAGACAGAGAGACAGAGACAGACAGAGAGAGAGAGACACACACACACACACACACACACACACACACACAGATTTGTTTTACCATTGACAAGTCACCTCAGTATCCTAGTACTGAAAATTGCCACACTGGAAGTTCCCTAGTCCAAATAAAATCACAAGTATAGACACCTGTGCACCCCACCCCTGCCTTCAGTTTAATGATATCAAGGAAATCAAAGTTGAAAAAGAGCAACAAAAAACAAAACAACAACCATGGAATTCCAGGATCTCAATTTTGGAAGAGATCTCAGAAATGATGTAGTCCAACCCTTACTTGAAAAAGGAGTCTCTTTACAATGTCCCAAATAAGTAGAATGTGAATTGAAAGATCTGGAAAATGATGAATGGTCAGCTCCAGGCAAATTCAAATTTTAAAGAGGCATGATGGGTGATAAGATCATAGATTTAGACCTGGAAGGGGTCTTGCAGGTCAACCAGTACAAAATCCTCACTTTTCAGATAAGGAGTATGAAGCTCGGAGAGAAGGGACTTTCCCAAGGTCATACAGCCAAGTGACATTGAGACTTAAATTCAGTTCCTCTGACTCCAAACCTAGCACTCTTTCTACTGTACCATGGTAAGTCTTCCTCTTCCTTTTCTTCTTCCTCCTCTTCCTCATTTTTTCTTCCTCCTAGACCTTGTCCTTCTCATTGTCTATTTCCTCTTCCATACTCCAGGTAGTCCATCTCTTCCCTTTGCCAGGGAACTCTCCTTAAATCCAGAGAGGGACAGAAGTCCTTGGGCAGACAGCCCCTGCCCACTTTAAGATCCTAAGATTTACAGACTCATAATTGGATGGGGCCTTAGACATCAGCTAGTCTAACTCTTTCGCTTTATATGAAGAGCCCAAGAATTTAAGTGACTTGATCAGAGTCTTACAAGTAGTAAGTGACCAAGACAGGACTCAAACCCAGGTCTCTTTTCAGCTCCTTGTCCATCCTGGCAGGCCTTTGCTATTTCTTCCAGGCTCTGGAATTGAAAATTGTCCCTTAAGCCAACAATGCTAACTCAAAAAATGGGAATATGGGGACTGTGTGTACATCACAAAGTCTTTGTTTGGTTCTTGCTCTCAGACAATCCTGCAGTGAATGGAGGCACTGTCATAGCACATGGCACAGAACAGGCCATGTGAACTAGTGCAGTCAATGCCAAATTCTATGCTCCCTCCCAAATCAGATTAGCCCAGGCTGTAGGAAAAATTGAGAAGAAGTGGAGGCTAGTCCAGGATCCCTACGAGAAGGAAGCCAGATTTTGTTCTGTTTTGTTTTTTTTTTAAGTCTCCAAACAAATGATCACAAATGTCGTTTTTCCTCTTCTTAGCTGCAACATAAGTGTATCTCTAACCCATACCAGAACAATAGCTACTTGGGGATTTTCCACTCATGGAAAGAAACAAAGAGCTGCAGTTGGCAGAGGCTGTGTCTTGGACTCTCTTTGCCTTTATATGCCCAGTGGCTTAGCACAGTGCCTGGTACACAGTAGGGGCTTGAGAAGCATTTGATGAATTTAATGAGCCTCGCCAGTTAGGCAGCACAAGCATTATTTTTTGTTGTTGTTTTGCAAAGTAATCATTGTTAAGTCACTTTCTGAGGGTCACACAGCTAACAAGTGCTGTTTTAAATTTTTTTTTCAATTAACAAGTAGTCAATTGTCTCCCTCTCACTCCTCCCCCCACAACCACTGGGGGAAGAAAAAAGAAAACAAAATTCTTGTAATAAATATGTGTGATTAAGGAAAACAAATCCCCCTACTGGCCACATCTAAAAAATGGATGTCTTATTCTGCATATTGAATCCATCACCTCTACATCAGGAAGAAGGAAACATTCTTTATCATTTCTTCCCTAGCATCATGGTTGGGTATCATTTTGATCAGAATTCTTATGGTTTTCACAGTTGCTCATGTTTACAATTTTGTTATTATATTGTTTTTTCTGATTTGGGTTATGTCACTCTGCATCAGTTGATACAACTCTTTCCAGGTTTCTCTGAAGCCCTCTCTTTTGTTGTTTCTTAGAACACAATAGTATTCCATTAAATTCATAATTTGTTCAACCACCCCCCAAGCAAAGGACACCCCCTTAGTTTCCAGTTTGTTGTCATAATCAAAAGAGCTATTATATTTTTATACATCTGAGTCCTTTTCTCTTTTCCTTAATCTCTTTGGGGCTATTGGTCCAATAGTGATATCCCTTGGTAATTTGAGTGGGGGTGGGGTGGGAGGAAACCCTACATTGCTCTTCAGAATGGTTGGACCAATTGACAACTCCACCAATCAACCAATGAATCAATCCATAAACACTCATTAAGTACATACTATGTGCCGGTATCTGTGCTTAATGCTGGGGATGCAAAAAGAGCCAAACATAAGTACTGTCCTTCAAAGTACTTACAATTAAAGGGGGAATCACTAACTAAACAATGATATGCCAAGCACCATGAGCTAGCTGTAAAAGCATGATTTTTGTATCTATTTTGCAGAGAGACAAATGGAGGTTCAGAGAGCTTGAGGCAATTGTCTAAGGTCACACAGTAGCACAAGCCAGATTCAAACCCATCTCCTCTATCTGAGGCCATCACCCTTCTCCTGTACTGTACTGTCCATTCACTGCTTTAGACATCTTTGTGATTGTTGGTTGTTGTTTGTGGTGGTGGTTGCTGTCATTGTTGTTTCTTGGACCTATGATTTTATTTTAATTGTCATAGATAACATCCCTTATGGAAACTCCCTTCCCAGATACAAATATCCAGATGGGCAATTCATCCTTGACTTAGAGTCTTAGAGCCTGGTGACACTGAGAGATTGAGTGAATTGACAATGGCCAACCAGCCAACAAGTATCAAAAGTGAGATTAAAAAGCAGGTCTCTTGTCTCTAAAGTCAGCCCACTATTCACTACAACTAGCTGCTTCTCTATTGCTTCATAAGACTCCAATAACCCACTGGAAATGAATACTGTAGAGCTAGCAACCTCCCTGACTAATGTGACTTTCATGTAGGTCCCTATGGGATATCTCTGGGACCCCAAGCCTTAGGAGGGGGTGCTGGAGCTGTCGTTTGGGTAGTGTGGCTAGAAGCTTAAAGTCATGAGACAGGATCTGTCCCCTTTGGTCTGATTCTTGTCTGGTCTCTAAGGAAAAAACTTTCTTTGTCACCCAGGGATTTCAGGTCCCATTCCTGTTTTTCCTAACCAGCCTTCAATGCCAGAGTGGCAAGCCAAGTCTAGCCTCCTGGTGCCAATTATTCAAAGCTGCCTAACAGAATGTCCCTGAACTGTCTGGAGGCCTCATTCATTTCCATGAGCAAACTTTAAGCTGCTCTTGGCAGGATATAGATTCTGACAGTTAAGAAAGTTTTTGAGCATTAGAGAAGACGTAAGAAACTTTGGAATAAATTGTCGGATCATTGAATGTTATAGGTAGATGGGGCTTTAGAACATAGAATGTCCAATCTGGGAAGGTTTTAGAATAAAGAATGTCAGAGTTAAGGAAGCTCTTAGAACATAAAATATCAAACCTAGATAGGTTTCCTCCTTCTCTTCCTCCTTCCTTCCTTCCTTCCTTCCTTCCTTCCTTCCTTCCTTCCTTCCTTCTTTCCTTTCCTCCTTCCTGAACTGTTTTTGTCTCCCCCTCTTTTATTCTTGTTAGAGGTATGGCTCTGTGGAGTGAAGAAAGGAAATACAGATTATATAAAAAACAAAGAATATCAATAAAAATTCATTTAAAGATTGGACTTGGCTCCAGGAAGACCTGACTTTTGTCATATACTTTATGGATGACCCTGGCAAAGTCATTGAATTTGTCACTGCTCAGGGCAATTCTCTAAGACAATATACTTCAGAGAAGCTGCAGATGTGCTTTGGTAGAGGGAGTCTCCTCATCCAGAACTTCACTATGCCAATGAAATCCTAGTTCCAGGCTTATTCCCTATCCCCATTGCAGCAGTCCAGATTAGCATTGTTCAGAGGTCTGAATTAGGCTGGCAACTGTGGTAGTAGAAGAGAACAGATGTCAGAGATATTGTATGTGCTGTAATGGAAGAATGGACGAGATACAGGTTTTCAATTATGAGTCAGACTCAGAGGAAGGAAGGAAAAAAGGAAGGAAAGGAGGGAGGGAGGGAGGAAAGAAGAAAGGAAGGAAGGAAGGAAAGGAGGGAGGGAGGGAGGAAAGAAGAAAGGAAGGAAGGAAAGGAGGGAGGGAGGGAGGAAAGAAGGAAGGAAGGAAGGAGGAAAGAAGCAAGGAAGGAAGGAAGGAAGGAAGGAAGGAAAGGTGGGAGGGAGGAAGGAAGAAAAAGGAAAGGAGTGAGGAAGGGAAAGAAAGAAGAAAAGAAGAATGGATAGATGAATGCTATCCTTCCTCAGACATGACAGATATAAAGGTGTTCATAATCATTGTATTATAGATCATATGTATCAGTGATTCTGAAGCTTGAGCTTAGAATGCCTGGAGGTGATGAGGTGGGACAAAGAGTTTTTGCAAGGGTCTGTGAATACATATGAATTCCAAGGTTCAACTACATTTCAAATCTCCAAAATGTGTACCAACCCTCTCATCAAATGAGTCAGTATAATACCTAAGCAAACATCCCTTTGGTAGACTGAATACATGTCTCACACATTTCCATGTGGTATTTTTAAACGTATGTCAATGCCGTTATGATAGAACACACACTGATTTATTTAAAACCATTTAATGTATTCAAGGAAGCTTTTAGTCATAGTCTTTAAAGATGGAGAGGCATGGGTTAAAGCAGAGGTAGGGAAGTTAGAAAGATACAGAATTGGTTGAAAGGATGTAGTTATTAATAGTGCCATGATATCTTGGGAAGGAGTTCTCTGTTCTTCAGAGGGGTGTCCCATGGAATACATTAGGAAAGGGGATGAATATCTGAATGGCTCTGGGCTGTTCAACATTTTTATCAATGACTTGGATAAAGAAATTGACATTGTTATGAAATTTGAAAGTGACACAAAGCCCAGAGAAATAGCACACTGGACAACAGAATTTTTTCAATCAATGGGTATTAATAGCACATCCATTATCACTTAAGGATTCAATTTTTTATGTTTAGGGAGAAAGAGTCTCAAAAATTTGGAAATCATGGAAACAGATTTCTGGAACTCAACAGGATCTTAGACTTGGTTTTATGTACATGTGGAGTAGTTGGTAACGACACAATTTTAAAAATTTCTAGAAAAGAACACACTGGAAAACATCTTTCTCTTGTTGTTGCCACTCATCAGAACATTCTTCCATTAATGGTGAAGTCCTTTGTGACTGAACCCTAAGCCCTTGCTTAGCATTTTTCTCACTTAGCACCCTATTTTTAAAGTACATAGAGTCCATGGAGAAGGAAATGTCATTTAGTCAGTAACACTTTAGTTTGAATTAGTTTATGAGGTTGATTTGCTATTTACTGGTTAGCCTGGACAGTATGGAAATGTTGGGAACCTATAGGAGAAGGTTGCCAGAAATGGGTTGTAAAGGGAAGAGAGAAGAGACCAGAGCAAGGATATAATAGCTGTCTCCAAGTATTTAAGGATCTGCCTCATGGACAAGAGGAGAACATGGGCTTTAGGACATCCTGATTCTAGCACTGGTTCTGCCATTACTTTACTGTGGAATTCTCTCAGGCAAATAAATCACTCAGTCTTTCTGGACTTCACATCCCTCATCTATAAAATGAGAGCTATTGGGTTCAGTGATCTCTCAAGTCCTCCTCGAAGCAAAGGACAGATGGAAGCCTGAGCTTGTGTGTATCTGCATTTGACTGTAGCCCTGGGAGGAGCCTGCAAAAGTGCCCAGAGAAGATCTTGACTTCATCACCAATCTGGGCTTACAAAGTAGAATGAGTCAGCGGGAGGAGAGGGGACTGTGAGCCTCCAGGAAAGCAGAAAGCTGGAGTTTCCTGGCTTTAACTTGATTGGAAAATTATTTCAACATCACTGTTGTCTCTTGTTGGTTAAACATGTGTTGCTTCATATTTCTCTTTCCCAGACATCCCTCTGGGTAGGGTATGGCAGTACCTTTTTGTCCAGCATCAGACACTAGACATCAGCATGAGACATGCATCATCAGAGAACTGCACTGGCCAGGACAAGATAGTAGTAGTAGTGATGATGGTGATGATGGTGATGATGGTGATGATGGTGATGATGGTGATGATGGTGATGATGGTGATGGCAACCAGAATTTATAAAGCACTTTAAAGATTGCAAGACATATTAAATATATTATCACATTTGACCCTCACAAGGGTCCTGTGAAATAAGCGCTACTATCATCCCCATTTTACAGATGAGGATGTTGAGGCTTAGAGTGAGCAGGTCCCTTGCCCAGAATCAAACAATTAGTTAAGTTTCTGAGGTAGGAATGAGCTTATATCTTGTAACATCAGGCTCAGTGCCCTGTCTACTGCAGTTTGGTTTAAATGCCCTCTCACCTCTAACATCCATTTCAATTCAGCAGACATTCATTAAGCATCATTTACATGCCAAATAAGGGGATGTTAAGACAAAAATGCTCTGAAGGTGATTACATTTCACTGGACATCCTGTGTTCTAAGGGCCCTCCCAGCTCTGACATTCTGTGTTCTAAGGGCCTTCCCAGCTCCAACATCCTGTGTTCTAAGGGCCCTCCCACCTCTGCTATTCTGTATTCCATTATTATCCTCATTTTCCAGATGGTGAAACTGAGGTCAAGTGACTTGCCTCAGGTCACTCAGATGGTATGTACCTATAGCAGGATTGACACCCAGTCCTGCAATTGACTTTGAGTCCTGTACTGTCTCTACTAGGTCCCTCTGAAGAACAGTCTCAGATCTATCCCACTAATCCTGCATCAATTCAAGAAACTTTGGGTCAGTGGTCCAAGGGCAGAAGTAGTCTGGGGAGGTGTAAAAACACACTCAGGGCTCTTTTATTCATCTGGATTAAGAATGAGCAAATCCCAAAGCCTAATAAACGTAGGAATTTGTGGCTCCTGCCTTTAGGGGAAGTATGAAGTCTCTCCCTCACTGTCATTCTATCCCACTTTATTTATTTAGCTAAAATGAGAAGTGATACAGGCTTGCAGAAAATAGTTATTGTTGCTGAATTTGCTAAGAAAATTGGGCAATTTATCAGAGAAAACGACGACAGAAAAGTACATAGGGAGGCCAGAGGTATTACTTTGCCATCTTCAGTAGCAGTAACACCTAAAAACAAATTCCAGGTACCTGGATGGGAAAGATGAATTTTGTTTTTCTGGGCAAGGATAGTGGGGGCTTGGTGTTTGCTTTCCTACATTCACTTACAGAAATTACAGGGAGTCCTCCAATGGGGTTGGGAGAGGTGCACAGCATCAGATAATGACCATCCATGATGATCTCCATGGTTCAAACCACTTGGATTCACGTAGACTCCAGGGTTCAGATCCCATCATCTGTATTTACCACCTGGGACTATGAGAAAATCATTTCACCTCTCTGAGACTTCTTTTCCTCATCTGTAAAATGGGGTTAATAATAACCTGCCTCCTGGTTTCCAGTGACATAACATGGATGAAATGCTTTGTAAGCTTAATATTGATATACAACTGGCATTGACTGAATCAATAGCATTTATGGTTAACTATGTTCCCTGTATTAAAGTGAGGGAGATACAAATTAAAAGAAAAATAGACTTTATACTATAGAAAGCATTGTATCATGTTGTATCATATCATATTGTATCATATTGTATAATATGATATGGTATGGCATGGCATGGCATGGTATGGTATGGTATGGTATGGTATGGTATGGTATGGTATGGTATGGTATAGAGAGGCAGGTTGCTGTAGTAGACTGAAGGCTGACCTTAGAATTAGGAAGTCTGGTTCAAAGTATCTCTGACACATACTAGTTATGTGAACATGAGCCTTGGTTTCCTCATCCGGCTCTAAATTTATTATCCTATCAACCTCTCAGTGTCCAGGTGGAACTCTGAGATTCTAAGTTACAGATAGCTTGTTGTTTACAAACCAAGAATTTCCAAACAAATGGTATCATTTGGAAATGGTAAATCACATGGAAAATGGTACAGTTTTTAAAAATAATTTACAAAGTACTTATATTTATTATCATGCTTGATCCTCATAATGACCTTGTGAGGCAGGTATTGTCATCCTTACTCATGAACTATTAGGAGAGTTTAAGTGGTTGGCCAAGGATTCCCCAGATACTAGGTGACTGAGGTGGAATCTGAATTCAGATCTTCCCAAGTCCAAACCTACAATGCTGGCTCTCAGCTTCAAAATTCTATTACTTGCCCCTCAGCTCTTCTCCTGCAGAACTTCTGCCCTTGGGCAGAATCTAGGTTTGTATACATCACCTGAATGCCTATTTAAAGCAGGTCCCAGCAATGCTTCCTTTTGCTCCATCCTCCCTGGCCATCTTCATTTGCACCTTCACCAATAGCATTGCAACCACTCATGTGACCCTCTCAAAATCCTTCCATCCCCACCTCCAGGATCAGTTCAGCTTTGCTATTGCTCCTGGAGGAGGCATGTTACTCTTCTCCCATACTCTCCATCCTTGTCAATTTCTGAACCAAAATGCCCCTCCCTGACAACCACTACCCCAATATGCATTGTCTTTCCTCTTAGAATGGAGGTTTCTTGAGGACAGAGATTGTAATTTGTTATTGTTTTTTGTTTGTTTCTTTAGCACAGGACTGGGAACATTGTAAATGCTTTAAAAAAATTCAATTCATTCATTCATGGGTCTCCAGCCATAACTCACTTCACCATGAGTTCAATTCAGTCTCTGGATTTCTTCAGCAGTCTTTACCCCACTGCACCCCACCAATCACCACCAATTTGCCTCTACCCCAGGGCCTGCTTATTTGATAGGTGAATCTCTAACCTGAGATTAACTATTTCCTGAGCTGTCCCAGTCATGCTCAATTCACTCCCATCTCCTTTCATTCTCTGGGCTTCTTCTCCTTCCCTCTTTCCAGATGCCATTTATATACCATCTTCCCCTATTAGAGTGTAAGCTCCTTGAGGGTATAGAATGTCTTATTTGCTTGTATTTTTATCTCCAACACTTAGTATAATGCCTGGAATCACTTAATTAATGCTTTATCTATCCTTTCTCTCACTCTCTCTCTCTCTCTTTCTCTCTCTTTCTTGCTTTCTCTTTCTCTCCCTCCCTCCCTCTCTCTCTCTTTCTCTCTCTCTCTCCTCTCTCTCTCTCTCTCTCTCTCTCATCTCTCTATGTATCATCCATATCATCTAGTGCTATTATTATCACCATTTTATAGATGAGGAAGCTAAAATGTAATGATATTAAGTAACATGTCCATTGAAACAGGACTAAGTAAATGCCTGAAACAGGTTTAGAACCCAGGCCTGCCAAGTCTTGCTTGCTAGCTCCCTTGTCATTTGACCTCCTAACCATCAGCTTTTAGACTACCCAGAAGGATTCAATGGCTCTCTCCTTCTCCTTCTATTGCATTTGGCATCAGAATTTGCCTTTGAATAATGTGTTCTTTGAGAAAATACCAAGAAACAGTGCCATGATTGAGACTGAAATAGATTGTGTGGGGTTGACAGCATCAGGGCTATTTCCAGGGGCTCAGTGAGTCTGGAAGGTGAGCATGTTGGACAGCACTGCTCTCGTTAGGGACCATTTTGAAGAAATGGGTGTTTATTTCAGGCTCCACGCCTACATATTTCACAAACAATGTGCTCTAGAAATGTCCAGAGAAATGCAATGGATGAAATAAGAATGAATCCTGAGTTAAGATAGATAGCTCCATTTGAAAATCTCAGGTTATATATATTAAAAAATAGCCACATTGGCAACAACAACAACCCTAAAAAATCCCCAGGAAAAATGGATGCAGGCAGAGCATTAAGTCAAGTAGACAGATGGAAAGCAAAGGAAGCTCATCAGAGGAGCCGCTTTTCATGGAGCACTTGGTAAATGCTTAGTCAGCCTTCTGACACCACAGCAAATCGTGGTCTAAGACAGAGAATAACGGCTAAAGCATCAAGGGAAGGAAAATGGAAAGTGGAAAGAGCCATTCTCTAAGCACCAAAGATAAGAAATAGAGTAAACAAAACTAACCATGACCTTGAAATTCTACCCCCACGACATCACTCATATCCATTCCCCTCTTCTTACCTTTCATGACTCTAACCTCTCCCTTGCTTTAGGCCTCATCACCTCCCACATGGTCTGTTGCAAGGGTCTTCTCAAGTCAACAGGCATTTATTAAGCCTTTATTATGTGCCTGGCTTTGTGCTAAGTGCTGAGGCTACAAAGAAAGGCAAAAAACAAAGAGTTCATATTTTAATGGGAGAGATAGCGTGCAAATAACTAAATATATACAAGATGTATACAGAGTAAACTGAAAGGTCATCTAAGAGGAAGAGGTACTTGCAAGCAGTGCTATTGGAAAAGAGGGGAACTGGGCTGAGTCTTGTGGAAAGGTAAGGAAACCAATCCAGTCTTCCTTGCCTTTGTTATCTACCTTGCTCCAGTCTACAAGCTCCAATCAGCTACCAAATTCATATTCCTTTAGTGAATTTAATCATGGTACTCCCTTACTCAAAAGTATTCAGTGGGTCCCTATTTCATCTAGGATATAAACAAAGGTCCTAAGCATGGAATTGAAAGCCCTCTACAATCTACAATCTAGGTCCCACCTCCTCTGTCTGCTCTTGTTTTCTTACAGTCTCCGTTTCATGGAAACTGGCATCTGTTGTCCTCTATACATGCCTTTCCGTCTCTAGATCTAGAATGCACTCCCTCCTCATCTCCATGATGTAGAATCCTTATCTTCCTTAGATGCACAGCTTAGACATTACTCCCTACACTAGACCTTTCCTGATCTCTTCTCTTTCTCTTGAAATTAGTTGGTATAGACTTCCTGCTTGTTTATCTCTGTGCATGCTGCATTTTGCCCCACTAGAGTAAGCACCTTGAGGCCAGAGACTAATTACTTTTGTCTTTGTATACCCAGTGTGCAATGTGTCATCCCAAACGTAGTAGATATTTCAGCACATAGTATATGTTTCATAATTTTAAAAATTGAATCCCATTTCCTAACATGACAAACTGAAAAAAAAAAATCAAACCAAACCAAAACCAAAGGTCAACTACCTGGCCCCATTTTCTTAGGAATGAATATCAGATCAAATGTGAATTTCTTTATTATTTTGCTAGTGGAACATTCTGAGAACCAGGGATATTGTTACCTTTGAAATTTGTCATGAGAGAACAACCTTCCAGATTCCACAAACATTTAATATATTGTATGAATGTTTATTAAGCATAAGTTACTATGTATTTGGTACTGGGCTCAAACCAAGGAAGTTCAAAGATGAAGACAGTTCCTATCCCCTTGAAGCTTATTACTTAATAAATGGTTAAGACCTGTGGGCAGACCAGTATATCATACAAGATGGAGTGTTATAAAGATGAAGGAGAGATTCAAATGAAGTACTAGAGTGAAAATATGAAACCAGGGTCACCAGGGATGGTATCTTGGAAGAAAAGTTTCCTAGCTGAGCCCAGAAATAAAAGAATTTCAACAGATGATAATAAAGAAGAAAGTAGGTGTATGTGTGTATATATGCATATGTACATGTACATGTATGTGTGTGTATATACACACATATATAAAATCAACAAGCCAGGTTTTTGATTGGATGAAAGAGGGACTATTTATTTTTGGTGGGGCTGAGGAATGTAGGGTGAATGACATGGAGACCAGCACATTTGTTCTTCTAGTCTACAGACAAGTGGGTGTGGGTGTGGGTGTGGGTGGCCTGGTAAGCTAGGACACTGACTTTTAAGATCCAGGGGTGGTCAAGAAGAAGAACACCAATTCTGAGATCAGAGAGCCAGCCACCTTTCCCCTTCCTCTTTACCCTCTGGGGCAAAAAAAAAAAAAAAGAAAAAGCATGAAATCCACAGCTAAAAAATTGGAGTTTAAATTTCAGCTCTTTGGCTTACGCCCTGTGTGCCTCAGATCTCTCTGGAGTCTCAGTTTACTCAACTGCAAATTGGAGGCAATAATGCTTAAATTAGCTACCTAAGATCATGTAGGACCATGGATTTTAGAACTGGAAGAAGCCTCCAATTCAACAATCTCCTTTTACAGATGAGAAAACTGAGGTCAAGAGTGACCTACCCAAAACCACCTAGGAGAGACAGTGGCAGGATCTGAACCCTGATTCCCTGACTCCAACCAAATCAATGGCTCTTTCCAATGCCTTGCCATGGTTCATAAGATCATTGATTTGGAGCTGGAAGGGATCCTAGAAGTTGTGTAGTTATAGGCTCATAGATTTAAAGCTAGAAGATACCTACACCATCTATCTACCATCACCCCTTATTTTATTCATAGAGGTGAAATTATTTGCCCAGGTTCACATGAGTAATAAATGGCAAAGCTAGATTTGAATCCAGGTGTTCTGATTCCTAATCCGATCAGTCAATGAGTATAGCGTGCTTGTTAATGAGGAAAGTGTTTCATAAGCCTCGAAACTCCAATAGAAGTGTGATCCATGAAAGATGAAGTCATACATGGAACCTCTTTGATTTAATAAGTGCTTT
This sequence comes from Pseudochirops corinnae, assembly GCA_028646515.1. Classification (NCBI taxonomy): domain Eukaryota; kingdom Metazoa; phylum Chordata; class Mammalia; order Diprotodontia; family Pseudocheiridae; genus Pseudochirops; species Pseudochirops corinnae. The sequence goes on from CM053588.1 coordinate 48,212,195, forward strand.
GTGAGGACCTAATAGTTTCAAGACCCCATGTTAAGTGTGGCCATAGATGCACAAAGGAAGAAGAGAGAGTCCCTGCCCTCCATGGAGCTTAAAATTAAATAGGGTAAATGTGCAAAGGAGACTTTGTACCTCAAAGTGATAAGATGGGGCTACATGAGCAATGTCACTCATCATTACCCATCATTGGCATTTTGGCTAATTGCTAAAGGAACAAATGTAGTCTTACTGATGACAATTCAATCATGAGAGTACATATTGAAATGGGCCAAGACCAATGTGGCTGAAGTGTTGGACTGGGAGGTAAGAAGACATAGGTTTGAATCCTACTTCTGATCTTAGAGACCATGAACCAGTCATTGAACACTGTTTGTTTATCTGTTAAATGGGGATAATGACGGTGGTGGTGGTACCACCTATCCCATATGGTTGCTATGAGGCTCAAATAAGGCAATGAGAATAGCCTACTTTCCAAAGACTATGCAGATGTTGGAGAGGAAGTCTAGTAAAAGTGGATAGAGTGTTGGCCTCAGTCAGAAAGACCTGGGTCCATTACCAGTGACATTCAGACACTTCCCAGCTGTGTGACTCTGGGCAAGTCACCACCTCTTTTTGCCTCAGTTTCCTCAAGTATAAAATGAAGATAATTACAGCACATACCTCCCAGAGTTATTGTGAAATTTAAACGAGATAATATACGTAAAACACTTAGTAGGATGCCCAGCACATAGTAGGTGCTATATAAATCCTTGTTTTATTTATTTTATTGGATTTATTCAGTTGTGTCCAACTCTTTGTGACTCCACTTGGAGTTTTCTTGGTAAAAGAATTGCCATTTCCTTCTCCAGCTCATTTGACAGATGAGAAAACTGAGACTAATAGGGTTAAGTGACTTGCCCAGGGTCACATTGCCAATAAACGTCTTAGGTCAGATTTGAACTCAGGAAGATGAATCTTCCTGATTGTAGTGCCAGTGCTCTATGCACTATGGTGCCCCCTAACTACCCCAGGGGAAATATTTAGGCTGGACAAATAGATCTAAGAACCATTGGCATAAAAATGATAACAGAACTCATGGGAATTGCTGAGATCCTAAGGGAAATAGCCTAGAGAGAAAAGAAAGAAGGCCCAGGACAGAGCCCTGTGGGGCATTCATAGATGAAGAGCTATCAGAGGAGACTAAGGAGTAGGCAGATAGGTAAGATGAGATCAAGGAGTAGACAATCATGGTCATATACACACACACATACACACACATGCACACACAGAGACATACACATGCATACACAGACATATACAGACACAGACAAGTACATAGACACACACACACATACACACACACACACAAACACACACACACACACACACCCTGGAGAGAAGAGTGTATCGAGGAAAAAAGGATCATCAACACTATCAAAGGCTGATGAGAGATCCAGGATGAGGGCTGAGGAAAGGCCATTGGATTTGGCTGTTGAGAGATCATTGTTATCTTTGAAGAGAACAGTGTCGGATGATTGATGAGGCTGGAAGCCAAAGGGTAGACACTTAAGAAGGAAGAGAAGTGGAGGCCCCTATGTTAGATGGCCTTCTCAAGGAATTTAATCCTGAAAAGGAAAAGTGTTGAATGTGTAGGGCTTCCTAAAAGTCTTAGTGAAGTTTTCTGCTTCAGTAGCTTACATCCCTGTTAAGGCTTTGGGGCCACTGTGCACACGGGGCCTTTGGTCCCTGTGCACCCAGCACAGGGCTCAGAAATTCTGCCTCCTGCTGCTTGACTGCCTCATCTCTCTTCCTGGGTGCCACCTCCCATGTATAGGTCAGCACTGACAATGCTGGAGCCCATTTGTACTCTTTATGAGGCACTCTGTTGCTCACCGTCACCTGCAATTTGAATTAATCCATGGCCTTTGATATCTCAGAAAGGCCCTGCAAATGGACAATGAGACCAGATCCTGGAACTGAAGAGGGGAAACAGAGCCAGATGTATTGTGGTTGGACAATTGCTGAGCACTTTTAATGGTGCCAAGCTGCTTCTTAAAACTGAAATAAGTCTTTTTTTTTTAACAACAGATTTTTCCTAGGGAAGCTCCAAGGTTGAGAAACCAACTACCACAGTCTCTGAAGAATCAGATTTGTAGGCAGCTGAAAACATGCTCCAAAATCAAGCATGATAAGTTCTTTAGAGAACCATGAAACAAACAAACAAAAAAAGGAATGAGCTACAAGGAAGAAAGTCGTTTCTAACAAGGGATATGGGGAAGACTTTCTGGAAGAGGAAGCATTTGAATTGGGCTGTAGAGAGTGGATAGGAATCCAAGAAGCAGAGCATTCTGGGAATTCCTTGAGAGAGGAAACAGAGGCTGTAAAGCATAGAACATGTTTGAGGGAGCAGGAATCCTTGACTGGCTGAAGTGGTGGATTCAGTGCTGGACCTAGAGTCAGGGACACCTGAGTTCCAATCCAGCCTCAGACATTCCCTGGCTATGGGACCCTGGGCAAGTCACTTGATAATAATAGCTAATATGTATATAGGGCATACTATGTGCCAGGGACTGTGCTAAGTGCTTTACAATTATTATCTATTGATACTAGCAATAGCCCTAAGAGGTAGGAGCTATTATTATTCCCACTTTACAGTTGAAGAAACTGAGGCAAACAGGGTTAAGTGACTTGCCCAGGGTTGCACAGCCAGCAAGTAGTAGAGGTCAGATTTGAGCCCAGGTTTTCCGACTTCACGTGTGGTCCTCAATCCTCAGTGTCACCTAGCTGTTTAATCATTATCGGCCTCAGTTTTCTTATATGTAAAATGGGGATAATAGTAGCACCTCCCTCCCAGGGTTGTTTGGAGTATAAGACTTAAAGGGCTATCTAAATGCTAGCTACCATCACCATCATCATTGGCATCATTAACATCCTCATTAGAAGATAGGAAGGCACCAGGTTGAAAAAATAGAAAACTGGGGGTCTGAGCTTTATTCAGTAGGCATTGGAGAACCCTGGAATGTCATTGAGCAGAGGAATGGCATGCCACATATGTGTATTAAAAAAATTATTCCAGCTGGGGTACAAAGTCTGGACTGGATGGTCAGTATCAGACTGGAGGAATCTGTTGCTGTTGGTATCCCCAACACTCATCCAGAATACTGAAAGAGGATATGCTAAAATTGGGGTCCTAAGCTTGTAACCTCTTGACTTTGAGGGCACCCAGGCCACCACGGATGGCTCGTTCTAATCCCCCATCAAATGTGAAGAATGATCCATTTGGAATCAGAAGACATTGGTCTGAATCCTGGCTCCTCTACTTACAGCCTGTGTGGGTATGGACAAGTCACTTCTGTCTAAGCCTCTATGTCCTCAGCTGAAAAATGCAAGGTTGGGCTATATGTTCTCCAAGGTCTCTCCTACCCCTATTTTCATGATCTTATCCGTCACTGGCCCCAAATTATGACCTTGGGGGTGCTGGGGGAGCTACAAGCTCATTATTTTTCCACACCAGTTTTCCTGCCCTCAAATAATACTTGAATGCACAAGGAAAAACACATCCTAGGTAGGGTTGTCCAGTGGGAAGCCCGCTGTGCTTCTGCCTAGAAGGACTGTTACCTGACTTCTCCTCTTGCCCTTCGGTTGCTTACCTGGCACCAAGCCTCCTCTCATCACCTTCTGTTCTGTATTTATTTGTTCCCCTCCCTCACGTTGGCTGACAGCTATTGATTCCTGTACATGGCTGTGCCCTTGGCCTCAAACGGTTTTGCAATTTCTTCCCCAATTTTCAGACGAACTTCATCATCCCTTTGCTTACCGGAGCCCGGCTTTGTTCTTCGTGTGGTAATGGGCGATTCGCTAAATGGCATGTCACCGGATTGGAGAGATGGGAGGGCGACCTTTATTAGATTAAATAGGTTTCTCCTGTCTAGGGGGCATTGCAGAATCCTAATGAGAAGACTGACAATAGCAAAACGGCCTGCTTGCAGCCAATGGCTTCCCAAGTTTTAAAAAAGAAAAGATTTTTTACTATTTTGGTCTATATTATAACGTTGAGTGGTTAACACATCAATGAAATCCAGGGCATAATTTTAAATATCTAGCATTCTGCCTCCATTTGTCTCCTGTGTCTCCCTGACTCTTCCCCACTCCAGTCCAGCCTCAACTCAGCTGTCCAAATGATCTTCTAAAGTATGAATCTGACCATGTCATCACCAATTGCCCTCTCCCAAATTCAGTAAATTCCTATGGCTTTCTATTGCCTCCTGGATCAAATATAAAACCCTGTGTTTGGCTTTTAAATGCCTTCACTACCTGCCTCCTATCTACCTTTGCAGCTACCTTAACCCTACTCCCCTCTACCTATTCTATGATCCAGGGACACTGGTCTCCCTGCTGTTCCTTTCACATGACACTCCACATCCTGACTCTGGGCATTCTCCCACATCTGTTGCCCATATCTGGAAGGCTCTCCACCCTCACCTCTGCCTCCTGGCTTCCTTCAAGTCTCATATACATGCACATATGTACATATATGTATATGTGTATATGAGTGTTGTATACTTACACACATATGTTGTATGTGCATAATTGTTGGCATGTTGTCTCCCCATTTAGGATATGTGATCCTTGAGAATAGAACCAGGCTTTTACTTTTCTTCATATTCCTAATGCTTAGCACAATGCCTGACATATGATATTTAGTAACTGCTTGCAGACTGACTGACTATTCTCAAATACAATATCTCCTGCACTAGTATACTGAGCAGGAAAGACTTTGGCCTTTTCGTGATCCTCCTGTGTGGCCCTCTCTCCCATCTCCATGCCTTTGCATTGGCTGTCCTCTATGCTGGCAGAGCATGGAAGAGGGTATGGGAATGAGGATCCTGCCTCCCTTTTCTCTTTGCTTTGGCTGGATCACCCCAACTTGAGCTCACATGGACACCTCAAGGCCAACCACACCTGGGTTCAGGGCTTCTCTCAGCCATATGCTGTCTCTGCCACCCTAGCTAAGGCCAATCCCCTTTTAGTGCTCTAGTCAACTTCCTAATACTATAAATTGTCAGGGAGGTGCTAACTTGCTTTGGCGGAAGGCATTTCCTCATTTGGGAGTTCCCTAACCAATGAAATATTAGATGTAGTCCCTATCCCTGTCCTGTATTGTGTATATACTCACACGTATCTCTGTTGTATATGTAGTCGACCTTCCCAGAACACAAACTCTCTGAGAGCAGGGTCTGTTTTGTTTTTGTCTTTGTACTTTAGGGTCTAGCATAGGGCCTGGTACACTATAGGCACTTAATAAATGCAGATTCATGCTTGCATGGGTCGACTTAGAAAATGAAATGAAATCCATATTCTCCCTCTCTTCACCCTCTGGCACACCAGGTGCATTGGTAATCCCAAGGCTGTAGCTATGCATTGTTGCAACTCCTAGCATCAAGCACAGTTAGGAAGGTTGATTGGCTAGAATTAGAGACAGAGAAGCGAGAGATAGAGACACAGAGGCTGAGAGAGATGGGGAGACAGAGAGCAAGAGGCTGAGATGGAGGGACGAGAGAGAGAGGCAGGGAGAAAGAGAGACAAAGACAGAGACAGAGGCAGAGAGAGACAAAAAGACAGACAGAGAGACAGAGGCAGAAAGAGAGACAGAGATAGGAGAGAGAAAGAGAGAGAGAGAGAGAGAAAGAGAGACAGAGAGAGACAGAGAGACAGAGAGAGATGCATTTTGAATTACCTAGTGTTTCTGATTACTGTTGCTGCTCTACTTTCCTTTTTCTTCATTACTTCTATGGATTCATGGTCTCCCATGTGAATACTCCCTTCGCTTGGGCAGATGGTAGCCCATTCACACTTTTTTTCAATCTTATATAATTCTTGTCTGTATCTTTCCATGAATTCTCCATAGAGGATCTCACCAACTTCAGGTATTTTCATCTTTAGTGGCCGCCCATTCAGCCATTGGACTGTCCCAGGTGTTGCTCCTTGTCCTTGCCTCACACTCCTACATGTCCTTATACCCCTCCTGGAGAGCTGATTATCCCTGATAATCCTCAGCGACCTATCAACGTCTACCACGTGTCCCTCTTCTTTATTTTATAAGTATTATTGTTCTCCCTGCCTACAACCTCTCCTTGACTTAGTCCATCCTCTATACATCTATTCAAATGACATCTCTATAGCAGAGGTCTGTCCACATGATTTGACTTCTTCTCTTAAAAAAAAAAAAACTCCAGTGACATAGGCAGTCCCTCTTTCATGGGTTCTTAATCATGAGTGTCCTGAATAGACTTCAGAGGAATTCAGTGACCTTGAATGGGAAAACAACTCCAACTTAATTTTCACGAATTTGTAACTTGAAATTTAAAATTCCCTTCAATTATTTAAAAATATGATTTTGAGAATGGATCTCTAGGTTTCCTCAGACTATCAGGGGGGTCCATGGCACACACACAAAGGGTTGAAATCCCTCCTCTTGGATCAAAAGTAGACTCCCCTGTTGGGCATTTAAAGTACTTCACAGTCTGGTACCCACCCATTTTCTAACTTCTTTAGTCCTCTTCATGCATTGCACAGTCCAGCCAAACAGTCACACTAACTAGCCCTTAAATACAACTTTCCAAGTTTCACTTCTGTGGGATATTGTGCCTTTGCACACATTGTCTTCCATGTCTAGAATTTCTTCTCACCTCAGGCTCATAGAATCACTGGTTTTCTTCCAAACTTCCGAACTCCAATCCACCTCCTATAGGAAATCTTTCTTGATTTCCCTAGCTGTTAGTGGTTCTCTCTTATGCAGAGAAATAATATTTTATTAACTTTCTATATATTCTGTTTTTATTTATTCACTATATGTATATTTCCACTGATAGAATGTAAGCTCCTTGAGGACAGGTATTATTTTTTATTTTTGTACGTGTATCCTCAACAATTAGCATGGTTCTTGGCATTAAAAATGGTTAATTGGTCTCCCTGTCTCCTAAGAAACTAGTTGGCATAATCGATAGTTCCTGGGATTAGGAGTCATGATGAACAGAGTTCAAACCCCATCTCAGACATTTACTAGCTCTGTGATCCTGGGTATATCACCTGACCTCCCTCAAGTCTCCGTTTCCTTTTTTGTAACATGGAGGTAATAATTGTGACTCCCTTCCTATGTTGTTGTGAGGGCCAAATGAGTTAACATGCATACAGCATTCTGTAAACCTTAAAGCTTTATATCAATGCTAGCTCTGTTATTATTGATTGATTTATTATTAATCCTAGGATAGAGGAAAGATCATTTCACTTGGAGTCAAGAGAGATTTCACTTCAAATCCCACTGGGGATCTTCTTCTAGCGACCTCATGTGAGCAAGTCATTCAATGCCTCTGAGTCTCAGTCTTCTCATCTTTAAATGGGGATAATAATACTATAGTACTTCCTCCACAAGACTGTCCCAAGTGTCAAATGAGCTAATGTATGCAAATTATCTGGCAAACCTTCAAAAACTATATAAATGTCAGTTGTCATCATTATTATTAAGTGAATAATATATGTGAGATTAATATGCTCTGAGTTTTCAGTGAGTTGGGGAAGCCTTCTTGGCAGTGAGGGTGGGTTTAAGAAGCTCCCAAACAATGAATATCAAGGACTTTTATGATAATCCAAGCACACCTGGGTCACACTGATGGACCAGCTGCCTCTGCTTCCCCTAAGTCTCTTTTGGGGAGCATTCTCTAGCATGTCATCTTAACTATTAATGGAAACCAGTGAAAAACCCTGTCTAGATTTCCTAACTTGGAAACAACTTGAAGGTTTCCTATGATCTTTGGAAAATAGATTTAGAGCAGGAAAGAGCCTTGGAAATCACCCAGTTCAATTTGTCCATTTTGCAGATAGTAAAACTGAGTCCCAAGAGGCTCAAGATCAAGGTCACATAGGTAATAAAGGGCCAAAGCTGGGATTCAAACCCAAGTCCTTTCATTCCAAATCCAGCATCTTTCTACTCTACCATGCTACCTATCAGGGTCAGCTTCCCTGGCTCAAACAAAGAATACAAATCGCACAAGATTTTTAAAAAGATTCCCATTTCCATCTGCTTTTAAAGGACCTACCCTACCAGTCCCTGATGAGGTTGTTTGGCCAACCCATCCTATTCTTAGTCCTCGGCATTCGGGAATTACAAGTAGTTAAAAAATAGACCGCAAGTGACTTTAAGGAAATGAGGATTTTCCCCCATAGCTTCAAGAGGATTTTTGGCTGTCTCTGTGGATGAATGTTCTAGCGTTTCTTCATTATTGCTTCCTACATCCATCTTCCTTTAAAAGCCATAGAAGAGTTTGGAAATTGAGTTATTTTTCAGGTGATGAACAATGAAGGAGCCCGAACTTCTTCTAGTTAGGCTGCATTAGTAGTCACCCAGGTGCCCACTAGAGATTCTAGGAAAATAAGTTGAAGAAGGAAAGTGAAGCCACTCAAGGAAAATTAAGACCCTTTGGGGAATAGGTGGCAGGCAGTGTTTTTTCTGAAGAAGTTACCACAGCTGCTTCCTTCCCCTTTCTGTGGATGATTTTATCGTCTAGATTTTAGCAAAGTATTTGATGAAGCCTTTTAAATGCTTGTTGACTTTTTTGTAGAAAATATGGAGAGGTGTGAGTCAGACAACAGCAAAATTAGTTGGATTGGAAACCCGTTGAACATCTTCCCTAAGAGTAGTCATTGATGGGTCAAGGTCATCTTGGAAGGAGGTTTCTAATGGTGTGCCCCAAGGATCCATGCTAGATCCTGGATTATTTAACCTTTAAAAAAATCCCACAACTGGGGTGGCTAGGTGGCGCATTGAGCAGAGTACCAGACCTGGAGTCAGGAGGACCTGAGTTCAAATCTGACCTCAGACACTTAACACAAAAACTAGACTATGACCTTGGGCAAAACACTTAACCCCAACTGCCCTCCAAAAATAAAAAATTTTAAAAAATTTAAAAATCCACAACATAGATAAAGGCATGGATTGCATGCTTATCAGATTGGTAGGTGCCACAGAGGTGGAAGGGTAACTAAAACATTGGGTGACTGAGTTAGGACTCAAAAGTCTTGACAGATTAGAATATGGGGCAAAATCAAACAAGGCAAAATATTATAGGGATAAGGATTAAGTCTTATCCTTGGGTTCAAGAAATAAGTTTTCCAAATTCTATATACTTTTATTAGTCTATTATACTCTTTATTTGAAGTTTATTTAAAAACAAGAGCAGAAGGGCTTTACAATGTTAACTTTAGTAATGTCTCTTGAAGAATTAGAAATGTCTATACAAAAATGTCAATTTTTTAAAAAATCTGTCTTTCAAATATATTTTCTTTGACCATTTCCTAAAGCATCTTCTGTGTTTAATTTTAATGATTTTACCATTGAATGGCTTCTATGGCTTTCTTCAGGTCCCATCTAAAATCCCACCTTCTATAAGAAGTCTTTCCTGATACCCTTAATACTTAGTGCCTTCCCTCTATTGATGATTTCCAATTAATCATGTATATAACTTGTTTCTACATAGTTGTTTTCATGTTGTCTCTCTATTAGACTGTGAGCTCCTTGAGAGCACGGACTGTGATTGCCTTTCATTGCATCTCCAACTCTTAGCACAGTGCCTTAATCAATGTTTCTTAACTTGATTTGATTTGGTTATATAGGGAGTACATTGTTATTCAGCACAGTAATCTCTCTGGAAAGGATCAGAGGTTTTAAGTGGACCTCAAGTCAGTTTATATGATCAATGATATGATGTACGAGGGCAAAAAAGTTAATGTGACCTTCAGTTAGATAGCTGCCCTGTATTCTTCCCTGGAATATTATGCTCAGTTGTGTATGGGCAATGTATTTGAGGAAAAACATTGATTGATAAGCTTCCAAGTGTCCAGAAGGCAACCAAGGTATTAAAGGCCCTGCATTTCAGGGCCACATATGGAATGGCTGAAGAAAAGGAGAAGAGATTTAGGGGGACCAGAAAACTGTCTGCAATTATGTACGAGGCAGTCTAGTGGAAGAATTTCACTTATTCTGCTTGGCTCAAAGAGTAGAAAACCAAGAGAAATGGGTGAAAAACTGTAGATGCAAATGTGAGCTTGATATGAGGAAAAACGGCCACATTGGGAAACTACCTCCCGAGGATAGTTGAATGTTTGTTAAGGACAGGGTAGAAGTTGTCAATCCCTGTCCAGGTATGGACTGATTGGGCTAGTCTCTGAACTTCCTTCCAACTCAGAAATTCTGTGATTCTGTGATTTAGATTGCTTTTACAAAAAAAGCACTCACATTAATAGCAGGTACATTTAAAATCCATGAACATAAAGTGGAGCAGAGATCAGTGGGGCCGATACTGAAGGGCTGATATTTTGGTAATGTTTTTTTTTTTCTAAGCAGTGAGAGTTGCTATCATGTAAACAAGGACTTAGGATGACCTCCTGGTGTTGGACAAGAATTGTCCATAGGAAAACTTGCAAAAAACGGCCCAGATAAATTCTAAGACATTGACCATTGGGGGAAGACAAAAACAAGCAGAATATTAGATTTGATGGGCCATTGGTCTGACCCAGATCCTAAATTTCTGAGCAACTGTTTTTAAAAAATGGTACATCCTAACCTTTTATCTAAAGCAATTATCCATAGCCCATGTGGTTTTGCTGATGGCCAAGTTAGAGCAGAGAAATACATCAGCCCCGTGCCTGCTGGGGGTGTGGTGGGGAACAACCTTTTCTTTGGGGTTGCTATAAATGGATTAGATGAGATGTAATAAATCCGTGTTCACAGCTACAGGAGTGTGTTTTACTGAAGGCATTTCAGGAAGAGAGGAATAAATCAGCAATTTTATCATTTCCTTGCAATATCAGGTTACAAACTATTGATTCACCACTGGACTACACAGTGTATGTCTGTATCATCTGTCTTCCTTTATAAGGTCCTATAAGAAGCTTCTGGGTGGCAGAGGTCAAATCCCATTACAATGAGTACTACGTATCAGTAAATGCTTTCCAGGGACCCAAGGACCCCTTGTTTTAAATAACACTCACTGGAGCCTGATCTTTTTTCAGTGGAAGAACTGAGATGACCCTTTGAAGTTTATCATGCTACAATTTAGCTTGCATTCATTCTTTCTGAAAGACTTTCCTAATCTACCTGGATCCTTATTAGTGTTTCTCTCTTCCTTCTCAGACAATCAACTATATACTTACATGTTTACACATTGTATTCCCCTAGTAGAAATGTAAGCTTTTTGAGGTCAGTGATTATTTTTCCTTTTATATTTATTCCTAATTTCTAGCTTTGTAATTTATCCATAGTAAGTGATTAATAAGTGTTTGTTGGTTTGGTTAGATTAGTTCACGAAACTAACTAGCATAGGTTTACGAGTCTAGAGCTGGAAGGGACCTAAAAAACCATTTAGTCTAGCGCTTTCGTTTTACAGATGAGGAAACTGAGACCTGTGAAACCCAAGATCATGTGGATTGTAACTATCAGAGGCCAGATTTGAACCCAGGCTCTCTGAATTCAAATCCAGTATTCTATCCACTGACTTGCACTGTCTTTATTCAATGTATCCATCCATCCATCTATTCATCCATTCATTTGTTCAACAAACATTTAGTGGATACTTAATGAATACTTCCATGTTCATGGTATTATAATGGATCTGCTTAACTCAAGTCCTCCTGTCAAGGAGTTTACTTACTAATATAAGATCCAAGACTGAAAGATGTATAAGACACATATATGTATACACACGTATATATGTGAAGTTATTAATATAAGGCAGTAAATTACTAAATAGCATAGGAATGGTAAAGGCTAATGACGAGCTTGGCCACAGAATTATGAACATCTCAAGGACCAGACTTCTAGAAGATATTTATCACTGCTCAAGAGAATTTTACCTAACCATCCACACAGGATAAGAGAAGTGGATGAAAAAATGACCATTGTCCAGATTCTGGCATGCAGTTTAGTTGATAGCCTATAGTGCTTGTCCATCTCTCTCCAACTCTTTTTCTCCCTCCCTCCCAATTTTCTTCTTTCTCTCCCTCATCTTGTACAGACAGTATAAAATGGTCCATGAGTGGGGCCCAGAATTAAACAGTAAAAGCAGTACAGGCTAGATTGTCTCCATTAAGCAGCAAAACTTGTCTAATGATCCAAGAATTCTCTGAGAAATGAAGGCCCATCTTTTCAACACCAATATTATGCTCACTGACCACAAGCAAAGAGCATAAGAGCAGCTAGGTAGCGCAGTGGATAGAGTGCCTGGCCTGAAGTAAAAAAGACCTGAGTTTGAATCTGGCCACAGATACTTACTAGCTGTGTGACCCTGGGCAAGTCACTTCACCCTGTTTGCTTCAGTTTCCCCATCTGTAAAATGAGCTGTCAAACCATTCCTGTATCTTTGCCAAAAAAAAAAGAGGCAAATGGGATCATGAAGAGTCGGAAGTGACTGAACAGTGACTAAACAACAAAAAATGACAATAATGTAAGGTGAATCAGTAGATAGTTTTATTCAGGCCTGGTTAGTAAAGGAAAAGCATAAAGAAATACTGGAGCAGTGATAATTGGGACTCAGTCAGGTCTTCCCTGCAGAGAGCCACAGTACCAGATAAAAATTAGAACCGCAGATCAGAGTGCGGGGTGCTGGGTCTGTCTTCAGCCTCCAAGCGGGGGAGTTAGGGTGTGGTTCAGCCAGATACTCACTGTGGTGCTTGGGGCGAATGCATCCCCTCGGCCCCAGTTGGCCTTTCCCCAGACATTAAGAAGAGCCTCTCCTCTAAGGGAAAATGAAAAACCCTTTGTTTGGCATTGATAGCCCTTCACAACTCAGCTGCAGCCCACTTTTCTAGCCATATTTCACATATCACACACACACACACAATATCCTGGTTAAGCCAGCTTTCCTTTTCTGTTTGAGGTGCTCCGTCTCCTACCTCTGTTCATTTGTTCGTGACTGATGTGTTCTCCCTCCTCACTTCCACCTCTTAGAGGCTCTACCTTCCTGCAGGCTTCAGCCTAGGCTGCATCTCCTGGATCCCCTCCTGATCCCCCAGTTATTAGACTCCTCTCTCCTCCTCCAAGTATTTAACATTATAGCATCATAGACTAAATCTGGAAGAGATCTTTGGTGCCAGCTGGTGTAACCCTTTCGTTTGGAGTATGAGTAAACTGAGATCTAGAGAGGTCAAGGAGTCAAGCTCATTGAGGCTAAGGACAGGAGATAGTCTGTACATGGGCAGGAGCCAGCATGTCATATACAGGCCAGGAGGTTAGAACTTAGGTGTGCATAAGGACAAGTAATGTGGGCTCAGTCTGAAAAGACAAGTTGGAGCCAGATTATGAAGAGCTGAAAATGCCAGAGAGGCTTGTATTTAATCCCAGAGAGCCATTGAAACTTCTTAAGCAGGGAAGTAACCCTGGTCAGACCTGTGTCCATTGGCTCCCACCAGTGAGGTGTTCCATTTTTTTTTTAGTCTTTGTATCACCTATAAAGATATTTAATAAAAGCTTATTGAATTGAATTGTTACTCTCTTCCCCTTTTCTCTCCCATACTTTTCTTTCCTCCCCTTCCCTTCCCTCCTCTTCCTTTTTTTCCCTCTCCTCCCCTCCTCTTTCTCCTTCTCTCACCTCTCTCTCTCCTTCCTCTCTCTCTCTCTCTCTCTCTCTCTCTCTCTCTCTCTCTCTCTCTCTCTCTGTCTCTTATTTGGTGTTCCATAGAAATAACAGAACACTATGAATCAGACTTGTTTCTTGGCATTCTGGGGAATAGTTCTGGGAAATTCACATGAGTAGGAGCCTGAGCGTGACAGAGGAGAAGGCTCCTGTTAGATTCTTTGTGTTTCTTCAGGCCTTGCTCTGTCTCTGTGTCTGAGATTGCCTCAGGATAGCAAGAGGAAATGAGACGGGAAGCAAATGTTGCCTAAGCAAGTAAGTGTATTTAAGCGATCTGCCACTGACTTGGTTAGGAAATTAGAGGTAGCGTCCTCCCCCCTCTCCTTTTCTCTTCTCCTGAGGAAAGGAAATTGCCTGTAGGACTTGCCGACAGTCCAAGTGCTTCAGAATATGGGTCTATAGAAAAGATGGCATTTGGGAAGTGGGAAAGGTTTTCCTTTCTTAATCATTTGTCTCCTAAGAGTCAATAGAGCTCACATCTTTCTTTGAAAATGCTCATCCTTACGAGTGAAATATTAGATCTGGCTTTTCTCTTAAAAGTAGTCAGACACTCCCCCCGCCCCATTTCTGTAAAAGGATTTTCTGCCTGATCCAGCATCTGGAGTTTGTAGAAAGTTTTTGCCAAGGCTTGCTCTTTATTCTCCCCTTCCCGGGTCTGAAAGAACACGGAGGAAAGATGAACATCCCCATCTGTGTCTGAATCACCCAAGGAGGCCCTGACTGGGCTGCCCTTACCCACAATCCTTGTGCTGTTTGCCTGGAGTAGAAGGAGCCCCCACTGGGACTAGGGAAGGGGGCATGTTCCTTCTCCTCCTCCTCTGTGAAGCATCACATGGAAACATCCCTTGGAGATAGAAAGGGCACGGTTCGATCTCAGGAATGGGAAGATTATCAGGGAGAGGGAGGACTGGGGGGAAAAGGGACCAGCGGGGTGGGGAATTAGGCAATAGGGCCAAAGTGGAAGATAAGAACGTCTCCCACTGAGCTAAAGCATTCAAGTTTGCAGAGTATTTTATGATTATTATCTCATATGAATCTCCAGGAAGTTGCTACGTTTGTGTGATGGGTGAGGAAATAGAAGCTCTGGGAAGTTTAATGAACTTGGCCAGGGTCATACTGGCATTATTTGAGCTTGGCTTCTCTGTCTGCCCAATCCAATGCTCTCCCCACTATGGAGCCAAGGAGTCCAATTGATATAGAGCTTTGAGGTTAATGAAACCTGCTTAGGGAGTACAGTGGACAGAGTTCTGAGTGTGGAGTGGGAAAAACCTGAGTTCAATTCCTGACTCAGAGACTTACTAGCTTTGTGGCCCTGGACAAGTCATTGAACCACTCTTAGCCCCAGGATCCTCATATGGAAAATGACGGAGATTGGACTTGGTGGCCTCTTAAATTGCTTTCAACTTTCCATCCATTGTTCCCGCAACAACCCTACCAAGTAGGTTCCATGTTACAGGCAAGGAAACTGAAGCTTACTTCCATTAAGTGATTTGCCTAAGGTCATATAGGTTAAAATTTATACTGAGGCCTTCATGACTCCAATCCCAGCAATCTATCCATTGGTGCCCTTCAAGAATGACAGAGTCCCGACCTTAGGACCAAGAAGACATGGGTTCAAATTTTACTTCTAATTGTTAACTACTTATGTGGTCACATTAATGTAGCTAAGCCTCCATTTCTTCATCTGTAAAGTAGAGATAATAATAGTCCTATATTTGTGGCATATATGTGTGTATTATGAGATGTATGATAAGGATATGGGTGTGTATATAGGACAATATGTGTGTGTGTGTTTACATGTGTGTATATCATGGTATGAGTATAGGTGTATATATGGGGATATATGGGTATGAATGTGTGTGCACACATACACACACATAGTGGTTATGGGTATGTAGCTGTACGTGGAGGTACATGTTTATGTATATATGTGTGCATGTTATATGATAGGAGAGTAGGTATGTATATATGGGAATATAAAAATATGTACATGTATGCTTGTGTGTACACATATACATACATTATATATATGTATATAGTATGGGCATGTATATGGGGAATAGATATATAGGGAAAGAGAGAGAGAGAGAGTATATGTGGATGGTGTGTGTGTGTGTGTGTGTGTGTGTGTGTGTATCTAGAACCATGATTTCATGTGTGTAAAGATTTCCCTTTGAGGCACTCCCTCCACTCCATGCAGACCAACAACATGGTAGCTCCTCTGTATCTGATGCCCTCACTCCCCAAACCATCTCGTCTTCATTTTGCATATTTTTCTATATGGGCACTTTGGCCTTCCCACTTTGTCTACATCTAGTAGAATATAAGCTTCCTTAAGGACAGGGGGAATCACAAGTGCTAAGTACAGTGCCTGGCACGTATCAGACTGGTTTTAGAGATTACCTCTGGGTGCTGACAAGTGAAAGACTCCCCTGGACACACAGCTGGTACCCATCAGACCGACTTCAGATTTGCCTCTGCTGCCTCTCTGCTCTAATACACAGTGGTTTGATTTAGGCAGCTTTTGTGGGGTCTCAAGTACTTTTGTATCATCCTTCAACAACAATTAGCTCATTTTTAATCTATGGAGCAACAGAATGATTCCTAAAGTTTACTGGCTCCATTCCTTTTTGCTTTAAGGAGATTACTTCAGATTAAAAAAAAATTCTGAGTTTGGTTACAGTTACTTTGAGCCTCCAATGTGGAAGGACCTGTACAAAGATCTTTAGGCTTTCTCATTTATATCAGTTAATATCAATCTCTAGTTAGCCCTTGTCCTCTTAGTATTTAAGAAAAAATCCAGTTTACTGGAAACGTTTTAGCAAAGAGATAACAGATTATATTTTAGCATCTGTGGATAGATAGGTTTGGGGAGAGAAAGTGAGGAAACACCTGACCTTTTCTTGAGATTTGTCTCAAATACATCTAAAATAGGAAAGTTTTTAACAACCTTACACTCTTACTGCCATAAAATCAGAGACAATTCAGATATTTTTTTCCCAAGATTTGAACATGGAGAGTTTTAATTAGTATTGCTGATAATAAGGTCTCTAATCCTGTTTCTTAGACATTCAGTAAAATGATGGATAGGCTATATTTATAAATAATTCCAAGAATGACCACTTATATAGAACTTTAGTCATACAGTGGGCTTAACATATTACATCTCGCTTGATCCTCACAACAGCCTTGGGAGTTGGGTGCTATTATCCCCATCTTACAGGTGGGGAAAGTAAGGCTCAGAACTTTGCCCAGAGTCACACAGTAAGTAAACAGCTGAGGGCAGGATTCAAGCCCAGGTCTTTCTGATTCCAGGTCCCAGCATTCTATTCACTATGTCCCTCAGAGAAAACATGGCACCACTTTCTCCAAATATGAGATCAGTATTAGAAGAGAGAGAAAGACTCTAAGAACATTATCAATATGTACAACTTAGAACCCACTGGCACATCTCCTCCAAATAATTATCCATGGAAATATGCATATGCAAAAATGTTCCCTAAGGACAAATATGGCTTTCGCTCATGCCACTGCCAACAGCATGTGTGGAATTAGCAGTTCAGATGCTCAGCCAAAGGAAGATGGAAAGGTTGGACTGTATGATTTCTATAGGCCCTCCCCACTCTGAATCTGTTATCCTAATATGATCAGAGGCAGAAACCATTCAACAACTTGATCCTAATTCATCCCAACAAGATTGCAGCTCAATAATGCAGTATAGCTACCCCTTCCACATCACAGGAGTTAGGGGCATGGCAGTCTGGAAAATCTGAGTGAAAATTTTTGGCCCTCCCTTCTTACCAGAAAAGTCTGAATTATTATGGTATTAAAAGATTAAATATGTTGATCTTATATAATACTATACATATATCTTATGCATTTCTGAGTTTCTAAGCTTTTTTCTGTATTCTCTACTGGTCTTTGTGTCTCATTTGTGTCTTCCACACATCTCCCCCCAAATTCCCATTTAATTTTTTATGCCAGCCTACAACATATTGAAACAACAATGGGGAAAGTCATGTTGTGGAAGGGATAACAGTAGATAAATTGATGGACTTGGAGTCAGAAATACCTGAGTTCAGTTCTTTCCTCAGACACTTAACTGACTGTGTGATGCTGGACAAGTCACTTAACCTCTCTAAGCCTCAGTTTTCTCATCTGTAAAATGATAGTAATGAGATCACCATCCTACCAGGGTTATTGTGAGGATCAAAAGAAACAACATGTGTAGCAGTGGGGCAAAAGTCAAGTAAAAATGAATCCCTTGGTGTGTCACATATGCCTTAGAAAACCACAAAGTAACATTATCTATGTTGCATTGCGTTTTTATTTATTTTGTTAAACAATTCTCAATGACGTTTTAATCTGGCGGTGGCCCCACTCTACCACCCCTTAGGTACAGCACTGGATAAATGCTGGCTGTTGTCAATGCTGCTATTATTGTCATTATTATTTATGGTAAAAGACAAGTTAATCTTAATGGCTTTTTCCAGGCTTAACCCTTTTGTGCCAAAGTGCCTGTCATGATGATTTAAATCAAGGGACCAAGGGAAATCCACAGGGATTCCTGCGTGTAAATAGCATAGAATAGATAAGAGGAAGGAGTGCTCAGTTTGGAGTAAGGCAGCCCAGTTTCCCATCCCTGTCCTTTTACTTAAGGTAACCATGTTACTTCCCCTCTCTGAGCCTCAGTTTCCTCCTCTGTAAATAGGATGAGGAGATCTATGAATTCCCTTACAATATTAAATCTCTAATTCTGGGATTGATATAGCCATCCATTCTCTTTATGTGTTTCTATAAAAGGTCAACCATGGAGAAGTATTTCTTTAGCCCTCTCTTGCCCTAGACTAAGGAATTATACACATGTGAATGAAACACTGTGCTTTATTTCCCAACATCTCCAGTGTTCATTCACCCAAGATTGAATATCCAGGGAAAGAAATGCCAACCACTAGTGTGAAAAAGCAAAGGCTAGAGAAACTAAGTATTTCCAGGATGAACGTATGGCAAGAAAGGATCTCTCTAATAGGAAAAGGGGAGGGAATGATGAAATGGAAAGACCCTCAATCATGGCAGTTAGAAGACATCTGGCACTTAGATGGCACTGAGCTATTTCTGCTCTTTCCCACATGACTCCATCTTTAATGAGAAGGCAGCTTGGTTTGGTGGCTAAACAGCCAGCCTCAAAGCCTTGAAGACATGGGTTCTAAGTCGCCATGTGACACAGGCTGTTTGATCCTGAACAAGTTTCTTAACCCCTCAGTGCTCTTCACAAGAGGCATCAAACACTGGGCCCACAGTACCTCTGAATATGCCCTGAATTAGAGTTAAATGGAATCAGGAAATATTTAATAAGGTAAATAAAATACAATAACACCTGGATAATATTACTTTTTAAAACTAAGTCAATGTGTAGCTCATCAGGACTCTTCTATGGATTAGTTGCTTCATTTATATTTGAGTTTAACACCACTAGTCTAGGTGATTCTTTAAGAGTATAAATTGAAGAGAAGGTACTGCTCTGTGTAGACACAGGGCATTTCATTTTCCAGCAATTCCTCATACTAGTGAAATCACAGGTCTAGTCCCTATCCATCTTTAGTGAATGCTTTTTAAAAAATCCAGCCCATTAAAGCTTGACTCAGGAAGATGGTATGGGATAGTAGATAGTGAGCTAACCTTAGACTCAGAAAGATGGTGTAGAATAGTAGATAGTGAGCTAACTTTAGACTCAGAAAGACAGTGTGGAATAGTAGATAGTGAGCTAACCTTAGACTCAGAAAGATGGTGTGGAATAGTAGATAGTGAGCTAACCTTAGACTCAAAAAGATAGTGTGGGATAGTAGAAAGTGGGCTAACCTTAGACTCAGAAAGATGGTATGAGACTATTTGACAAAAACTACTTGGAAAACTGGAAAACAGTATGGCAGAAACTGGGAATCAACCAATATCTTACACAACATACCAAAATAAAGTCTAAATGGGTTCACAATTTAGACATAACGGTTGATACTGTAAGCAATCTAGGAGATCAAAGAATAGTTTTCCTGTTAGACTTATGGAGAAGGGAAGAATTTATGACCAAATAAGAGTTAGACAGCATTATGAAATGCAAAATGGATAATTTTGATTACATTAAATTGAAAAAGGTTTGTATAAATAAAGCCACTGTAACCAAGATTAGGAGGGAAGCAGAAAATTGGGAAAGAATTTTTACAACCAGTGTCTCTGATAAAGGCCTCTTTTCTAAAACATACAGGGAACTGAATCAAATTCATAAAAATACAAATCATTCCCCAACTGATAAATGGTCAAAGGATAGGAACAGGCAGTTTTCAAAGGAAGAAATTAAAGATATCTATAAGCATATGAAAAAATGCTCTAAGTCACTATTGATCAGAGAAATGCAAATCAAAACAACTCTTAGGTACCACATCTCGCTGGTCAGATTGGCTAAGATGACAAAACAGGACAATGATAAATGCTGGAGAAGATGTGGGAAAATTGGAACACTAATGCATTGTTGGTGGAGTTGTGAATTGATCTGACCATTCTGGAGAGCAATTTGGAACTATGCCCAAAGGGCTATAAAAATGTGCATACCCTTTGACCTAGCAATACCACTTCTAGGGTTGTATCCCAAAGATATCATACAAATGAAAGGAGGACCCGTTTATACAAAAAATGTTTATAGCAGTTCTTTTTGTGGTGGCAAAGAATTGGAAATTAAGGGGATGCCCATCAATTGGGGAATGGCTAAACAAGTTGTGGTATATGAATGAAATGGAAACTATTGAGCCATAAGAAATGAGGAGCAGACAGACTTCATAATAACCTGGAGAAACTTATATAAACTCATGCTGAGTGAGGGAAGCAGAGCCAGGAGAACATTGTACACAATTACAGACACATTGTATTTGTGATGACTGACTTTGATAGACTGGGCTCCTCTCAGCAATGCAAGGCTATGAGACAACTCCAAAGGACTCATAATGGAAAGGGATATCCTCATCTAGAGAAAGACAGAGTCTGAATACAGGCTGAAAAAAACTACTTGTTCTCTCTCTTTTTTGTTTTGTTTTGTTTTGTTTCTTCTTCCTTGTTATTCATCCCATTGGTATAATTCTTCTTTACAACTTGACTAATGTTTAATATAAAAGTATATGTAGCACCTATATCAGATTTTATGCTACCATGGTGGGGAGAAGGGGGGAGAGAGAGGGGGAAAAAATTTGGAACTCCAAAACTTGTGGAACTGGATGTTGTAAACTAATAGTAAATAAATTTTTAAAAAGAAAGAAAGATGGTGTGGGATAATAGAGTGGGCTAACCTTAGACTCAGAAAGACCAGGGTCCAAGTCTTCACTCTGCCATATCCTGGCTCTGTGTCCCTGGACAAGACACTTAACCAGTCAGTGTGTAGGTTGACCCACTAGGTTAAAGATGAGTCACCTAACTACATATCTGCAAGAGTGGGGTAAGCTCCATGCCAGGAGGTCTTAGCACTGATGAAGTAAGAGCTCCAGACTAAAAGGAAGCAGAACCACAGAATTATATTCTCTCAGACCTGAAGGCCCTTTGGAATGTCCCTTGCCTGAATAAGAATGGCCTTTGTACCAGATTCAACAAATGGTCATCCAGTCAGTCCTCATTTAAAAAGGACACCTACATCATTCATCTGTTCATTTCCTACCTGGCTACCCTTCTTCTGACTTCTCCATTATGACCTTGAATGATGGTGATCAGTCCAATAACCATTTTTAAAGTGTTCACTATGTGCCAGGTACAGGGGATTAAAAGGCAACGTGTAGGCAGACACCAGGCTAGTGCTGAGGACACCAATACAAACAAGAAGAAAGACAATCCCTGTCCTTGGGGAGCTTGCATTCTAATGAGAGATGACCAAAAACAAAAGGGAGCAGTGAAGGGTGGGAGGAGCTCACAGAGGTGTTCCCACAGGAGGGCCTGGTGTTCAAGTTCAGAAAATCAGAAGCAGAACTGGGAAAGGAGTGAAGGTTGGCCAGTCTGCGACCCTCTCCCATAATGGAGGCCCCTGAGGAACCCACCAATGGTAGGAGGGTCGAATGGCAGAGACATGTCCCAGGCTGAGAAGCAGCTCATTAATAACAGCAAAATTCAGTAAGTGAGGAGGAGAGCTGGGAGAGGGATCAAAGAAAGGCAAAAACACAGACCCACTCAAGAGTTCACTTTACAGACTCTGCTGAAGACCTCCAATGATGGGGAAACTTAGTACCTCCCAAGCTAGCCTGTTACACTGTTAGGAAGGTTTGCTGGCATCAAGTCTAAGGTTGATTCTTTGAAATTTTCCCCAGGCTTCCCAGTTCTGCTCTCCAGGACACAATAGTCTAATACCAAATCGTGACAACCCTTCACATATTTAAAAGTAGCGATCATACCTTTCCTGAGTCTTCTTTTCTCCAATGTCAACAATCTCAGTTCCTTTCTGAATGCTTCCATGGAATGAACCTGAGGCTGCCTAGATGACCTTGGACAGCTCAGTTCAGTCAGTATTCATTAAGCTCTCTGTTTTCATCAAGAATCGACCCAATTATAACCAGAAAAACGTTGTACACAGTAACAGTACACAGCAACATTGTGCAATGATCATTTATGACTGACTTAGCTCTTCTCAGCAATCCAATGATCCAGTACAATCCCAAAAGAGTCATGATAGAAAATGCTATCCATATCTGGAGAAAGAACTATGGAGTCTGAATGCAGATGAAAGGATACTATTTTCACTTTTGTGTGTGTGTGGCTTTTCCCTTTTGTTCTGTTTCTTCTTCCACAACATGACTAACAAGGAAATATGTTTACACGGTTGTGTCTATATAACACATATCAGGTTGCTTGCCATCTTGGGGAGGGGGGATGGGAGGGAGGGAGAAAAAAATTTGAAACTCAAAATATTATAAAATATGAATGTTGAAAACTATCTTTATATGTAATTGAAAAAAAATAAAATACTATTTACAAAAAAAACCCCAACCCAACAAACAGTTTAATTATAGCTTATTCTACTTGAAGTTTTTTCTGATTTCCCTACATGCTATTCCCCTTCCTCTCCAACCTGCCTTGTATTTATTTTCTATCTATTCTTTATAAAAAATCCTATTTACCCTGCTTTGGAATCAAAAAGAATTGATACATGATAGGGATAAGCTATAATGTTTGGGGAAAAAAGGAAACTATTTGCAAATATGAAACCTCATATTGAGGCACAGAATGTGGTCAGGAAGACCGAGTTCAAACCTTGCCTCTGACATTTCTTAGCTGTATGACCTTGGGAAAGTCACTTAACTACCTCCTCCTTCCAGCCTTAATTTCCTTATCTTCAAAGAAAAATAAGACCTGTGGTATTTACCTCACAGGATTATGACTTCTAATGGGGTAATATAAGTAAAGTACCATTATGTAAATTTTATTTATTGTCATTATTATTTCTTACTTTTCTCTGGTTGTTTTGGGACCTCCTGGACTTTTCGGGAGGATTCAAATGAAAGAAAAAGCAGCTAATGAAGAAAACAATTTCCTTAGATTTAAAAGCAGTTTAAATGGTAAGTACAGACTTTCGGATTGATTAAAATTGTGCCCATTTAATCACCAAGTCTAGTCAGAGACTGTCTAACCCCATTCGCCTTGTGAAGAAATTTGATTTAGAAGGTTAGATTGCTGGAGGCAAGCTGGCTGGGAGAAAGGAAACAGTGCTGAGGTTGGAGTTGGTGAGGATTTATTTATTAAGCACCTTTGTGTCCTTCAGGACTCATTTGAGCTGGACCTTCTCTGATATCCCCAGCTGCTGGTGCTCTCCTTCCCCAAACTGCCTTGGATTGATTTCCTATTTGTTCTGTATATGCTCATATAGGTACTTGTTGCCTCCCCCCAATCTAATGAGAACACCTAGAAGGGAAGGACTGTTCCATTTTAGGGTTTTGTATCTAAAGTACCTGGCACACTCTAGGAAATGAATAGATTCATGTGAGGCATTCCATGGGGCAGCTAGGTAGCCCAGTGGATAGAGTGGATTCAGGAAGACTCATCTTCCTGAGTTCAAATCTGGTCTCGGGCACTTACTAGATGTATGACTCTGGTTAAGTCACTTAATCCTGTTTCCCTCAGTTTCCTCATCCATAAAATGAGCTGGAGAAAGAAATAGCAAACCATTCCAGTATCTTTGCTAAAAAACAAAACAGAACATGCGGTCATTAAGAGTCAGACAGGACTAAACAATGTGGAGCTGTGGAACAGGAAGACCTGAATTTGAATCCTGCCTTTGGGTGTGTGACCCTGAGCAAGTCATTTTAAAAAAACAAAACAAAATCTATTTGCCTCAGTTTCCCCATCTATAAAATGGGAATAATAATATTTCCTACCTCCCAGAATTGTTGTGAAGATGAAATGAGTTAACATATATAAATGTTAATCATTGTTGCTATACTAGTCGACTAATTACTTGAAAAATACTTCTTTCAATTCCAGTAGTCCATTTCCTCTGCTATAAAATAAGAGCCTTGGACCAGGCAGTCTCCAAGACCTCTTCCAGTGGTACTCATCATCATCATCATCATCCAAGGCGCCATCTTTGGATGCTCCCCTTGGTTTAGCTGTGGATCCTCCCTCCCCATACACACTCTTGGGCATCTTGGGCCAAGGAAGGGCTGCCTTCAGACTACAGCCAAGGTATCGATTCTTTTCCCCCAGCTAGGAGATATTGATCCCATGACAATGGTCCCTTTATTACCTCTTTTTCTGAGGGAGGCTGGATGGAAGTTTAGCTATTGTCTGCAATTGCCAAGATGCTGAATAACAATGGCTCACTGGACCCTTATTGATTGAACTGCAGTCTTCCTGGGTTAGCCTTGGTCTTTCTGTTCCCTCCTCCCTCCTTCTTGCCCACCCCGCCCAAGTAAATCTGCTGGCTGGACCGGGGGATGGGAGGTGGAGTTATTTTTTATGAAGACTTTGCCTTCTGACAGGCTGAAGTTTGAGTTGGTTTTTAATTCAGGAAGTGTCTCAACAGGGAGCAGGCCCATGATTGATGACTGGCAAGGGCCCCATATGCCAATGGTAGGGAATATGATAAGTCCTTTCACAGAAAGCAGGTGCGCTTCACCTTGATCTTTGCACACTGATAAAAATCCACTTGCTTTGAGGAACGGAAGTAGGAAGAATGGCTGGCACAGTGTCTGACAAACTGACCTTAGAGGCAGAAAGACCTAGTTCAAATCCTGCCTATGACAACTTCTGCCTGGAAGACCCTGAGCAAGACCCTCCTCTGCTATCTGCCTCAGTTTCCTTGTGTTTAAAATGAGAATATGTATAGCATCTATCTCTCCGCACCAAATTTCAGTCGGGAGTCTTTGGGGTGCCCTCCGTATGTTAGCGCTTTCCCCCTGACATTACCTTTGTTCTATGCTCTATCTTATGTGCATCTAATTATTTGCATGATAGCTTGCCCATTAAAATGTGAACTCCTTAAGGCTAGAGACGTTTTGTTCTTTCTCTGTATACTGAGGGCTTAGCATGGCGCCCAACACACAGTCATCACTTATTAAGTGCTTATTGACTGACTGATTTGGTCTCAGACAACAGTAAACTATTGAAGGCAAATGACCTTGTAATGACCCTCCAAAATTTCCTAACTTCTTTTAATAACCAGTGATGTTTCTTTCCTCTGTGAGTTTAGGTAAACTTTTCTCAGAATCCAGAAAGCCTGCATTCAAATCCTATCCCTGATGTATTAGCTAGTCACATTATACATATATGGGCATATATATTCCCACATACACACACATGTATATATCTGTGTATAAAATATATGTGTGCATACACACATTGCATACATACATGGACATGTGTGCACATACATGCATTCCATATGCACATGCATCTACATGTACATGTGTGCACATGCATGTACATGTACACAATGCACATATGCATATACATGTATACACACATGAATGTATGTGTATGCCCATGCACACAATACATGTACATATACATGTATGTGTATACATGTATATATCTACATATACATGTGCACGTACACATGTGTACATATACATATGTGCATGTACATGTGTGTGCTCATACACATGCATATGCACATACATGTACACATACACATACATATACACATGCATATACACATACACATACACATACACATACACTTACACATACACATACACATACACATACACATACATATACATATACATATACAGTGATCCTAACAATCCTGGGAGGTAGCTACTATTATTATCCCCATTTTATAGTAGGAAGAACTGAGATAGAAAAGGTTAAATGACTTGCCCAGGTTCATACAGTTACTAAATGTCTAAGGCAAGATTTGAACTCAGGTCTTCCTGACTCCAGGTCCATCCCTCTATCCACTGTGATACCATCTAGCTGCCTGATGGAGTATAAAGAGTCCTGGCTCTGGAGTCTAGACATCAGTCCAAAACCCTCTAGTACTTATTATGTATGATCTTAGGCCAGTCATTTCATGCCCCTCAGTCTCAGTTTTCTCAACTGTAAAATAAAATGGGTTGGACTCGATGGCCTCTGAGATTCCTTCCAGGTATTTGTGGTCTTTTAACATATTAAAATGTCTTCTTTTGGTAGGAAAATAAAAGAATTCTTCACGTAAAAATCTATATTTCCTTTCATTTCTTCTAAAAACACTTCCTTTAAAGTCCTCAAGGTCCAAGATATGGGGAACAAATCCATGTTTATGATTTTTTTGTCTCTTTCATGATTGCATAAACATCTGTCATAGTCCCTCCTAACCTGCATCTTTCCAGATTCAACAAATTTCCTATTTTAATCCTGTCCTCATTTGGGACACACACCTTCCCCTCTGCCATTTCAGCTGCATTTAGGGCAAGACCTTGGCAAAATTGTGGGGTAGAATGTGTCTCTGGACAGCAGACTGTGTATGGCAAGGTAAACCTGCTTGACAAAGAAATGGTAGAGGTCAAAGCTTCCATGACGATAAGCAGTGGGATCAAACTGGTGAAGAAGATAGAGGAGGAGGAGGAAGAGAAGAAGATGAAGAAGAAGAAGATGAAAGATAAAGAAGAAGATGAAGAAGGAAGAGGAGGAGGAAGAGAAGAAGGAGGAGGAGGAGGAGGAAGAGGATGAAAGACAAAGAAGAAGGTGAAGCAGGAGGAGGAGAAGTAGAAGGAAAAGGGGAAAGGGAAGGGGAATGGGAAGGGGAAGGAGAAGGAGAAGGAGAAGGAGAAGGAGAAGGAGAAGGAGAAGGAGAAGGAGGAGAAGAAATCTATCGCAGTAGAATGTCAGGCTCTAGCAGATTTGCCCGAAGGCAGCTAGGTGGCACAATGGATAGAGCACTGGATGGGAGATGGAGCCCTGCTCACCTCTCTCATTCTATCTAAATAGTTATTAAGTTTTATTACCCCTTCTTCCATCATATCTCCCCATTTATTCCTCTTCTGTGTCCATATGGCTGTTCCCATACTGTATTAACAATTGTATTGAAGAGAAGAGAGAGAAATAGGGGAAAAGTGAGACTAGGAATAAGATAAAATAGGAAAGGGTGATACAGAAACAGGAAGAGAGGAGAGGAGAGGAGACGGGAGAGGAAGAGGAGAGGCTGGTGTTGGTGGAGAAGATCTGGAGAGGGAGATAGAGTGAGAGAGGAAGGGGGAGGAATAAACATTGATATAATGCCTGCTACATGCCTACACTGTGCTAAGCTCTTTACAAATAATATCTCATTAGATCTTCATAATAACCCTGTGAGCCAGGTGTTATTGTCTCCAGTTTTGCAGTTGAAGAGATTGTGGCAAACAGAGGTTAAGTGACTTGCTGAGGGAGAGAGAGCACAGTTTTAAGAAAGCCGGTAGACCACACCAGAGAACAGAGATTCAAAAGAGGCTGGAGAACTGGTGGGATTTAGTGAAACCAGGCTTAATAAGGATGAATGCCAAAAATTTTGCTGGGAAAGAATGAGCCCAGTGAGTAAGCTTTTTAAATGAGAGGGCTGGTGGGTAAACTGAATTACAGAAAAGATTCTGAGGAAGGGAGACACAGAATTGCACAGATGCACATAATGATGCCCTGTGATCATCTCAACTTCTGTCCATAACTCTGTGCCAATGTACTATTTTTCTCTCATCTGAGGCCTTCCTTCCAGGGATCCCAAAGTCCTTTGCAAACATTCATTATTTTTACTCTTCCACTTTGGAGAATGGAAGATGATTTTCTTTTTGAAAGTGTAAGTACCTAGAGGTTACTTCTCCCTAGCAATCATGTTTGTTGCAAAGCTATACGGGAGAAAACTGGATATTTTATTTCCTTATAAACTCCAATGGCTCCCTATTATCTCTAGAATTAAATACAACCTCCTCTATTTGGCATTTAGAGCTTTTCACAAACTGGCTCCTTCCTACCTTTCAGTATTCTTCTATCATATTCTCCTCCATGTGTTTCCATGATGGAGCTACACCGGCTGTGTTTGTTCTTTATCTCTGATGCCTCATTTCCTTTCTCTGTGCCTTTGAAATGGCTGTTCCCAATGCTCTTTCTTCTTACTACTACCACCCCACCCCCTCAAAATCCCTGGATTCTATCCTCAAGTCAAATCCTCAAGTCCTCTTCTGTAGGAGACCTTTCCCCATGCCCCTAGTTACTGGTACCTTCCTTCCCTTTCAGGAAATGATTTTTCACCTTTTTGAGGTTGTGGTCCCTTTTCGTGATCAAATCAAGCCTGTGGACCACCTCTCAGAAAGAAGTTTTAAATGTGTAAAATAAAATAATTATTATAAAGTTATGAAATGCAGTTAAAATGCAATTTAAAAAAAGTTCATGAATCCCAAGTTATCTTCCATCTACTCAGTATGTAGCTCATACTTATCCATTTATATCCAGAGCCTCCCCCATTACAATATAAGCTCCCTTGAAGGCAGACTCTGTGTATGTGTGTGATTATGTGTGTGTGTGTGCGTGCATGCTCACGTGCTTTGCTTTTTCTTT
This sequence comes from Pseudochirops corinnae, assembly GCA_028646515.1. Classification (NCBI taxonomy): domain Eukaryota; kingdom Metazoa; phylum Chordata; class Mammalia; order Diprotodontia; family Pseudocheiridae; genus Pseudochirops; species Pseudochirops corinnae. The sequence goes on from CM053588.1 coordinate 48,240,880, forward strand.
GTATCCTCAGAGCTTCAAAAAATGTATGCCTGGCACTGAGTTATTGCTTAATAAGTACTTCTTGATTAATTGATTATGATGGCAACTTTACTCTGGTGGTATCTTGTGGGAAATGCAAACTATATCTCGCCCCCCTTCACCTACCATCAACTGTAAAAATTCTGAGACAAATTTCCTCATTGGTGTCATGGATGGATATGAATTCCAGCTAGAAAAGCCCTTGTTTTACCACTCCCTTGTAGAAAAGGGATGGATTTCGGTCAGGGGATCTGAGATTGAGTCCCTTCCGTGATGCATATCGCCTGTGTGACCTTGGTCAAGTCTATTTACTTTTCTAGATTTCAGTTCCTTCCTCTTTTGATGAGTGTTGAGCTAGTGACCTCTAAGTTCCCTTTTAGCAATAAATTTATAATCCCGTGGCCCCTTTGGGTCTCAGTGTCCTTACCCATAAAATAGAAGGTTTGAATGAAGTGGTCTCTTAAGTTTCCTCTTAGCTTTGAACCTATGAGCTTATGAAGCATTTGTTATTGCTTGTACATGACAGTGGCCTGGATTTTGCAAAGGGGAAATTGATCATTGCCAGACACCTTTTAATGAAATACTGGACCAAGAGTTACTAAGAAGATTATGGGAAAATAACAAACCAACCCTAAGCTAGGCACGTGAAAGAATGTGGTGTCCAAGGCAGGCCTTTCCCTATACCGCTCCTTGTCCCTCCTGACTGCTATGTCTCTCCTGTGGCACTGAAAAACAATCCAGGACTTAAATGCCTATATCCCATTACAGATTTCCCCAGGGAAGGAGATCAGTTAAGGTCTTTCTTATTTATTGAACTCTAGTTTTAATTCTGGACCACGCCATGTTTACTAGATTCCTCCCTGTCTATCCCAAACAACTGCTTGAAAATCTCTCTCCCTTCCTCTTGTTCTGTTAGAATTTTTTCTGACTTCTTAGCAAATGATCTGATGGATAAAAAGCATGTTTCTGTAGAAGTGGGGAGGGGGAAGGGCTGAGATTCATCTCCTATCAGGATTGTCCATCTTGAAGTAAGTCATACCGGCTGTTTCACTCAGCCAGATCTGATAGAAATGGAGTTCACATAGATACAAACATAAACATTAGTTTCTATGGAAACCCAAGTTTCAGAGACCATTGGTAGAAGTGGGTGTGCCTCCATCCTAGGAATCAATCCTTGAAATGTATAGAAGGAGCATATTCACCAGGGAGCAGATCATTGAAGACCCAAGGTCCCCAATCTAATCATAGAACAAGACACAGAAAGGCCATTGGCAAGGATATATGCCACCTTGCCAAACCAATATTCAGGAGAGCTTAGAATCTTCCCAGATTGAAACCATATTTCTTTCCCTAATTGGCATCCCCAGGCCATGAACCAAGTCTTGATTGTGTTCAGTCAGTAATAGTATCCAAGGGTTTTTAATTCTGGCCTCCCTGGCTGAAGGCCAGTGACCAAGTGTAAATTCCAGGCCTGAACATTAAATGTTCTTCAGACTCCCCACCTCCTTCCCCTCCCTTCCCTCCTTACTCCCAAATATGCCCTAAATTACATATCCTAGAGCAGAGGTTCTTAACCTGGGATATCTGAACTTGTTTAATTTTTGGTAACTATAGTTAGATATAATTGGTTTCCTTTACAATCCTATAGAGTTCATATTATGCATCTAGAAACATTATTCTGAGAAGAGGTGCATAGGCTTTGCCTGACTGCCAAAGGGATGCGTGGGATACAGAAAAGAGAAAGAATTCCCGTCCTAGAGAGTCATCTCTCAAGACAGTACTTGGTCAGAGGACCTGGCTTCAAGTTCTGCCTCAGGTATTACTTGGGACTCAGTTTCCTCACTTGTAGACAGATTCCTTCTAGTTTTCAAGCTACAATCCTAAGAATGGGAGCTTTGCCATCGGAAATCACTTCGCCATTGGAAATCTGACCCTCTCTTTCTTAAAGATGAGGAAAGTAAAGCTACCAAGAGTTTGGTGGTCCACACAAATTCTAGTCTCTCAAGTCAAGACCCTCCCCCCCACCCCATCCAGAAGTCAAGATCACTCTCATCAAACCTTTGAATTGGGCACTTATATGTATCAACCCCAGTGAAAGACGATCTGAAGTTTGGGGGCATTTTGAGGGTGATACAGTGCCTAGAACAGTGCTTAACATATAGCAATAGCTTTATAAATGTTTGCTACTATGAATTGAATTGAAGTGCAACATGGCCACCACAACCTCTAGCATAATTACACTTTGTTCCCAAACTGGAGAACCCCTTCTCTCCTCTTCACAGGACACTGAGGCAATCCTGGAGCCTGATGACTCCATCCTACAAAATGTCTCTGGGGGGAAATGACCTGAGCCAGATCTCTAAGCTGACATCAAAGCATACCTGAACCCCATAATGACCCCACCTCTCCCTCTATGGTGGCATCAAGTTCAATGTCCAGGATGAAGTAGATGGTGGGAGGATTAGAAGGATAGAGTGGGTGAGGGTCACAGAATATTAGAGCTAGGAGGAACCTTATAGTTGGTCTAATCCAACAGTCTACAATCAACAAGCATTTGTTAAAGATCCACTATACCTACTGAGTATTCAAAGCCCAATATGAATAGTCCCTACCCTCAAGGAGCTTGCAGGGGAGGAAACTGGGGCCTGCTGTAGTGCAGCATCCTGTTCAAGGTCACACAAGAGGTGAAATGGAAGAGCTCAGACTCAAACCCACATCTTCTAACTGTAATTCCACACACTACTTCTCCTTCTCTGCCAAGATGTAACGCCACCGCATGTCCCACTGAAATTCAAACTCTGCCTCCCCTTCCCATCTGGGTTTGCCCTATCCCAACACCAAGCTCAGAGGTATCTTTAACCAAAGCATAAAGTGTGATGGGAGCCTGAGTATAAGAAGGAAATAATAAAATGGCAGGAAAGGAGAACAAGAAGCTTTTTCAGCCATGCCCTTACCGATCCCTTGTTGTTCCATTCTTCCTTTTTTGCCCACAAATTTGTGTTAGAAAGTGAAATAAAAAGAGACTATGGATCATGATAGAACCATCCAGTTTCTTGTCTTGCTGGCTTCCATCACCATTAGAAATCAGGCTTTCACTTAGAAGTCCTTTTATTTTCTAAACATCCGTGGTTCTGTCACCTGACCACTGTGATTACCTAGGATAGGACCTAAGTCAGGGGCAAGGCTGCAAGTGTGTGATCCATAGACTTTCATTTCTTTTTAAATAAATCAACTTTTATGAGTATTTTTATATGAGTCATTTTTACCCCAAAATGAATACTCTTTTTCTGGAAAAAACAAAAAAACAAAACAACAACAACAAAGAAAAGTAGGTAAGCCAAAGAGGCTGCAAGTGTATGCATCATCTCCTCCCTCTTATGTATGCATCATCTCCCACCTCTTATATATGCATCATCTCCTACCTCTTACATATGCATCATCTCCTACCTCTTCTCTCTCGCTTCTCTACCAGAAGAAGTAAGGAAGAAGTTTCAATATCTACAGACCAAAATTGGACATTGCAATTGATCTGCATTTGACTAGCTTTTTGCATTATTTTTATATGCCTACTCGTGGCCTTTATGTCAGATGTTCTCCTGGTTCAGCTTGTTTCACCCTTCATCAGTTTCCATAGACTTTCAAAACATTTTCAATAGCTTCTTCCCCAACAGAAGGATAACAAGCTGTGACCACCACAAAGCAGTGTACTGTGGAATCAACCAGTTTCAATAGACAACAAGTCCACATGAAGTTTGTCTCCTGAAAGTGGAGCTTTTTGAGGTCTCCGGTGTCCAGGGAAGCATCCTCCAATACTCAAGTAGAACACTTCAGACTCCATGTAAAGCAGTTACTTTGGCTCTCTGGACCTTAGCTGCCCTCCTCCCCCTTCTGTTAGGAGAGAACCTATGCAGTGATGGTTGCCATGGCAACAGCAACATCTGTACTGCATGAAACACGTAGCCACTTTGGTGAACAGAATTAGAAGAACCCAATCAGATGCCAATCGACACTAACCTGTATGCCAAGGGGGGAAACAGAGATTTCTGGGACTGGTGCCTGGATGGCTTGTTCATCCCAGTCTTAAACCCTTTTAAAGCCTCGTGCCAACTGGCCCTACCTTTCAGTTCTCAAAAAAAAAAAAAAAAGTCCATAGCACTGAGCTATATATAAAAAGGAAAGAATAGAGGCCAAATTCAGCCTGTGCTTAGAACAATGGGCCTGCTGGTGCCAGTGGAAATTTGTTGGTGCAGTGGAGGGCTGGGGGAAGGGACAAGGAAAAGACAGGAGTTGACAAGAGGCATAGAAATCCCAGAATCTCAGAGCTTCAAGGGACAGCAGAGACCATCTAACCTGAACAGGAAGCAATCTCCATGCAACAGTTCTGATCAGTAGTCACCCAGTCTTTCTTTGAGCCCCTCTAGGGAGGGGGGAACCCACTTCACACAGCCCATCCCATGAGACGAGAATACACTCCCTCCTCACCACCACCTTCTGGCGTCCTTTGAAGGTCCCTTCAAGGCTCAATAACTCACATTTTATAGTGTTAAGGTTTACAATGTGCTTTATATGTTGTTTCCTTTGTTCCTTATTAACAGCCATATGAACCAGATAATATTATCATTCCCATTTTACAGATGGAAAAACCGGGCATTGCCCAGGTCATACTGCAAGCAAGTATCTGAATCAGGATTCAAATTCAGATCTTCCAAACTCCAAGTATAGTGCTCTAGTCTTTGTACCACCTAGCTACCTCATCAAGACATCTTTCCTAACTTCCAAAGTTGTTAAAATTCCTCTTGTAAAAAATGTTGCCCCTTCTCAGTATTAGCACTGGACTTGGAATCAGGGGAGAGTCATTTAAATCCTGCCCCAAACACTTCCTAGCTATGTGAGTGCAGTCAAGATGTTTAATCTCACTGAATATCTCTGTAAAACAATAGTCATAATATCTATACTACCCAACCTCAAGACATTGTTGAGAGGATGGGTCTTCTAAACCTTAAAGGGTTTAAAGGGAGCTGTTCCTACTACTACTTGTAGCAGATAATGTAGGGAATAGAGGTCTAGAAACAGGAAGACTCAAATTCAAAAACAATCTCAGACTTTTACTAACTGTGTGACCCTGAGCAAGTCATTTCACTTCTATCTGCCTGGATTTCCTCATCTGTAAAATGGGGATAATAATAAGACCTACTTCCCAGGGTTGTTGTGATGAGATAATATTTGCAAAGTACTTTGCAAACCTTAAAGTACTGTATAAATACTTTCTACTGCTACTGCTGCCACTATGACTGTTTACAGATTAACAGCAGGGAGAGGGATGTTCTGAGGTTTCCATCACTAGAAATTTTAAAGAGCAAGACGGTGGCAATGGTTTAGACACCGTCATTCCTATCAGTGTGAAGATGGGCAAGGGAGGTCTGGTACAGGATACTACGCAGCCGCTATGGAGAGTGGTCACTTTCCCTGTCCCACCACACTCTCAGCTACCACTTAGTCCTTTATTCTGTGGAAGGCCTAACTCTGGGATCTTTAGTCATCAGGAGACAAACAAAATCGGATGATGGGCTCCTTCGCTGCTGACTGGCTTTATGCTCAGACAGAATAGGTGACCATCATTCACCAAGCACTCCCATCTTGCCTCTCTTCCTCATTTCATGTCACTAGGATCCCTTCGGCCACTATTTCTTCCTTCATCTGTTTCACATGAAAAGGTGGCACTTCTTGTCAAGGTAAATTATTCTACCTGCACAAGTGACTCCATCCCATACTGTTTTCTTCAGGAGATTCCCCCCTCTGTCACTCCCATTTCTTTTCTTTTTTCCTGAGGCATTCAGGGTTAAGTGACTTCCCCAGGCTCACACAACTACTAAGTGTCAAGTGTCTGAGGCCAGATTTGAATTCGTGTTCTCCTGACTCCAGGGCTATCCACTACAGTACCTGGTTGCCCCATTCCCACTTATTTTCCATCTCTTCTTGTCTACTAGTTGCTTTTCTACTACCTACAAATATGTCTGTATCTTCCCCATGTCTTTCTCAAAAACCCTCACTTGATCCATCCATTCTCCACTAGCTATTATCCCATAACTCTCCTCCCTTTTGATGGCTAAACTCTTTGAGAAGGAAGAGTATGGTAAATGCTTTGGTTTCTTTTTCTTTCTTAATTCTAGAATCTAGTTTCTGATCTCATCATTCAATCAAAACTCTTCTCTCCAAAGTTACCAATCTCTTAATTGCCAAATCTAATGGCCCTCTTCTCTTTTCCCTCTATACTATTTCACTTGGTTATCTCATCAGATTTCATGGACTTAATTATTCTATGTTGGCGATTCTAACCAACCCTAACTTTTCTCGGAACCTCTAGATTCATATCTCCATCTATTGGACACCTCAAAATGGACATCCCACAGACACCTAAATTCAACATGTCCAGAAGTGAACTCATTATCATCTCCTCAAAATCCTTCCACCTTCCAAACTTCTCTATCAATGTCATGGACACTACCATCCTTCTAATCACCCGGCAGACCTCAGCTCTTCACTCTCTCTTGCTGCTGCCCACCCATCCACTCTGTTGCCAAGTCTTGTCAATTTTACCTTTTTAGAATCTCTTCTCTATGTCTACTTCTCTTTATTCTGGTACAACTGCCATCCTAGTGCTGCCTTTCATCACCTCACTCCCAGAATATTATAACAGTCTTCTCACTGGTCTTTCTGCCTTGTCTCTCATCACTACAAATCTATCCTCCACTTTTCTGATCCTCTGAATTCATAGCTCTGACCATGCCACCTCCATTTTCAATAAATGCCAATGTTTCCTTATCACCCACAGGATCAAATATAAAATCTTCTCTTCAGATATCAAGTCCTTCATAGCCTGGGCTCTTTTTGCCTTTTCAGTTTTCTGAGACTTTATTCATCCTTACTCATCCCACATATGCTTTGGCTTCTTAGTGAGGAGTATATTACTTATACAAGATACTCCATCTCCCAATTCTTTTATTCTCCCCAGCTTTCCTCCATTCCTAGAATGTTCTCCCTCCTTTCTCTGCCTCCTGGTATCTCTGACTTCCTTCAAGTCCCAGCTAAAATCATACCTTATGCAAGAAACCATCTCTCATCCCCCTTAATACTAGTGTCTTCTCTGAGATTACCATCACTTTAATTTGTGTGCATCCTATTTGAACAGAATTGTTTGCATGTTAGTTATCCAATTGTACTAGGAGGTCTTTGACAACAGTGCCTGACACATAATAAGCACTTAATGCTTGTTGACCCACTGATGGGTGACACGATTTCATGCTCTTGGGAGAGGTTGTCTCTGTTCCAAGTAATGTATTCCAATCGAATGGGTAGTGATGTAGATAGAGTACTGAGCCTGGAGTCTGAATTCAAATCTGGCCTCAAACACTTACCAGCTGTGTGACCCTGGGCAAGTCACTTAATCCTGTTTGCCTCAGTTTCCTCATCTGTGAAATGAACTGAAGAGAGAAATGGTAAGCCACTCTAGTGTCTTTCCCAAGAACATCCCAAATGGGATCACAAAGAGATAGATACAACTAAACAGCAACAACACTCACTTATGCCTGAAATCCCATAATTACAGCTCAATTAACTTGGCACAGAAACTTTTGCTCCCTTAAAAACACAATTAATAACATTTTAAATTATTTATATTTATATAATTTTTCAAAATCATAGATTATTTTTCCTGAATGATCTTGATTATTCTTTGTAGACACAATGTGGGGTACATAGAGAAAATATTATTATCCCCATTTAATAGAAATGGAAACTGATTTTGGAGAAGCTAAACAACTTAGCAGCAAGGAAGTGGCAGATGCAGGACTCTAGTCTGAGTCTTATAACTCCATATCTACTTTGATTTCCACTATATTATATAATTTCCTATATAATTCCTGGAAACAACAATACAGCTTTAATGTAGCAGAAAGAAGAGTAAGATCTAGAGTCAGCAGAATCGGGTTCAAATCTGGCTCTGGCATTTCATTATTTGTATGAGGTTGGACAAGTCACAAACACTCTCAGACTCAGTTTCTTCCTCTGTAAAATGAAGGTGTTCAACTAGATGGCCTCTGATGTCCTTTCTAGCTCAAAATCTGTGATTCTAGTCATTGATCCTTTTGAAGGGAAATACACATTTATATGGTGCCTACTATGTGCCAGGTGCTATACTAAGCACTTTGAACAAATATTACCTTATTTGATTTTCACAACAACATTGAGAAGGGAGGAGGAAGAGGAGGAGGAGAAGGAGGAGGAGAAGGAGGAGGAGGAAGCAATATTTATATAGTGTTTAATCTGCACAAGACATTGTGCTGAGTATTTCACAATTATTATCTCATCTGATCCTCACAATGACCCTGGGAGGTAAGTGCTGTTATTACTCCCATTTTACAGATGAGAAAACCAAGGCAAACAGAGTGATTTGCTCAGGGTTACAAAGCTAGTAAATGTCTTCTGCTGGATTTGAATGTGGGTCTTCTGACTCCAGGCTCAGTGCTCTATCCATGGTACCACCCAGCTGCTTCTCTTTAAATGAATAGATCCTCATGCTGAAATTTTGACAGGGGATAATGAGACCTGGAGAAAGTTTGTGTCAGAAGGAAGTGTCCCAGAGGAACAAACAAAAGGCTATGTATGTCAGAAGGAAACCATCCACCTCGGCTTTGCTTTAGGCAAACCTTCTACACAGTGTATCACTTTCCCCTTAAGGTGCCAAGATTTCCCATGGCTATATAGTCAGGGCAGTGATTCAGTCATTCATTTCAGTATGGGTAAGTCACACCAGCTTCATTTGTTGACTGAAAAATATGCTGCCTTGGATCTCTCCAAGGTGCCAAGGCTCATGGGTGCAAGAGACAGGACTTAGAACGAAGCTCCCAAGATCTTTTTCAAATGAACCTGTTTTGTGCAGTCATCCCTGCCCCAACCTGGGCTCATGAAGTACTAGGCTTATTCAGTCCTAAAACTAGAGATGGAAGGGACCTCAGAAGCCATTGAATGTATTGTCACCTCTTCCCCCATCTTTCAGATGAAGCCCAGAAAGTCACATGAATCCTAGAGCTAGCACAAGGACTCAACCTGGGGGTCATGAGCTTTTTTTTTTTTTTTTCGCATTTTGATCACTGTGGCTGAGTATTATTGGTTTCCTTTGTAATATTATGTATTTTCTTTTATGTATTTAATAGCATGATTCTGAGAAGGCATCTATAGGCTTCACCAGCCTGTCATCAGACATCTAGAGAGAGAAAGAGAGGGAAAGAGAGAGAGAGAGAGAGAGAGAGAGAGAGAGAGAGAGAGAGAGAGAGAGAGGGGGAGAGAGAGATAGAGAGAGAGAGAGGGAGAGAAGGAGGGAGGGAGGGAGAGAGAGAGAGGGAGAGAGGGGGGGGGCAAGAGAGTTAAGACCTCCATATCTGGAACTTGAAAGTGTCTCAGAGGATATCTAGTATAATATCCCCTCTGCCTCTTTTTACAGAGGAGATCACTGAAACCCAAGATGACAAACTGATTTCCCAAGGTCACAAAGATAGTATCAAGGGTAGGATTTGAACTCAGATCCTCCAGCTCCATGTCTATTTGTCTTTTTACTATATCACACTACTTCCTAATTCATCATTGATACAAATAGTTACCTGGCTGTTGAGCCTTAGATATCAGTAAATGGACCAAAGATTTTCACTTCAGAGGAGCATTGTGTCCCAATGACACCAGTCCTTTCCAGTCCTCAGTAAGTTATCATTCCCCACATTGCTCAGTCCTACTGCCTAGGTGGCTCAGTGGATAAAGCAGTGGACCTAGAAGTCAGGTAAACCTGAGCTCAAATCCAGTCATAGACATTTAATAGCTGTGTTACCTTGGGCAAGTTACTTAACCCTCATCTGCCTCAGTCTTCTCATCTGTAAAATAAAAATGATAATAGCACCTACCTCCCAAGGTTGTTACAAGGATAAAATGAAATAATGTAAGTAAAATGCTTTGCAAACCTTGAAGAGCTACATAAGTGCTATGATTGTCATCATCATCAGTATCTCAACAGACGTGGAACACAGCAGTAATGCAGTCACCGGGAGTCCTTTGCATCCCTTTTTGAATTATTCAGCCGGTCATGGCCCTGAGAGATAGGGTTATTGGAAGGCCTCAGCCAGAGTGCCCTTTACCCAGGAGAACAGAAGAAAACAGCTTATTAACTTCTCTTGGACTTAACTGGAGGAGACACAAGCTGGAGCCAAGGACTTATTGGCAAAACATGACTTTCCAGGGTAGATCACTTTGGGGAGGAAGAACAGTAAAGCGGAGGTAGGGGAAGAACTCAGGGTCCAGAATCTCAATGCCGAATATCAGAACAAAGGGGGTACTGTATGTCCCTGGCCTGGGCATCCATTTAAAAAAAAAAAAACCTCTCTCTACTGTAGGCCCCAACAAAAGCTAAAGAAAGAGGCACAGTGTTTTTATCATGCACCAGGCGGAATGATTTTGGCACGAAATCCCTGTTCCCAAATGTATTCCTTTAGCAGACAGCATATTCAGAAAATGTAGATTTTCAAATCCTTGAAGTGCTTAAGGGACCACGACAGGCCCAGGGACTGAGTGATTATGTCATTATTTTTGTAACAAATATTTTGGATAAATATTAAATGATCCACAAAGTCGGGTCTTGTTAACGTGGAAGTAGAAGCTGGCGGATGCTCCAATAACATATTAAAAGGCAGGCCAGGGGAGGCAGATTTCACTTGGGGCTTCTCAAGAAGAATTCATAATGTTCATGGTGGTGGAACCATGGCATCTGACATAAATAAATGCATTAGCTTCAACAGTGGAATTCCTAAGGCAGAAACAATATTGCTTATTGTCTCTGCTGAACACATCTCCACAGTGACTGTTCCCTCCCAGCCCCCACTTCCACGCTCTTCCCTCCCTTCTTCATTCCAGAATAGTGTAGGAGCTATGGACAGCTTTACATGGTAGTGACACTTTGAGGGAAAGATAGAGTTCCATTTCTCATAAATCCCATTGAATTCTGTTTGCTTCCCATCCTGCTGTGATTTTCCTAAAGTTCAAGTCTGACCGTCATACCTCCTTTACTCAAGAAACTTCAATGGTTCCCTATTACTTCTATTTAGCATTTTCAATACTTCACAACCTTACTGTTTCCTATCTTTCTAGTCATTAAATATTATTGCCCTCCATGCCCACCATGACCCAGTCATACTAGCCTCCTTGCTATTCCTTATATGTGACAGCCCTTCTCATGTTTGCATTGGCTATCCTCCGTGTTGGGAATGCTCTCCCTCCTCAGTGCCACCTCTCACAATCCCTGATTCTGTGCAAGACTCAGTTCAAACACCACCTTTTACAAGAATTCTCACAGCTGTTGATGCCTTACCCTCTAAATTACCTTCTATCTGCTCTATATGGAGCTTGTTTAGGTACATGTTATCTCTCACATTCGAATTAAAGCTTCTTCTGGGCAACACTTTTCTTTTCTCTCTGTATTCCTAGTGCTGTTTGACTCAAAGGTCATGTGGCCTTTGCTTGGGGACTTCCAGTGGACATGCAATCATGTTCCACAAAGGAAGGAGAGGGGAGAGAATGAGGAAGAACACTGGACTACAACTTGAGTTGTTACTGAGTTTGCCTGAAAGAAGGAAAGTACACAGAGATAAAGAGTAGTGTAATGAAGACCTGACTTTGAAGTGAAGAAGGGTGAAGTCTTTCTTACAGTGTATCTTAACTGGGCATATCATTTAATCGCTCAGCACCCCAGGCAATTCTCTAAGCCTTTAAGGAAAGAATATCGGCTCTGCAGGCAAAGGATGTGAGTTCCAGTCCCAGGTGAGCCACTTCTTCCTTGTGTGATCAACACTCTAGGCTAATCATGATCTCCAACACTTTCACTTTTCCATTTGGTCACTCTTCTCTAGACCAGCGGTTCTCAACCTGTGGGTTATGTTCAATTTGTAACAATGAAAATATATCCTGCACATCAGATATTTACATTGCAATTCATAACAGTAGCAAAATTACAGTTATGAAGAAGCAACGAAAATAATTTTATGGTTGGGGGTCACCACAACATGAGGAACTGTATTAAAGGGTCGTGGCATTAGGAAGGTTGAGAACCACTGTGGAGATGTTCTCTAACTCATCAATACTCTTCTCAAAACAGGGTTCCCTGATCTAAACACTTTTGAGTTGCCTACAGATATGGTCTGCCTAGAGAAACTAGTCGGTCAATTACCAGTAAATAAGCATTTGTTCAGTTTCCTTTATGTGCCAAGCACTTGTTAAGCCCTGAGGGCACAAGAACGACAGTGCCTACTCCCAAGGAACTCATGGTTTGATGAGAGACGACATGCAAACAGCTCTGTACAGAGAAGCTACGTACGGGATAAAATGGAGATAACCTCACAGGGAAGGCATGAGGATTAAGGAGAATCAAGAAAGCCTTCTTGTAGAAGGGGGTTTAGCTGGGCCTCAAAGGAAGCCAGAGAAGCTGGGAGGTAGACATGAGTAGGGAGAAAAGAAGGGCCTGACAGTCAGTCAGTGAAGATGCACGTAACTGGGAGATTGAGTGTCTTATGCAAGAAACAGCAAGGATGCCAGTATTGCTGGATTATGGTATGTGTGGAAATGAGTTAATTTTAAGAAGAGGGAAAGGGTCAGAGGGAGCCAGGTTATAGGGAGTTTTAAAAGCCTAACAGAAGATTTTGTTTGGTCTTGGAGGTCATAGAAAACCACTGGAGTTTATTGAATAATAATTGTTATATCTGTTTTAGGAAGATCATTTTAAAAACTCAGTGGAGGATGACCTGGAATGAAGAGAGACTTGGGGCAAGCTGACCCATTGGCAGGCTATTACAGTAGTCCAGGGGTAAAGTAATATGTGACCTGTTCCAGAGTGGTGGACGCGCTTCAAGAGAGAAGGAGCCATTTTTCAGAGATGTTATGATGGTAAAATTGACAGGCCTTGATGACAGATGCAAATGTGGGGTGAGAGAGAGTGAGGAAACAAGGATGGTTAGGTTGCAAGCCTGAGTGACCAGAAGAGTAATGGTGTCCTCAGTAGTAATAAGGAATCTTAGAGGGGGGAAGTTTGGGGAGGGAAAAAAACGGGGTCAGTTTGGGATATATTGAGTTTGAGAAGTTTCTATGGGACATTTAGTTCTAGATGTCCCATAGAGAGTTGTAAATGTGAGTCCAGATATTAGGAGAGAGGGTAAGGCTGGATCCATAGATCTGTAAATCCCTGGCAGAGATGATCATTGAGTGCACGAGAGCTGATGAGGGCACCCAGTGAAATGGTATGGAGGAAGTACAAAGGATGGTCTAGGAGAAATTCCTGGGAAACATCCACCATTAGCAAGCATGACCCGGAAGAAGATCCACAAAGGATACTGAATATAAGTGGTCATATAGGTAGGAGGACTAGGAGAGAGGAGTGTCATGGGAACCTGGAGAGAAGATAGTGTCAAAGAGAAAAAGGATGATAAACATTGTGAAAGGCGATAGAGAAGGCAAGAAGGGTGAGGACTGAGAAAAGACCATTAGATTTAACAATTATGAAATCATAGGTGACTTTGGAGAGAGCAATCTTGTTTGAATGATGAGGTCAGGGGTCAGAGTGTAGAGTTTTTAAAAAGAGGAAAGGAGGTGGAGGCATTGGTTATGGAATGCCCTCTCAAGGAGTTTAACCACAAAAGGGAAGAGATATGTGACAATAGCTAACAGAGATGGATGGATAGATGAAGGGAGGGTTTTAAGGATGGCAAAGACATGGGTTTGTAGACAACAGGGAAGCACTCAGTAGACAGAGATTGAAGATAAGTGAGAGGAGAGGGATGATAGAGGGTGCAGTCTGCTAGAGAAGACAGAATGGAATGAGGCCACTTGTGCCTGTCTCTTCATGGGAGACAGGTGAAGGAAGAGGAGATGGTTGTAGAAGACAAGCAACTGATACGAGGTGAAGAACAGGAGAGAATAGAGCAGAGTACAATAATACTAAATGCCATAATACTAAATACCCTGCATCCCTTGATGGCGGCCATAGATTCCATTAACTCTTTGGCTACCGTGACTCATTAGATCTGTATTATGATTGCAGTACATTAACAGCTTCAGACCTCTGTCAGACCAATTCCTCTCTAACCACACCTTCCCCACGTCAAATTTGTAAAGTTAATATATTCAGCATATGGGTGAGAAAAGATATGTGTTGCATTTAAGTAGGTGGCAGTGTGTTATCCTTGATGGCTTGATAAATTAGAGTTAATCTCATGAGAAAGGCACAAGCATCGAAAGAGATCAGGAAAGGCTTCCTGGAAGAGGTGAAATTTTAGTTGGGACTTGAAGGAATCCAAGAGGCAGAGATGAGGAGAGACAGTATTCCAGGCCTGGGGGACAGCCAATGAAATTGCCTGGAGTCCAGAGCTGGAAGCTCTTGTTAGAAGAAGAGCCAGGAGGCCAGTGTCACTGGATCACAGAATACAGAATGGAGTGAGCAAGGTATAAGACTAGAAAGGTAGAAGGAGGCCAGGGTTGTAGCAGTGAAGTGGTCATCGTCAGCACAGTGGACAGTGCACTTGTCCTGGAGTCAGGAATACATGAGTTCAAATCTGCCCTCAGACACTAGCTGTGTGATCCTAGGTGAGTCACTTAACCTTTGTTTGCCTCAGTTCCCTCATCTGCAAAATGGAGATGATAATTGTTGTGAGGATCAAATGAGATATTTTAAAGTGTTTGATACAATGCCTGGCACATAGTATGTGTCATTAAAATGTCAGCTATCACCATAATTGTCATCATTAAGTACCATAGGAAAGCAAAAAGAGATGGGCACCCATGTAGTGAAGATCCAGGTTAAGAGGCACAATCTAAGCACACAGCTGGGCTTCACAAGGTATTGTGATGATCAGGAGGAGGAATCCATTATGGAAAAGCAAAGATAAAAATCATACAGTCTTGTTTAGACTCTGACCTGTGGAAGGGGCAGGGGTCCAACATTAGCAAGATCATGGATCCTACAAAGTCATAAAGTTCCAAAGGAAGGGGCTGGAGGAAATGATGCAGTGCAGTCCAGGCCCAGGTTGCAGGAAGCCCTGAGTTCAAATACCATCCAAGGTACCTACTAGATGTATGACCCTAGTGTTTATCACAGTGCCCAGAACACAGTAGGCACTTAATGAAAGCTTCTTGCATCACTGACAAGTCATTTCACCTTTCTGGCTAAACTTCAGGGGCCTCAGTTTCCTTTTCTGTAAAATGAAGGGTGTGGATTCAATCAATGACCTCTGAGACCACTTGTAGGTCTAGATCTATAACCCTAAATATACACCTGTACTTAACTGGAGCATACACAGACCTTTCTGGAATAGAACCTCACCACAAGTAAACCAAGAAGTAAAAAGGAGATAGTGTTGTCCCCTAAAGGGTCTATCACCATTATAAATACTAGTAAGAGGAAATTTTTATATTTTTGACCTTTCTTTGAATCCCGGGCACTTAGCACAGAAGCTGGCACACAGTAGGCCCTTAATGAATGCTGGTTGACTGGCATATGAATGGAGGTGATGTGACCTGGTGGATGGAGAGATGGCCTTGGAACCAGAATGACTCAGGGTCAAGTCCTGACACACATCCTGGATGTGAGATCCTGGCAAAATACTTCACCTCTCGGTGCCCCAGGCAGCTCTCCAGGCATGTAAGTTGCAGTGGAGGAGTGGACTTGCATTGCTAGGGAAAATTTCCTTATCTAGGAGTTCCCAATACTAATGAAATTACACATTCAGTACTCAATCCTTAACATTTCTATATCATTTTAAGAGTTGCAGAGTAATGTGTGTCTATATGTATATCTCTCTGTGTGTGCATGTATACATAATATATAGTGCTTTGCACTTTGTATTCACATATATGTATACATATATTCATACATGGGTATATGTAGAGGAGTATAAGTAAATCATAGATTAAATAGATAGACATGCATTCTCATTTTTTAAAGTATATTACCCAACCCAATGCCCCAGATATCCTTCCTACGCATGTACAATCTGACCTCTCTGGGGAAACCTCTAGGCTTGTGATTTGTGGAAAACAAGTTCCATGTCCCTTACTTTTAGTAAAAGTAGTAGCTACAATGTGATTGGGCCCTTGACCATAGCATCTATCCCGTCTTGACCTGAGAAGCTCTCCGGGGTTTTGTGGTCAGAAGCAGCAGTTCTTAGAAGTCACTCAACCAGTGATGAGAGGCTGTTGGTCTGCCCAACCGCACCCCAGTGCCCATTTAGTCCCCTCTGTGACATCCTGAGAAGTTGTCTTCCCCATCCATAGGGACACCTCCAGGGGTGGGATGCTTACTCCAATGGAAAGCAGCCTCTTCCACTTTTTGGATACTGCCAGACATAAGAAGACTTTTCCTAGAATTTGGAAAATGCAGGCTTGAATGCTCCCTCTGACTTTCTAGCTATAGGAATGACCCTGGGCAAATCACTTCAACTTTTTTTGAATTTCAATTCCTCCTTCTGAAAAATGACAGTGATGATGATGATGATGATGATGATGATGATAAAAATAGCTGGTATTTATATGGAGTTCCAGAATTCCTTAAGCTTTTAATAGCTTAAAATGGCACTAAGACTTTTGGGACTCTTTGTATAGACCTTTAAGGTTTGCAAAGCTCTTTATGATTATTATCTCATTTGATCCACAAGACAACTCTTGGAAAAAAGATGCTACTGTCCCCACCCCCCATTTTACAGCTGAGGAAATGAAGACAAATCAAGGTTAAGTGACTTGTCCATGTCCCAAACCTAGTAAGTATCTGAGGCAAGATTTTAACTCAAGTCTTCCTGACTCCAGCCCCGGGTCACATAGCTGGAAAATGTCTGAGGGTGTATTTGAACTGTAGTCTTCCTGACTCTGGGCTGCCTCAATAGCAACAGTCATCAGAGCAGTACTCATTTTGTAGTGTTGCTCTGAGGCTCCCATGACATATTAACATATGTAAAATACTTTGCAAACTTTAAAATGCCATACACAGTTCTTTCAGCTGACAGTGTGGTAGGATTTCTCCAAATGCCTTCTCCTTCCGTGCTGAGCCCAGGGATGGCAATAGCTTTAATAATGCAGACCACAGGCACAAATATCTTTGTGTCTTACACTGATGATCTGTCTCCTTGCAAATGGCAAGAAAGTATGGTGGGGACCTTGATCACCATTTCTTTCTCTCTTTCTCTGACAGGCTATTGCTCTGGTGGGTAAAAATCTAAGCCATCTCATCTCAGAAACACTGTTTAATCTCTTCCCTCAGCCCAGGTTGCTCACAAAAGAAAACCTGCCCTATATTTCAGCTACATAGATCTCAGAAGCCTAGACTAGTAAGCATTTGGAAATCAGCGCCTTATTTCAACTTTACTTCCTCAAATGATGCTGTTACACAAGGTAATTACATAATAAATTTGTTAAGGGAATATAAAGCAATAAAAATGTTGGTAATGGTCTACCATTTAATAGCAGAATTGTAAATGAGTTCTCAGCATTAACAGAGCAGTTTTCCACAATTAGGAAACCATTGTTTGGGGTGGTTTTAATTTCTTTTTTAAAAAAATGTAGAGGTAGATAGCAGAGTAAAAGCAAGAACTTGTTTAAGCTCTTTCCCCAATCACTTCCAAATACCTGCAAAAAATGACTCTAAACAAATTTTAGAGCTATAGAACCCACAAAATGACAGAGTGAAATGCATCTCCAACTGAAGACAGCCTGGCAAGCTGACAGGAAGGGTCTATCACACTGGTCTGGGAGTGGAGTGCAATCCCACATGGGCTATGCTGGCACAGCCCAGCAGCTACTGCTGCTTTCAGAGCTCTAGGCCCACAGATGGTAGGAGGAATCAAGTGGCTGATTGGAGGGTAATTGCAGGGATCTCTTTGCTGGTACTGAGGCAGGATTCTCTTGTTTTGCCCTGCTTGGATCTGGGTCACAGTCTTGGGTGGTTTTCATGGGGTGAGGAGGAGCACTGGTCTGACAGAATTTGTGGCGGCTATGGAGAGCAAGTCCTCCTCACAGTTCTGAGGCAGAAAAGAGTGCTTATGGTCACTCACAGACCAAAGCACACACCAGGATAAGAGAAAACACTCTCCTTTGATCATATCACCTTAGAAGAACTGAAAATTTACAGGTGCCTAGAAGTAGCTCTGACAACAGCTGCACAAAACCCCAGAAATTTAGAACAGAGCATTCTTCACTCTGGTAGCAGAGTCCCACCTTGGCAAAGAGCTCAAAAGTCAAGGAACTGACTGGAAAAATGAGCAAACAGAGGTGAAAAATCAGACTATAGAATCTTTCTTTGTTGACAAAGAGGAACAATACATATAACCAGAAGAGAGCAAAGGCAAAACTCCTGCATCAAAAGCCTCTAAGAAAAATATGAATTGGTCACAGGCCATGGAGGACCTCAGAAAGGATTTTCAAAATCAAGTAAGAGAAGCAGAGGAAAAAATAGGAAGGGAAATGAGAATAATACAAGAAAATCATTAAAAAAAAAAGCAAGTCAACAGCTGCTGAGGAGACCCAAAATATACTGAACAAAATAATGTCTTAAAAAATAGACTGACTCAAATGGCAAAAGAGGTCCAAAAAGTCAATGAGGAGAATACCTTAAAAAGCAGAATTGACCAAATAGGAAAGGAGGTCCAAAAGCTCACTAAAGAAAATAACTCCTTCAAAATTAGAATGGACCAAATGGAAGCTAATGACTTTATGAGAAATCAAGATATTATAAAACAGATCCAAAAGAATGAAAAAAAATAGAAGACAAAGTGAAATATCTCATTAAAAAAAACCATTGACCTGGAAAACAGATCCAGGAGAGATAATTTAAAAATTATTGCACTACTTGAAAGCCATGATCAAAAAAAGGGCTTAGACATCATCTTTCAAGAAATTATGAAGGACAACTGCCCTGATTTTCTAGAACCAGAGGGTAAAATAGAAATTGAAGGATCCACCAATTGCCTCTTAAAAAGAACCCAAAAAGAAAACTCCTAGGCATATTATAGCCAAATTTCAGAGCTCCCAGGTCAAGGAGAAAATATTACGAGCAGTCAGAAACAATTTGAATATTATGGAAATACAATCAGGATAACACAAGATCTAGCAGCTTCTACCTTAAGGGATTTAAGGGCTTGTAATAAGATATTCTGGAGGTCAAAGGAGCTAGGATTAAAACCAAGAATCACCTACCCAGCAAAACTGAGTATAATACTTCAGGAGAAAACATGGATATGCAATGAAATAGAAGACTTTCAAGCATTCTCCATGAAAATACCAGAACCGAACAGATAATTTGTTTTTCAAATACAAGAATCAAGAGAAGCATGAAAGGCTAAACAGGAAAGAAGAATCATAAGGGACTTATTAAAGTTGAACCATTTACATTCCTACATGGAAAGACAATATTTGTAACTCATGAGACTTTTCTCAAAATTACCTCACATAAAAGAGGCAAGAGAAAACTGTTACAATGGAGGGGAAGAGCAGGGAGGTGAAAGGGAATGAGTCAACCTTACCCCCATTGGATTTGACTTAAAGAGGGAATAACATACACACTCATTTGGGTGTCTTACCTTACAAGAAAGTAGTGGGGAAGAGGATAAGAGAGGGGATGGTAGAAGGGAAGGCAATTTGGGGAAGGGGATAGTCAGAAGCAAACACTTTTGAAGAAACAGGGTCAAAGGAGAAAATAGAATTAATGGGGGTCAGGATAAGATGGAGGGAAATATCATTAGTCTTTCACTATGACTTCTATGAAAATATTTTGCATAACTACACATGTATAACCTATATTGAATTGCTTGTCTTCTCAATGGGGGTGATTGAGGAAGGAAGAAGGGAGAGAATCTGGAACTCAAAGTTTTAAAAACAAATGTTAAAAAAAAATTTATTTTTACATGCAACCAGGAATTAAGATATACAGGCAACGGGATAGAGAAATCCATCTTGCCCTACAAGAAAGTAAGAGGAAAGGATGGATATGGGGGGATAGAAGGGAGGGCAGACTGGTGGAAGATGTAGTCAGTATACATCCATATTGGAGTGGAGGGTAGGGGAGAGATGGGGAGAAAATTTGGAACTCAAAATCTTATGAAAATGAATGTTGAAAACTAAAAGTAAATAAATACTGGGAAAAATAGTAGTGAGGTTTGGTTTCCCCATTTATAGAAGGAATACATTTGACTGCTTGAAGTGATGGAGAATTGGGGGGTCTCTTGAGCAAGGGAAAACATCTGAAACACTGGCATGCGTTAGGTCATAGGGTCATAGCTTTAGCATCAGAAGGGACATGGGAATTCATTAAGGCCAATCCCCTCATTTCACAAATAAGAAAAATGAATCTCAGAGGGGTCATAGGATCATAGATCTCCAACTAGAAGGGGCCCCTGAAGATACTGAGTCCCTTCTGCTTCTTTTTCAATCAAAGAAACCGAAGGCCAGGTAAAATGACTTATCAAAGGTCACAGGACAGGATCATTGCAGAGATATTAGCCTGAATTAATAACAGTAACAAAGGGTATTTAGATAGTGTCTTAAGGTTTGTAAGCACTTTCCATACAATATTTCACTGTGTCATCACAACTATTCCCAAGAGGTAGGTGCTATGATTATCATCCCTAGCTTACGGAGGAGAAATTTGTTGTTGTTGTTGTTGTTGTTGATGTTGATCAGTCATGTCTGACTCTTTGTGACCCCATTTGAGGTTTTCTTGGGAGAGATACTAGAGTGGTCTGCCATTTCTTCTACATCTCATTTTACAGATGAGGAAACTGAGGCAAACAAGGTTAAATGACTTGTCCAGGGCCACACAGCTAACTTGAGGCCAGATTTGAACTCGGGAAGATAAGTCCTGAGTCCAGCCTGGGCATTCTACCCACTGCACCACCTAGTTGTCCCACTGATGAGAAAACTGGTGTTTAAAGAGCTTAAGTAATCTTCCCGAGTAGTAAGTGCCTGGGGAGGGGAAGGATTTATACCCCTATTTTCCTTAGGCAAAGGGAGAAGGGGGAGGGAGAAGAGTAGAAGTCTCAGGGGTAGAGGAGAAGTTGTTTAATCTAAGCCTCAGTTTCTCCATCTGTAAAATGAGGATAATCATACCCACAGTAGCTATTTCACAAGGTCCACATTGACCCCAACTGAGATCTATATGTAAATCTCTTTGGAAACTGAGCACTTAAAGCAATAGGCAAACACCAGTTATTATGAAGAGATCCCCATTACTCTCACCTTCCTTTTTAGCCTTTTCCTTTTCTGTCCTTCCTTCCATCCACCGCCCACCGTGCAAATCCCTATTCTCATGCTTTGAACATGTAGGCACATAGAAATGGATTTTTTAAATGTATTCATTCATTTATTCATTCAAGCCTGAATTCCTGGTCTCTTGAAATGAACAAAGCAGGGTGGTGAGGAGGCAAGAATTCTCTCCTCTCTTTTCCTTGATTAGCTCCTTGTCTCCCCTTGTATTCCACAATTCTGAGACAGATTTCCCTTACTGATGAAATCGAATCAAGAAGTCTTAAAACTGAGTGAACTCTGTGATATAGAGATGCTGTTGGAGCTTCTACAGAACAGACTTTGTGGTGATATTTGGAGAGCTGTCCTTGGAGGTACCATATTTATTGGATTTCAGGATCACCTCTTTCCAGCAGGGACCTTAGAGATCATTATAGGGACATTTTAAGTTTCCTGAGAGCAGGGGCTCTTTGGGGTAATGGCATTGTACCTCTAAGGCCTTGAACAGTGCCTTGTAGATAGCAAGTGCTTAATCAGCCTTAGTGGAATTGAATTGAATCACCTAGTCTTGCCCCCTCCTCCCCAATCTCTGGTCCCCAGGTAGAGAAACTAAGGCGCGGAGAATTGGTTTCAATGCTAGGTTGGCTAACTGGGTCTAGAACTTGGCTTGTGTCTTCAAAGTAGGAAGTAGTGGAAGGAGTACTTCCATAGCCCAACTATAATCCCATCCAATTTTATTCCCTTCTGCTTTCCTAACCTCATTAGTCACTGCCTCTTGACCCTTCTCCTATCCCCAACTCTGGGGGAAGAAATCCAGAGCATTTATTCCATTGCAGTCCTCAAGCCCACCCTTCTGAAAGGTGAACTAATTCCCTCAAGCACACCCCCCCCCACACACACACATACCCCTTTCTCAGAAGTCATGGCCGTTTATACCATTTAGATGAGTAGGGTATCACTATAACTATTATCCTTCCAGGAAGATGGAGAACCACTGGGTTTTACCATCTTCAGTGCCCCTATAGACTCTGGCCCACTTGACCTTACCACCTAACCTACTACATCAAACTCCCAGGCATTGCCATGTAACCCACCAATACATCCCAAAAACCCCTGAGCCTTTCCATCCATTCTGCATCTACCCCCTCAATCCCAAGGACCCATCTATGTACCCTGCCATTGAATCCTTCAATATATGTTGTTTCTCCTTGCTCCTTGAAAGTAAGAACTGTCCCCATCATCTATTTACATCCCTAGCCCTTAGCACAGTGTTTGGAGGGCTTGAGAAATGCCTTCTCCTTCATTTCTGACACATAGGCTGGCTCCCTCTACCACACCACCATACTGCCTTTCATTGCTCCTACTCTCCCAGAAATCAGCAAATAAAATTAAAACAGTCAGGAGACCTTAGACACTCTGCTCTCCCCCAGCTCATTCAAATACTAGGCATAGCATCCTGCGATACAGTGACAAGAAAAAAAACTTATGTATGAATTAAAGAGCTATGGCTAGAAGGGAACATTTATTTATTTTTCAGCTCAGATCAGATGGATGTGCAATTTTAATATCCTTTAAAAGGGTAGATCTTTGGAGCTTCCTGCAGCTTAAATACCAGGCCTAATAGGTGCCAAGGAGAACATCATCAGCCTGTTATTTTTCAACAACATCAAAGTAGATGAATGGCTCCATATTTTCCAGCCCTTATTAAGTGGGGGGGGGGGGCGGGTAGGGAGATTGAACTAAAGAATTATGGGATCTCATATTTGGAAGGAACCTCAGCTATCATCCAGGCCTTCCCTTACATGGATAAGAATCCCCTTTATAACATGCCAACCAAGGTCATCAACTGCTTGCTCAAAGACCTCAAATGATGAACCATCAAATCCAATTGGGCCATTTGCCACTTCCTGGAAGTAAAGTTCTACCTCCCGCTTTCATACTTTGGTAGTCTGTCCCCTATGTCTATTATATGCAGAATGCATTCCCTTCTCATGTCTATTGTGTCAGAAGAATGCAATCACCTTGAGGGCAGGGACTACTCTTGTTGCTTTTTCTTTGTATCCCCTGAACCTACACAGTACCTAGCACATAGTAGTATTTTTAAAATGTCTTTCTGAATTGAACCTACTGCTTTCTGAGGCAACCCAGATCACTTGGGGTCACTCTGAGTGATAGGAGGTTACCTTTCCCCCTCACATCAAGACTAAAATTGGCTTCATTGCCACTTGCTCTTGGTTCTTTGGGCCAATCAGGATGAATTTGAACCCTCTTCCATACAAGTCTTTAGATATGGCACATATGAGGGGATTAATAAATGCTTATTAATTGACATTCTCCAAACTTCCCCTGATTCCTAGTCGTCTCAGAAAAACCCTAGAAACCATTAAAAATAAGGAGTTTTTCATAAGCAAAAGGGTAAACCACCTCTAAATTGAACACTGAAAGACAGACAGCATTATTGGAACTTCAGGAACCCTTTTTGGTATATATTGTCACCAGAAACCTGAAAACACATAGAGCAAAACCTTATCAATCCAGGAAAAATCATTCCAAAAACCTCAGGTTTTTGACATAACAAGGAAAAAAGTTCTCTTTGTGTAGTGGATAGAAGAGTGTGTGAAGGGGAATAATATATAAGCCTGGAAAGTTAAATCAGAGCTAAATGGTTAAAGGGTTACAGCTCTACGTTCTAATGATCAGTGACAGAAGGCATTAAGGCATATGGGAAAGTGAGATGGATCAGAGTCAGAGAGTCTGGGTTATAATCTGCCCTTTGTCACTTAGCTGTGTGACCTAAGACAAGTCCTCTGTATTTTCTGGGCCTCATTTCTTCATTTAAAAATGAAGGAATTACACTAAATGATCATAGTATGAGTCAGTGTATTGGCCATTGGATTTGAAGTCTGAAAACCTGAGTTTAAATCCCAATTCTACATACTATTTGTATGGCATTTGGAAAATCATGTGACCACTCTGGGCCTCAGTTTCCTCCTCTGTAAAATGATGGATTGGTCTATACAGCCTCTGATGTCCCTTCAATCCATTATATCCCTTCTAACTTGCCATCGTAGATTCCATGTTCTTAGTCATGACCCTGACTCATGAAGAAAAGGTTAAATTCTGTTTCAGGAAGCACATAATCCATTTTAGAAAGATTTTCATTTTTTTAAAAGCCAGAATAAACAAGATCTAGAGTATAGAAAGCTTAACTTCTGAATCACTGGAAATCTTAACCATCTCATACCACCAAGTTCTCCGAGGACTCTAGATTCAATAAATGTTTGGTTAAACAGACATTCACAAAAGCTTTTCCACGGGTGAAGTTTTGGACTGAGGCTATGAAGAAAGATAAATGACAGGCCCTGATTCTAAAAAATGCATTATCTAATAAAGTTGAGGGTAGGGAAAGATATATATGCTAAGAACTATGATTCAAAGAAGAGTGAGCTCATGACATCCTAATTCTTGACTTGTCAGCCAGACCAACTGCATCATTTCACAGAGGTGGAAATGGAATGGCCGAAGAGATGATTTGGCCAAAACCACCCAGGTAGTAAGTAACTGCTAACTACAGAAAAGAGGGGCTTGGAAAATGGGAGAGAGTGAGAGTGGGGGGATAGATCGCTTTCAGCTTAGAATGGTGATAGAGGCGATTGGGTGAGGTTGAGAAGAGAAAGTATAAGATTTCATTGTAATTTTCTTTGGAATTCAGATACCTACTAGAATTTCCTTTCGGTCTGGCACGGTGGATAGAAGGCTAACCCCAGAGTAAGGAAGGCCTGATTCAAGTACCTCCCAAGACTCACTAGCTATGTAAGCCTGAGTAAATTACTTATACTGTCAATACTCTGGGAAATTCTCTATAAATTACAGAGAAGCCGCCCATCTGCAAATCTCCAGCCAAGAGTTCTCTGCACCACAGGTCTGGACCTAAGTGGAGGGAAGGATGGTTGGACGCTTGCAGGGCAAGCAGATGTTCCCTGGTCACTAAAGCAAATCCAACATTTCTAAGACCAACAAACCAGAGCAAAGCTTCCCTTTTCAACCCTTTATACCTCCTGTCCTCAGAAATATCAAATAAACCAGATTCCCTCAATTAGAAACAATCTCTGCTCCTTCCCCTGGACTCCTAACCCACCTTCCTTTCGCCTCTCTTACATTTGTGATGTTCTACGTTGCCACTGAAACATTCACCTTAATTCCAATGCTTTCCCTCTGTTGATTGGTTCTGATTGATCCTGCCTACATCATGTTCATCTGTAATTGTTTGTGTGTCGTCTTTCCTATTAGGTACACCATGAGCTCCTTGAGAACTGGGATGGCATTTTTTTGCCTTTCTTTAAATCCCCAACTAAACTTAGCCCCTTGTCTGGTATTTAGTAGGGGCTTAATAAATGCTTTTTTTGGCTAAGTAATTAAGGTGTGTCTATTAAATTGGTATAAGAGGAAAGGGCTTCAAGTTAGGAACATGGAGTTGCATCTTTCCTACTAGCTGTGTGGTTAAGCGTAAACCAGAGCTCAGAATTCAATTTCCATTTATTCAGCATCATCTGTATACTAGATACTGTGGTAGGGCCTGGGACTATAAAGAACAAAAAATAAAGAAAAAAACCAGGAAAGGTCTGAACTACTGAGCTAAGTTTTGTGGGAAGCTTAGATTCTTCAAGGTGGATTTGAAAAGAATAGGCATTCCAGGCATAGGGAACAGCCTTTGTAATCACAGAAAGATGGGAGATAGACTTCCCTGTTAGCAAGAATTCAGTAACAAATTGTTAATGTCCTACTATTTGCAACAAGCACAATATTAGGCATCATACTCAGTCAAGACCCCTGCCTACAGGAAGCTGACAGTCGACTAGCAGGAAAATAAGACAGCAATGCAAATAACTGTGATGTGTTAGAATGCCAAGTTCAGGGAATGACATGCCAGTGTGGCTGAATGCTAGTGTGGCTGAGCCCCCATGCCAGTGTGGCTGAACTTAGAGTAGATAAAGGGGAATAGCATCAGATAAACAGAGAGAGGCAGACTAGAGCCTAATGGTAAAAGGTTTTATGCATCAGTCCATAAAAGATATGGGCTACTGCCCCTCAGGATAAGGAAGGTGCTAACAAATCTTAAAACATTTCATAAATGTGAGTTGCTATTCTATCAATCAACATGTTTCCTGAGCACATACTATGTGCCCAACACTATGTCAGGTGCTGGGGATATAAAGGCAAAATGAAAAACTGATTCTGACCTTCAGGACTCACATTGTATTGGAGTTGAGGGGTACATATGAGAAGATACAAAATAATAAAGCTCTGGCAGTTGGGGGAAGCAGAGAAGTCATCATGTAGGAGGTGATATTTGAAATGAGCTTTGAAGGAAAGGAGGAACCTTGAGAGGCAGAGGTGAGGAGAAGATATATTCCAGACAGGAGGATCAGCCTGTGCAAAGATGTGAAGACAGGAGATAGTCTAAGGGGCAAGAAGGCTAATTTGACTCTACTAGAGCATATGAATGTAAATAAAATGAAGTGGTTCAGTCACATCTGATTCTTCATGACCCCATTTGGGACTTTCTGGGCAAAGATACTAGAGCGGTTTGTGATTTCCTTCTCCAGTTCATTTTATGGATGGGGAAACTGAGGCAAACAGGGTGAAGTGACTTGCCCAGGGTGACACTGTTAGGAATTGTCTGAGGCCAGATATGAACTCTGGAAGATAAGTCTATGCACCAAGGAGCCACCTAGTTGCCCAAAGTGAAATAAGCCTGAAAAATATCTGCTAGAACAAGACTGTGAAGAGTTTTAAATGCCGAACACATTATGAAGAAGGAGCCATTGGAACTTCCTGAGCAGGGGAATGATAGCATCAGACTCATGCCTATGCTTATGGTATCTTATGGTATCTCCTTAATATACTATTAACTGGGAACCCTAAAGAGTATACTGATTTTTCAGTATCACACAGCACATTTCCTAAAACAAATCCCATGCCTAGTGACCTGAGGCAGAAATATCAAACATATTCTTTACAAACTGGAACTCTAGCTACCTGAGGACAGGGATATTTGCATCTTCCATGGACCCTTTACACAAAGCAGTTACTCATAAGTGCTTATTGAGTGAATATTGAAATGTAGCCAGACCCAAGCATCCCAATATTCTGGAAACTCATTTTTCACTCTTTTATTTTCTTAATAGAGGCGTCAGATCCTTCAGGGTTATCTGTCAGAAAGCAGCATCTGGCTCAGTGCAATGGCAAGAGAGGAGGAACACATGCTGTGCCATGCTCTGGGCTTATTGGTGTTGTTTTTTAAAAAAAACAACAACACTGCCTTCACACCTCCTACTCACACTAACACTTTGCAGTCAAGTAGGCCAATGCACAGATGGGAGAAGGTATGTTCCTTCCCAGGGGTCAACAAGGTTGCCGCAGAAATCTACTGGAGGAGGGAGGAAGAATAGTGGGTGTTTCTTTCACCCTACTTTGGGCAGATGAAAGGGGAAAATGGGGAAAAAGACGTGTGTGTGTAT
>CM053588.1:48269224-48280433 GCA_028646515.1 Pseudochirops corinnae
GATAGATAGATAGATAGATAGATAGATAGATAGACAGACAGACAGAACAGACAGACAGACAGAACAGACAGACAGATAGACAAATAGATACATACATACATACATACATACATAGACATGTAGATAGAGAGACAGATAAATGGATAGATAGATAGATAGAAAGACAGACAGAACAGACAGACAGAACAGACAGACAGACAGAGATAGATAGACAAATAGATACATACATACATACATACATACATACATACATAGACATGTAGATAGAGAGCCAGATAAATGGATAGATAGATAGATAGATAGACAGACAGACAGGTAGACAGACAGACAAATATATAAATACATACATACATGCATGCATGCATACATGCACACATACATAGACATGTAGATAGATAGATTGATAGACATACATATATACATACATAGACAGACATGTAGATAGAGAGATAGACAGACAGACAGATAGATAGATAGATAGATAGATAGATAGACAGACAAATAAACAGATGGATAGATAGATAGATGGACACCGTGAGAGAGAAGATGATAGATGCTCTATATCCTATCTGCTCGCTTGAAACCCTTTCCCCCTCGTCTTATGGCTGCTCGTGCCTTACCGCACTCCAACCCTAGATTTCTCCCACCTTCTGCTTCCTTTGCTTCTGTCTGCATACTTGTAAATAAAGTCAGAGGAAATCTATAAACTGTGCAGATTAGGTCTCCTAGAAATGTATAGCCTCTAAATTCAATGTCCCTTCATTCCAGCCCAACAATCTTCCCATTCCTCCATAACCACTTCTTCATCTCACTCAGAGCCAGCTTCCCTCTCCAAGCTTCCTATGCCACTCCTCTCCATAACCTCTTAGCTGAGGGTCTCCATACTTCACCTAAAAATTATAAAAAAACAAAAAATGAGACCCTTTACAACACAATCCCTCTTCTACCATACTCATGTGTGTATTAATAACAATAATAATAACACCTCCAGTCGGCATAGCAATGTAAGCTTAGAGAATCACTTTGCATTTATCTCATTTGCTTTTTACAACAAACCTAGAAAGCAGATGCTATCTATTATCATCTCCATTTTACAAATGAGGAAACTGAAGCAGATAGAGATTACATGACTTACCCAAGGTCACACAGCTCATTAGTGTCTGAAGCTGGATTTGAACTCAAGAATTTAATTCAAGCAAAGAATAGGTATAACATTTCTGTGTGAATTCAGAGTTCTCTGTCCCTCCAATAGAGGAGTCTATGGAAAGCTGACATCTGGTCTTTTAAACATCTGAATTCACCAATTAGCCACGTGATCATAGGCAGATTTTCTGTGCCTCCTTTGCTAAATGCATCTGAAGTCCTTTTAAAGACGTGGACTATGTCTATTCATTGGGGAATGACTGAAGAAATTGTGGTGTGTATGCTTGGAATGGAAAGTCATTGCACCATAAAAAATGAAAAAGATGAAGAATTCAGATAAACTTGGGAATGAATGGATCCAGAGTAAACAGGAAACCAATTTATTTGATACCTGTAATAATGTGAAGGAAAACAATATTGATGGACATAATTACTCAGGTGTACTGACTAATCTCAGCTTCAAAGGACTGATGGTGAGGCATGCCTCCCACCTCTGAGTAGAAAGGTGGCGGGCTACAGATGTGGAATGTGGCAAACATTTTCTGGTCTTGTCAATGTGTTCATTTATTTTGCTAAAAATATTAACTTTTTTGGTCATGGAAGGTACTATTAGGAACGGGTTTGGGTAGAAATCATTGAGAAGAAGCAGTGGCATTTTTGGAAGCGTGTCAACAAAACATTTATTTTAAAAAGTAAATACATAATATAATACTGGATTTGGATGATATCCTGGTTAATTTTTACTCACATTTTTTCCCTTTCTCTCTTAAATTTTTTGTTGTACAGGATGGTTTTCTGGGAGGGGGTAAGAATAAGTTGAGAAGTATACATAATACAAAGAAAAAAGATACCAATTTAATTGTATAAAATCAATCAATAACTTATTCATTCAATCAGTATTTATCAAGGACCTATTGCTATGTGCGAGGTACTGAGGATACAAAATCAAAGCACAACAGACCCTGCCCATCAAAAATAAAAAAAAAAAAAGAACAGACCCTGACTTCAAGGAGCTTACATTCTATTGAGGGAAATCTTCTTATACACAAATAGGTTTACACATAATAGAAATAAATAATCATTTAAATTAAAAATAAAATATACAAAGATATGATATAAATAGAAGCCATGGAAGTGGAACCCCTTTGAAAAGTGAAGCCTTGTGACTATTACATATGTCTCTGTCTAGTTCCAAACCCTGAGTTAAGGAGTTCTAATCTCCCTTAATTCCCAAATTCCAGCTTTGCTAGGAAACAATAACAAAGAATGTATTTCCTTTTACCAAGGAAAGAAGGTTAAGTGACTGCTGAACTTTATTTTTTAAAGTAGCTATCTCTGTTCCATTGAGATGTTTCAGGGGGTGACCAGTAGCATCAGATTATTTGTCTTGGCAGGCAGAGAATCAAACTTGAAGTCTCAGGCATGCCTGTAGTGGCAACTCCCAACACAGATTTATCACAGAGCTGTTTCAGGAATTGATGAACCAAGGAGACAGCTCCACCCTCCTTCCCAAAAGAAATAGCTTCTGGTCTGTTCAAGGCCTTTTGGATTTGATGGTTCACGTTGCTTTCATACAGTCCTGAATGAGACACAAAAGTAGAAAAGCATTTTCTTTCAAAATTCATTCAGCAAAAATAATCAATGAGTAAGACACTATGCTGAAGCAAAAGAAATAACCTCTGCCCTTAAGGAGCATACTTTCAATTATTTTTTAAATTTCATTTATATTGTACCCCCTTATAAAGGTCTGGGGATCTTTATCCCAATTGCCACTCTCAATGATGAGTTGGTCCTAAGCAAAAACACATCTTCACAGGATTCTAAGAACTCAATCCTGAGAAGTTGGGGGTGTATTTCTCTAATGTAATTGTCTAAGACTCTCATTCTAGTTTGATCTCCCCAATGTTAGCCTCTAATGTTATGTCCCAGAATAATTTATTCTATTAAAATTAATTAGTTTTTGTAAAAGGATATTTACTGAGAGGATATAGTAAGAATAGAAGTATAAGCATTTCTTCCCAATACCTGGGGTGTATTCCCCCCATTCCATCTTTGTACCTAGGAAGAGTATGCTCATACTAAATCCCCCACCAACTTTACCTGCAGGTACAACATAGCTAATGGAAAATTCCCTCCCTTGTGTAAGATCTGGAGTCTTTACTGTGGACTCAATTCACCCATGGGTAGGGCCTTGGATCACTCATTGGAGATCTGCTGACAGATTGGAAAGTCTAACCTACATTCAGGTTCTTGGACCTCTTTCAATTAACCTTTCAAAGCTCATTAGGTTGCAGCCTAGTGAATTTGTTGTGTGATACTCCTTCACCTAGGCACGAAACAATAACCACAGCCAACACCTAGACAGCAGCAGGGCTATGTACTCACAAGCCACACTGGGAGATGAAGGCCCAAGGCATCTCCCCCCACCAGAAGGCTTACAACAATTTGGATTCCTCACTCAAACACATGGAGGTAGGAAAAAGAAAACACCTTGGCCTGTTAGTGCCTTCTGAATGTGTTCTCCATTCTAATCTGGGTTCAAAAGCCTAACAGAGGGTCCTTCTCATTTATAGGACTGGTAAGCAGCCTAGAAACAAGTTCCTGTGGTGATTGCATCCATGGGGCAACCAACATATGTTCATAAGGACTGGGGTTATTGACCAGTCCCCTTGTTATAGTACCTTTTGTTTTTATATAACTTTCATTTCCTTTTATATCCCTCTCCCAAATAACCATCCTTTATAATAAAAGAATAAAAAATAAAGAAAGAAAAAGTTCATCAAAACTAAATCTAACAATATTTGCAGTATAATATATACTATACTATATATACAATATATACAGTATTACAATATGTATTACAATATGTACACTCATGATTCCCCCTAGCTGTCCAAAAAAGGAAGGAAGGTGTATTCTCATGTAGCACCCCTTGTGGGTAATTCCCCCAGCTTGTAATCACATGGACACTGCTGGGTCAGGTCTCCAGAGAGCAGTTTTAGAGGTTCTGGGTTCTAGATTTTAGGGTTCTAGAGGTAACCGTGGGGGGGCTGGATTGTTGTTGTTTTTTTTTTTTTACTACTGCTCATGAGCCCTTATCCAATGTACTTTATATTTAGTAGTGGCCAGACTTGATTTTCTTTCTAAAAGGATATTTTACTACACAGGTATAGCAAGGGCGATTGTTATGGAAATGGCCCCTCATACTTGGAACACATTATCCATTTGTACATCCAAAACCTTTGGGGAGAATGGACTTCATCCTTTTGGGGACCTCATTAAGCTCCCATTAGGTATGATGCTCCATTGGGCTCCAAGGGTCAAAGCCCTGAAGCGTCCTTTACTTAGCATATCTAGTTTGTCACAGGAGAGTGTTTCAGTAGCCAATAAAGATGTTGCCATGAACGACTGCTATTCATCAGCTCTCACCTAGTTATACCTTTGATTGACTAATTCATTTGAGAAGGTTACATTAATTGATGTGAGGTGGAAATCCCAACCCCTATATTCCTCTGTCTCTTTCCGGGCCAAACTTGCTTGTTGCGATTACACAACATTCATTTTATTGTTAATGTTTTTTCTTGTTCTTATGCTTGTATTTTCCCTTACATTGTATATGTTGTTTTCCTGGGTCCATTTGTTCATTCTGCATCAGTTCATATAAGCCTTCCTATACTTTTCTGTATTCATAACATGCACTGCTTCATATAGAGTAGTAGTATTGCATCATATACAGGTTCCAAAATTTTTTTTAGCCATTCACTGATTAAAGAATCTCTACTTTCCCCCTCCTTTCCAGTTTCTTGCTTCTACAGAAAATACTACTATAGATACTTTGATGTGTATTAAACCTTTCTTTTTGTGATTAACCTCCATGGTGTATATGTCAAAAAGTAAGATCTCTGAGTCAAACTGCATTAACATTTTAGTGACTTTTTTAGCATAAACGCAAAGGTCTATCCAGAATTCTTGGACCAGTTCACAGAAGGAGCTTACATTTAATTTAACATTCAGTATGTATAGGTTTTTGGAAAACAAAGACAAAAATAAAGCAGTTCCTGCCTTCGAGAAGCTTACAATCCACTGGAAGGATTGAGCATGTGCATAGATAAAGGCAGGACAATTTGAGAAATGAGACAATCCTGTCAAATGCAGAGGTTCAAGATATGAAGTGGTATCTGAAGGAAACCAAGAATTCTGACAGGTAAAGTTTAAGAGGGAAATCACTCCAAGCAAGGGAGACAACTTTCATACACCAAGGCAAAGGGTTAAGAGAGGAAATGCTGAACTCAGAGAATACCCATTAGTCCAGTTTGCCTGTAGTATAGAGTTTGCAAAACAGAGTAATATGAAATTGGAATCAGTTTATAGACGGTTTTGAATGCCTGGGTAAGAACTTTGCATTTTATCTTCCTGGCAATGGAGAACCACCCAAGAGTTGTTGTTGCTGCTGCTGCTGCTGTTTTGAGTGGGGGGTGCTAATGCTGTAAGATTTGCATCCTTGAGTGATCATTTTGACACACTGAGAAGAATGATTACAGAAAGAAGAGAGTAGAAGTGGGGGCGGGGTACTTAGGAGGTTATTGCAGCAAAGAAAAAATGAAAGAAGGTTTTACCAAGGGTGGTCATGCTTTGGATGGAGAAAAGAACACTAAGATGAAAGCTGATCAGACTGACCATCTTCTCTTTTTTTTTTAAAGGGGAAGGCAAGACAATGGGGTTAAATGACTTGCCCAAGGTCACACAGCTAGTAAGTGTGTCAAGTGTCTGAGGTCAAATTTGAACCCAGGTCCTCCTGACTCCGGGGCTGGTGCTCTATTCACTGTGCCACCTAGCTGCCCCTAAGCTACACTGCCTCCTTCCCTGCATAACTCATCCTACCCAGCCTCTTGCTCTGGGAATTATAATCAATGATAAAATGCCACAATTTGTTTTTTATGTGTTATCTCCCCTGACCAGAATAAAAACCTCTGGAGGACAGGAACTGATTTGCTTTTGTATTTTTGTTCCCAATAGTGATTGGTACATGGCGGGGGAACAGGGATTCTAAGGAAGGAGACAAGCATTATTACATGCGCCATGTCTTGTGTTAAAGTTTTACAACTATCATCTCATTTAATCTTCACAATAACCTTAGGAGGAAGATACTATTATTTTCTCCATTTTCTATGTAAGGAAACTGAGGCAAACAGGATAAGTGACTTACTAAAGGTGACACAGCTAGTAAGTGTCTATGGCTGGCTTTGAACTCAAGTCTTCCTGACTGCTGGCCCAGTGCTGAATCTACTCTGCCACCAGGTTCCTGGGACTGGTATTGTATGCATAGGCAACTCCCTTGACAAGGAAAACCCTGCTAAGGCAAGTCAACACTTTCTCTACATACTGGAAACACATTGTTAAATTTAAGTTTTGGTTCAGGGTTCCACATGTAGAGAGATGGAAAGGAATAGTATCCAGGTAGATAATATGGTGGAGATGCCTGGACAGGAGGGAGTCGAGAGTACTTGGGGATTTCCTGAAATAATATGCACAGAGAGGAAGCCACCAATCAGGAGAAGGAGGGTCTCAGAGTGGAAGAAACTTCAGAGCAAGGTCTGCCACAGGGTCAGTGTTGGTTAGGAGGCTACAGAGAAAAGAAACTGATTAACCACCAGGAGCTGTCTTTTGCCTCTTTTTCTACCCCCAGGGCTTAGCACAATGCCTGGAACATAGTAGGTACTTAAACGCTTATTTACTGTCTGATTGATTGAACTGTGTTTGGCAGTAAGAATATAAACATAAAGATATTCTCAAGGAGCTTATATATGAAGAAGGAAAAAAGCATGTATGTATACATACAGAAAATATATATACACATGTACCTATATATGTAAATAGATGAATATGCACATAAGTATGTGCACGTACATATGTACATACATACATACATACATACATACATAGCATAAAATAGATGCAGAGTTGTTCAGGGCACTGGCAGTTGAGGAGATCAGAAAAGTCTTCGTGTAGAAGGTGGTGCTTTAGCCCTGTCTTGGAGGAAGAGGGGAATTCTGTGAGGCAGAAGTTAGGAGGGAGAGCATTCCAGACATGGAACCCAGGCACAGGTCAATAGTGGTCAATCTAACATAGAAGATAAGAGGCTTAGCTTGAGGACTGAGAGCTCAGCAAGCATCTGATTTGGAATTTAAGGAATCATTAGTAACTTGAGAGAGAGCAGTTTCAGCAAATTAACAGGGTCAGAGGTTAGATTTCAAAGGGTTGAGCAGAGAGTGAGAAGAAAGGAAATGGAACCAGTGAATGTTGGCAGGTTTTTCTGGGAATTTGGCTGAAAAATGGAGTTTAGATATAGGAGGATAGTTTGAGAGTGTGGTGGGGCTGGATACCCTGAATTGGGGGAGACTTGGGAGCATTTAAGTAACCAGTAATAAGTAGACCCTTTAAAAATGTGACCTATAAATGACATCCAAGTTTATCTGTACCCAAACCCTCACTTTATGGAGGAAGAAACTGAGGCTCAGATGATGAAAACCAATCAATTCAATGTTTTCAATCTGTGGGTCATGTTGCTATTTGTATGGGGTCCATGAATTCACATGCATACCAGCCATCTCATTAAATAAGCCAGCATACTTTTTATAGACTGAATAAATAATATACCTCTTAATAATATGTTTTGAATGTATGTAGGAGTTGCTGCAATGAATAAAATGCAAATTCATTGAAAAGCGTGACTGAATTTAAACCAGCTTTTTGTTTCAGTGCATTTGCCCCATCACTGGACCTTGATGGTATAACTAATATCACAAAGGGAGTTCACATTCTTTTTTGAGGTTAAAAGAAGGTCCTCGTGCTTAAGGAGGCTGGGAGCCATTGCTTTAAGAGGTTTCTCTCCAGTGGGTGATAGAGGTAAATATAGGTTTTATGGAGCTTCTGAAGCATCTGATGAGTCTTTACAGATAACCTTGGTGGAATCCAAAGACCTCAGAGCCAATGGAGAAGCTTCTATCTCTAACAATTGATGAATGGCTAAATAAATCATAGTATATTAATGTGATGGATTATTATGGTACTATAAAAATGATAATGATGAAACATCCCAGGAAATCTAGAAGTCTGTGTGAGGTGATGCTATGGGAGATCATTAGAACTCTGTATACACGGGCCATCGCTCCAAAATTTGGAAACTTAAATCATTCAATACTTCTATGGATCTGTTATTTCATTGATTTTGGTGCTCCCTCTGGTGTGATGGATCACAACCCAGCCAATGAGGCAACCATAGTCCATGGAGCCAAAGTCTCACCATGATTACAACTCAATGTGATGAAGAAGAAGAAGGAGAAGGAGAAGGAGAAGGAGAAGGAGAAGAAGAAGAAGAAGAAGAAGAAGAAGAAGAAGAAGAAGAAGAAGAAGAAGAAGAAGAAGAAGAAAGGAGGAGGAGGAAGAGGAAGGAGGAGGAAGGAGCAGACTAAGCAAATGAAAACATGAAAAGGAGGCAGGGAAAAGGCAGGCAGGCAGGAAGGAAGGAAGGAAGGAAGAGGAGAAAGGGAAAGAGGGGGAGAAAGGAAAGAAGGCAGGAAGTACTTTCATCTTCTCTATAAGGGGATGCAGAATAAAAACACTTATTGGCTTGTTTTCTATTTGTTAGTTATTTTTGTTCTTCCTGGTTAAAGACCAGGAAATTAGGGTGAGATTTTGTCCCTTGTTTTGTGCATTAAAACAACTTATTAAGAGAAAGAATGGGAAGCAGATGGAATGCAGTTCATTAGTCTTGGAAGCCCCAAGTTTGAATCCCTCCATAGACCAGTGCTCATTGTATGGTCACAGACAGTTTATTAATAAGGGCTCACTGGATTGAGATATTATTTACTAGCAAAAGAGAAAGAGAATTTGTCACAGGAAAACCTTCTATCTCAACAGTTCAATCCATTTTGAGGCTCTTTCGCCGCTGTTTTCTCAGGCACATACAAATGTTTTCTTGGGCACTACATAGCGTAGCCATCGTTTTTGTGCTAGGGAGATCTGTTCAGATGAAATACCAATAAGCCACATGAATAAAACCTCAGTCACCTAATCTATGGGACCACTAGGTGGCGCCATGATGCATAGCACGGTGAGCCTGAAGTCAAGGAAGATTCATCTTCCTAAGTTCAAATCCAGCCTCCGAGACTTACTAGCTGTGTGACCCTAGACGCTTCATCCTATTTGCCTCAGTTTCCTTATCTGTAAAATGAGCTGGAAAATAAAATGGCAAACCACTTCAGTATCTCTGCCAAGAAAACCCCCACACGGGGTCATGAAGAATTTGACATGACTGAACAACTACCTAATCTATTAAATAAGTATAACAGTGCAATAATAAATGCTACCTGTAAAACCTATCTCAGAGGGTTGTGTTGAGAGTCATATGAAATGATGTCATGTCAAAAGTTTTGAAAACTTTTTTAAAAGTGCCTATATATAATTATTATATAATTATTATTATTATTATATAATTATTAAGTACCTGACTATTCCACTTTGTTGATGGGGCAGCTGAGGTGGCACAATAGATAGAACACTGGACTAAAATCAGAAAGACTTGAGTTCAAATCTAGATTCAGACACTTACTAGCTGCATGACCCTGTCCAAGTCACTTAACTTCTGTTTGCTTCAGTTTCCTCATCTAAAAATGGGAAAAATAATAGCATTTATGTCCCTATAATAATTATAAAGTGCTTAGCATCATGCCTGGCACAAAGTAAGTAACTATATAAATGTTCCTTTTTATTATTATTAACTATTTAACTCAGGAAGGCCTGAGTTCAAATTTCCACTCAGACATTTCCTAGTTGTGTGACCCTGGGTAAGTCCATGTCTTCTGTGGATAATAACACCACCTACCTCCCAGGGTTGGGGTAGGGATAAAATAGACAACATTCGTAACAGTATTTCATAAACCATAAAGCACTACATACATTCTGTTATTCTTTTTGAAAGAATTCATCCATTGCTACAAGAGGAAACCTCATTAACATCTGGGCTAAGATGTATGAATGTTGCTCCCAAGACTGGCTCCCTTTTGCTGAGCCATTTCAGTGCCAAACAGATCACACCCCACATGCAGGTCCTTGTACCCCAGTGATTTCCATCTACATGTGAGATTCCTATATTTTCCAGCATTAGGTCAGTGGAGACAGCCATGAAGCACACAGCTTATACATTAAAGATAAAATCCCAGACGGTCACATATATTAGAGACTTGTGTGTAAGCAAATAAATCAAATGGGACGCCAGATTATTAGATAACCAATTAAATGGAAGGAATACCCAAGCATTGCAAGTAAGACAATTAATTGCAGAATTCCACTAGTCCTGGTGCAATTTATTGCCCATTAAGGTAGCAAATTGATTCTCTAAGACTGTATCTAAAAACATGTTTAATCAGACCAAGCTATTCAGAGGATCATTATTTTTATGACTGTATGGGATGCATATTTTACTAAGCAATTGTGAAGGGAGGATTTATCAAAATAGGGAAAGGAAGATACATCAATAATAATATTTTTATATAGCATTTTAAGGTCCATGAAGCGCTTTATAGATATAATCTCATTTGATGCCTGTAACAATACTGTAAGGTAGATGCTATTATCAATATCCCAATTTTGCAGAGGGGGAAATTGAGGCTGGGAAAGGATATATGACATACCCATGATCACACAACTACAACAACCACAAGTTCTTGTGGCAAGATCTGAACTTGGGTCTTCTCAACTCCAACTCTAGTACTCTATCTATTCCACCACCTACATCCCCACCCTTTCATAAGATGGCGCTGTATTCTAAGAGCCAGACTGGAGCTCTAAATGCCAGCTCTGACACCGATTAGCTCTGTTACCCTTAAACAAGTCGCTAATCCTCTCTAAATCTCAGTTTCTTCATCCACAAAATGGGTGATAATATGACCTTCAGTATCCACCCCACAAGGTTGTTGTGGAATTCAGATGAAATAATGTGTGTACAATTCTTTCCAAACTTTAATGCACTATATAAAGGTCATTCATCATCATCATCATCATCATC
>CM053588.1:48280533-48292871 GCA_028646515.1 Pseudochirops corinnae
ATCATCATCATCACCATCCTCATCATCATCACCATCACCATCCTCATCATCATCATCACCATCATCATCACCATCATCATCACCATCACCATCATCATCATCATCACCATCCTCATCATCATCACCATCACCATCCTCATCATCATCATCATCACCATCATCATCATCATCACCATCATCATCATCATTACCATCATCATCACCATCATCATCATCATCACCATCATCATCATCATCATCATCATCATCATCATCATCATCATCATCATATCCCAGCTTCGAAGTTACAAAAGACTTGAGAGGTATATCTTAACCCTTAACCTTGTATTTGAGAGAGCAATCCAACCTAGTCATAACAAATAATTTTATATACACACTGCTCAAAATTGCTTACGCATAAGGAAACCGATGATAAGGGAAGCAAAAAGACTTGTCCAAAGTTGTTCTAGTAGTTAACAATAGAATCAGGTTTTGACTCTGTACCCAGGTACTCTGACTCTGAATTCAATACCCTTCCTATCATCCCACTAGACATCTCATTTTTAATGGAACCATTTTGAATCAATAGTCTAGATCAAGGATTCTTAACCTGTAGGTCTTTGGATAGATTTTAAGGGGATCCATGAACTGGGAAAATGTTAAATCTGCAATATGTATGTATACACACACACACATACACACATATATATATACATACATACACATATAATGCAAAAAAGACTATATATATATATATATATATATATACACAAATATATATATATTTCTTTTTTTATTCTCTGTCTTCTGCGTTTAAAATCATGATTCCAAGAAGTGGTCCATAGGCTTCACCAGATTTCCCAAGGTGGCCCAGGACAAAAGAAGGTGAAAAGCCCTTGGATTCAGAAAGCCTAATGACATGGATAGTTATTTTATTTTAGATCTGGGGCAGAATCCAACAGGAAGGGCAGAGAGGACTGGCTTGCCTTTGGGAAATTGTGCAGGGCAATTAATAACCCCCTACTTTACCTGAAACAAAGAACCATCTTGTTAATGTCAATATTCTTTCAGTGGGATGGTAGGCTTGTTGTGAACCATGAAACACAACAGTCTCCTAAGAATTAAAGCTATAGGTCACCCCAAGGACAATTGAGCAAGGTATACCGGAGGCTACTCTAACCAACTTGAGAGAGCTGATTGTTACATTTTTTAAAGATCTATTTATTTATTTTTAGTTTTTGACTTTCACTTTTCTAAGATTTTGAGTTGTAAGTTTTTCCCTCCTCCCTCTCCGCCCTGCTCCCCAAGACGGCATGCAATCTGATAAAGGCTGCCCATGTACTGGTTGTTACGTTTTCAGTGTGAGCACTTAAACCTCAGAAATCAGCAATCGCTACAAATCAGGACTTGATTTATTGTTTTATTGTCTTGACCTAAGAAAGTGATGGGAAAAATGTTGATAATGCAGGTTGAACTTAAAATTAGGTGTGAAGACTTTTTTTCAGAGAGTCAGGTTGTGGAATATTTATCAGCCACCTTTGTGATTACTTTAGAAAGCCCATTTGAGCTCAGAGGGGGCACAGAAGGTTCAGGGAATGCAGCGATGGGAGCCTGGATGCCCAGTGACTGAAGTATAACAATGATCACAATAGTAATAGTAATCATCAGAAATATAGTTGATATTTCTATTTTAATTTTATTTCTTTATTTTTATTATTATTATTAATTTTAATTGAGTCACAGCTACTCACCATGTGCAAAATTTGTCAATTTCCTCCTCTATACACTTCCCACTCAACATTCTGGAAAGCCTTCTAATCTTGTGACCCGCACAGATATTATGTAAATAAAGGAGCTGTCTCCCTTGTTCTTGTCTTCATAATATTTTCTCCTATTCAATCAATCAAAGTAACATGGTCACTTCTGAAAAGGATGTTTTAAACTGTCTTATGTCCCCACTATCCCCAGTGATTTCCCAAACCAAAGCACCCACCCTGGCCACACTTATATGTCATGCTTTTTATAGTTGAATGAAAGTTCCTTTGGGATAGGGATTATCTTTTGTATTTCTGTGCCAATGTACAGCACAGTGCCAAGAATATTTTGTTGTTACTGCTGCTTTTGCTGCTGCTCTTGCTGTAATTGAGTTATTTCAGTGATGTTTGACTCTATTTGGGATTTTATTGGCAAAGGTACTAGAGTGGTTTGCCATTTCCTTCTCCAGCTCATTTTACAGATGTGGAAACTGAGGAAAACAGGGTTAAGTCACTTGCTCAGGGTCACACAGCTAGTAAATGTCTGAGACCAGATTTTAATTCAGGAAGGTGAGTCTTCTTGATTCTGGACCCATTACTCTATGCACTGCACCACCTAAATGCCCACCAAAGACACAATAAATGCTTAATAAAGGCACTTTCATTCATTCATTCAATCAATAAGTACATATTTATTGAGTACTCAGTAACAACAACAACAACAACAATTAATATGTCATTTATTCACCCATGTACAAGGCATAATGCCAGATGCTAAAGATACCAAAAAAAAAAAAAAATGAAGCAGTCATTTTCCTCAAGGAGCTTACATTCCAGTCGTATATTTCACTGAAGAGATCATAATTGTGCTTCCCCAGGTCAGTTCATCAGTGATGACATTCTTCCTGTGCACAGCTTCTCCGTGCCTCCACTGCAGAAGAGCATTCTGCTTTAGGAGAGGGAAGATCCACATTGAGGAATCACAGGTCCAGTTCTCCTCTCCCCAAAATCGATAGGTAGATAAATAGATATGGAGAGAGAGAGACAGAGACAGAGAGATGAACAGATTAGATAAACAGATAGATAGATAGATAGATAGATAGATAGATAGATAGATAGATAGGTGAAAAGGTCAAAAATCTCTTATTCTTTTCATGACCTCTCTCACTCCTGAATCCCAGTGCCTACATAGCAAAAGTATTGACATTTCTCTATTCATGTCCATTTATTTCATCTCACCAAGATTATGCCTTTTTTCAATTTTTTTCCTCACATATCCTGAGGCACATGTGGACAGTGTGGTGGTGGTATTAATATTAATAACACTGTTTATAAATCAATTGACCAATTAAACAAGTTTTTTTTTATTGTTTCAATGAGAAAACATTTATTAAGCACTACATGCAAAACACAGCTCTAGGGAATAGGTACACCCATAATCCTTGTTCTCAAGGATTCACACTCCAACTGACAGAAATAATAATAACAATCATAGCAACAACAACAGTAGCTAATATTTATATGACACTATAAGGTTTGCAAAGTACTTTACAGGCATTATCTCATTTGATCCTCACAAGGGAAAGATAGGTACTATAATTATTTCCATTTTACAGATGAAGAAACTGAGGAAGGGTGAGCTTAAATTACTTTCTTAGGGTCACACAGCAGGTAAATTTTGGAGGCAGGTTTTGAACTTAGATCTTCCTGACTCCAAGTTCAGTGTTTTGTCTGCTGTGTCACCTGGCTGTTTACAATATATAAAACAAATCAATAAGCATTTATTAATCACAGACTGTATACCAGGCACTGTCCAGATTGCTAGCTGGATCAAGATAGAAATTCCTTCCAAGTCTGAGATGCTTTGACC
The DNA here is from genome assembly GCA_028646515.1 of Pseudochirops corinnae. NCBI lineage: Eukaryota > Metazoa > Chordata > Mammalia > Diprotodontia > Pseudocheiridae > Pseudochirops > Pseudochirops corinnae. Next base: position 48,284,137 of record CM053588.1, read on the forward strand.
CTGTTGCTTGGTACTAGAGAAGATGGAGAAATGAAAAATGACCAAGTCTCTCCTGCATCTCCTGGATTCCTGGAGTTAATAGGATTTCTAGTAGGACTTTCTGCACTTTTAATGTAACGGGACAATGACCAAAAGATGCAAATAGACAATAGATTCGGAGGGACCTCTGAGGTCATCTAGTCCAACTGTTCGATTTTACAGATGCAGAAAGTGGCACAGGAATGTTGGGTGACTTGCCCAAGGTCACACCAAAAAACCCTAAACAAAGTGAATTTAGCAAGACCAGAAGTGTGTACACACTTACTACAAATCTATAAAAAGAAACAATAAGAAGAAAGCAAGTCCTTCTATCCCCATGCTCAGCATTTTGAACATAAATGAGGGCTGTATTTTATTGAAGACTTTTTGTTCATGTATTGATATAATCATATGGTTCTATTGTTTTATTATTGCTAAAATTTATTATAGTAATTGTTTTCCTAATGTTGAATCATCCTTGCATTCCTGGCAGAAATCCAACTTAGCCATAATGGATAATTTCGTAACTATGTATTACTGAAATCTATTTGTCAGCATTTCATTTAATATTTCTGCATCAATATTCATTAGCAATTTTGGTCTACAGTTTGCACAAGGGAGTGACATGACCAGATCAATGTATAAAAAAAATTCACCTCTGCCTTTTATTGTTCTGAGTTTCCTTGCAAGTTCTGTCTAAATGCCTCCTCCTAACGTAGTCTTTCCTGATTGTTATAGGTGCTAATATGTGGGTCCGCACGCACACAGGCACACAGGCACACACACACACACACACACACACCACCCCTTGTATTCATCATATATATATACACACATATGTGTATGTCTAAATAAATGTAAATGTGTATACATAGACATGTTGTCTCTCAGGTAATGTAAGCTCCTTGAGGGAAGGGAATGTTTGTTTCACTTTTGTCTTTGTGTTCTTAGCAGCAAACACGGTGTCTTACTCATAATAGGTGCTTAATGATAGTAGGACAGCTAGGTGGTACAGTGGATAGGGTGCTGGGCCTGGAGTCAGAAAGATGCATCTTCCTAAGTTCAAATCCAGTCTTAGATGTTTTTTAGCTGTGTAACCCTGGCAAGTCACTTAACCACTATTTTCCTCAGTTTCCTCATCTGTACAAGGGGTATAATAATAGTACCTGTCTCCCAGGCTTGTTGTGAGGACAAAAAATGACATAAGGATTGTAAAGTACTTAGTACAGTGCTTGGCACATGTTAGGTACCCTGTAAATGTTAACTGTTATTATGAGGTATCTGGGTGTTGAATAGAGCACCAGCCCTGGAGTCAGGAGAACCTGTGTTCAAATCTAGTTTGACACTTACTAGCTGGGTGACCCTGGAAAAGTCACTTGATGCTGTTTACCTCAGTTTCCTCATCTGTAAAAATGAGATAGAGAGGGACATAAAATATTTGGGAGTCTACCTGCCAAAACAAACCCAGGAACTGTATGTACACAATTACAAAACACTTTTCACATAAATAAAGTCAGATCTAGATAATTGGAAAAACATCAGTTGCTCAAGGGCAAATTGAACTAATGTAATAAAAATGGGAATTCTACCTAAACTAACTTACTTATTCAGTGCCACGCTGATGAAACTGCCAAAAATCATTATGTGGAGTGAGAAAAAACAACGAGATTCATCATCCCTCTCTGGCGACTCCCTCCCCCAGGGCCACCATTCTGGAAAGGATCCCAGCCATGCTTCAGCCTTACCTACGTCTGGAATCTGACTGGCCTCTACCTCTTCCTCCTTGCCCCATGCTCCCCTAGGGCACCCTCATCTTCCTAGTTCTGCTTTTCAATTCTCTTATTGTATCGTGTTGCTCCATTAGAAAGTAAGCTGTCTGGAGGTAGAGACTGTTTCGTCTGCTTGTATCTGTCTCTCCAAGACTTAGCCCACTAGCTAATACACAGGAAGTACTTAATAAATGCTTTATCTTTCAGTCTATCTCAGGGCGCTTGGTTTCAGTTTTCTCATGTGTAAAACGACAGAGTTAAACTTGATTTCAAAGGTCTCCATTTATAAACCTAGGATCCATATTTCCTAGTATTTAGTATATCGATCTTTTTTCCTCCTGCTATTCAATCACGTCCCACTGTTCATGACCCCGAATGAGGTTTTCTTGGCAAAGATACTAGAGTAGTTTAACATTTCCTTCTCCAATTCATTTTATAGATGAAGAAACTACTGCAAATAGGGTGAAGTGACTTGCTCAAGGTCACACAGCTAAGACGTGTCTGAGGTCACATTTGAACTCAGAGAGATGAGTCTTCCTGACTCCAGGCCCAGCACTCTATCCTCTGTGCCACCTAATTGCTCCTCTTGATCATTTTACAGCACCACTAATTGGGGGTAGCTAGGTGGCATATGGTAGCCAGGTGGTACAGTGGATAGGGTGCTAAGCCTGAAGTCAGGAAGACTCATCTTCCTGAGTTTAAATCTGGTCTCAAACACTTCTAAGCTGTGTGGCCTTGGGAAGTCACTTAACACTATTTGCCTCAGTTTCCTTATCTATAAAATGATCTGGAGAAGGAAATGGTAAGCTACTCTAGTATCTTTGCCAAGAAAATCCCAAGTGGGGTCATGAACAGTCAGACATGACTAAAATGACTGAACAAAAGCAAAATATGGCATTCATATACCAAAACTTGCTTAGTCCTTCTCCAGTCATTATAGGTATAGTTTGGTAGGTAGGTAGGTTGGTTTCTTTTTGTTTTTGTTGGTTTTTTTTTTTTTTTATTACAAATAAAGCAACCAGAAATATTTTTGTCCAGGTTAAAAAACAAACAAACAACAACTAGGGATAAAATGCTAGCAGTGGAATTGCTGAGTCAAAAAGTATGATGTGTTTTGTGGCACGTTGTAGAGTGACATATATTCCTCCAAAATATTTGCCCCAGTCTATAGTTTCATCAGCATTGTATCAGAGTGCCTGTTTCCTTCTTTTCAGATCTAGTGGTTCTGGATTCTACACACATATGTATTTAAATCCTTATGTATATAGTATATCTTCACATTTATAGAAATATATGAACACATGTCTATTACGTGTGCTCTTTCCCCATTCTAGTGAGTGAAAGGAAGCATCTCAAGGTTGTCTTGATATGAATTTTTCTGGCTAATGGGAAATTGAGGCATCTTTTCATGTGGTTATAACCATTTTGTACTTCTTCCTTTGATAAATGTTCATCTTTTATAATAATAATTAGTAAAAATATAGCACTTTAAGTTTTGCAAAGTACTTTACAACATTTATAAATTTTACTATACTTACAAATATTATCTCATTTTATCCTCATAACAACCCTCACAGGTAGGGGCTACTATTAGCCATATTTTGCACATGATGAAAGTGAGGCAAAAAGAGGTTGAGTTTTCCAGTCACACAGCTAGTGAGTGTCTAAGGCAGGATTTGAACTCAGGCCTTCTTGACTCCAGGCCAGTGTTCTATCCATTCTGCAACCTACCTGCCAAGCATTGCAGCAGCAGCAGTGGGAACTTCCTCAAGCACAAAGCAAGTCCTGTTAGATTTGAGAGCTTAATGAAAGAATGGGTCTTGTTTTTCATCTTCATGGCAATGTCATTTCCATATGCAGAATCATAGCAGGTCAGGGTCCAAAGGACCCTCAGAGATCATCCAAACCTGCACTTGAATGAGAACCCTTCTTGGATGGGAAGAACTCTGGTGTTCAATGATTTCCCTGTAGTCTGAGTTAAATTGTTAAGAAGTTCTTATTTAGATAGAGCCAAAATCTACCTCTCTGCAACTTCCTAGCTCTGTTCTTTGGGGCCAAGAGACAAGTCTAACTCCTCTTCTCCTGTTCTTTAAATTCTTGAGGATAGCATTCATATCCTCCCTGAGTCTCCTCTTCTCCAGGCTATACATTCCTTCAATCCATCTTCACATCCTTGAGTTCAAAGCTCTTTACAACACAGTTACCTTCCTCTGGATGATTCCTGGGTCCTGCCCTGCTGCAAGGAGTATGGAGGGCTATAAAGCAGAATTCTGAACCAACCAGTCATTGATCTGCCAACCACAGAGAAATCCTTTGAACATCTGATAAATATTGGTTGAAGTTGACTTTCCAACTTTGCACATATATTTGAATTTATTCATCAAGAGAGATTCATTTACTCTTTTAATAGAATGAGACAGTGGAATGAGTACTGATTTTTATAGTCATTGAACCTGAGGTTGAATCCCAACTCTGAATCTTACTACCAGTCCTTGGGCAAATCACTTTCCCTTGGCCTCAGTACTTTCATCTATAAAATATAGGGATTGAATTACATAATAATTAAGATCCCTTCAAGCTCCAAATCTAGAATGATACTATGATATAGAATGCTGAAGTTGGAGGCAGAAAGATCTGGGTTTAATTCTATCTCAAATGCTTACTAGTTAAGTATTTCTTTTCTTTTTAAAAAAACTAATTTATTTATTTTTAGTTTTCAACATTCACTTCCATAAGATTTTGAGTTTCAAATTTTTTCCCCTTCCCTCTCCTCCTCCCTCCCCAAAATGGCATGTGGTCTGATATAGGCTTTACTTTTACATTCATGTTAAACATATTTTCACATTAGTCGTGATGTAAGAAAGAATTAGAACTAATGAGAGGAACCACGAGAAAGAAGAAACAAACCAAAACAACAAAAGAAAAGGAGAGCAAATAGTCTGCTTCCATCTGCATTCAGACTCCAAAGTCCTTTCTCTGAATGTGGATGGCATTTTCCATCGTGAGTCTTTTGGAGTTGTCTTAGATCCTTGTATTGCTGAGAAGATCTAGGTCAGTCATCACACCATGTGGTTGTCACTGTGTACAATGTTCTCCTGGTTCTGCTCATTTCGCTTATCACCAGTTCATATAAGTCTTTCCAGGTTTTTCTGAAGTCCATTTGCTCATCATTTCTTATAGCACAATAGCATTCCATTCCATTAATATACCACAACTCGTTCAGCCATTCCCCAATTGATGGATAGCTAAGTGTTTCTGTTCATTTATTTCAGTCATGTCCCATCCTTAGTGACCCCATCTGTGGTTTTCTTGGCAAAGATACTGGAGTGGTGTGCCATTTCCTTTTCCAGATCACTTTATAGATAAGGAAACTGAAACAAACAGGGTTAAATAACTCTCCCAAGGTCACACGCCTAGTAAGTATCTGAGGCTCTATTTAGACTCAGGTCTTCCTGACTTCAAGCCTCGTGTTCTATCCACTGAGCCACCTAGCTGCCCTTTTTTATAGCTATGTCACTCTGAACAATTAAATTTACTTCTCTGGGCCCTGATTTCTTCATCTGGAAAATGAAGGCATTGGACTTAATGACTTCTAATATCTTTTCAACTATAAATCAACATCCTATGATATGTGGTACTTTCTCAAAATATAGCCTGGTCTTCAGAAACATTTCAACAAATTACAAGACCATATACCGCTATCAAATGATAGTAGGAAACAAGGGAGATTCTGTTTTACTCTGTAATTTTCCAAGCTGGACTCCAGCCATCTTTCCCACAAATCAGCCCTTGGCATCTTTTATGTTGTTCTGCTCTCTCCAAGGTTCCCACTGGCTGTAGTCCTTTCAAAGGGTATGGTGACCCATGCCCTGTCAAACTCTTCTATTTATTTCCATGGTACCATTTCTATTCATATGAATCTTTGTACAGAGAACATGCCAGGTGTGAGTCCAAGGTTTGGATGTCAGTCCTTGAACTAGATAATTTTTTCTTTTCTCCAATTCACCATATACTGTAATCAGAAAAATTCATTGCCAGATAGCCAGTCCTCTTGCAAGATGCCTTTCTGGACTTCCTATGTTGGTCTTTGTATGACAAACATACAGTCTAACAAGGCCCCTACCTAAAGACTTTCCAAGTTGTTAAGACCTGCTAAACTTTAGCAGTTCTCAACCTGTGGGTCATGACCCCTTTGGGGGTCGAATGACCCTTTCACAGGGGTCACCTAAGACCACCGGAAAACACATATTTCTGATGGGCTTAGGAACTGAGACACGGCTCCTCTATCCATCTCCAGGCGAGTCTGCCCACGTGCAGATACGCCGACATCCGAGGATTAAGGGGTCCTGGCATTAGGAAGGTTGAGAACCACGGTTCCCAGGCTGCCATAACCTTTGAGAACCAAGGGTCACTTCCAACGCAATAGTGAGGCGTGGGTAAAGATACTTCACCTAACACACAGAATTTCAGGAGTAGAAAGGACCTCTGTGGTCTTCCAGCCAACCCACCTCTGAACAAATAATTCCTTCTATAACTTGCTGGACCTATCACCGTCCAACTCCCGCTTGCAGGTCTCCAATAGCCAGCACTTATATGGCACCTCACGGTTTGCAGAGTACTTTGTGTGTTGTCTCATTTGACGCTCACCGCAGCAGTGAGATAGGCGCTATTATTGTCCATTCTAACTCTGAATCTATATTCCCAAGACTTTAGTACCCATTATCTCACCCAAATCTCCCAATCTCTGTGCTAGATAGGTTGCTTCAGGTATTATTATCATTCTTTTTTTTTTGAGGGCGGTTGGGGTTAAGTGACTTGCCCAAGGTCACGTGGCTAGTAAGTGTGTCAAGTGTCTGAGGTCTGATTTGAACTCAGGTCCTCCTGACTCCAGGGCTGGTGCTCTATTCACTGCTCCACCTAGCCGCCCCTTATTATCATTCTAATAGAAAGTAATCTCCCTGCAGAAAGGACAGATCTCACTTTTGTATTGATATCACCAGTACCTAACACAGGGCCTGGTACATGTAGCACAGACTGGTGAAAATTCTACCTTTCAGTGATGCTATTTGCATGGATGAAGTTTATATTAATTTTTCCTTTTGAAGTTTTATTAATGAATTTTTTTTACAATACCATCACATACTGATAATCACCCCCATAATACCTTGTCCTAAAACAAAAATGGCACACTGTTGAGCAAAACTGCCTGAATACCAGTAGATATTAATAAATGCTTGATATATTGACTGATTTCCATTGCATAGAAGAATAAAAAGTAGAGGGAAGTTAAATGACCAATCCAGGGTCACTCAGCTATCATGTGTCAAAAGTAGGATTTAAGCGCAGGTCTCACCTAGCTCCAAATTCAGCCATTTCTCCCCACTGTATCATCTATTTTTGTCTTCTGGGATAACAAATCAGGAGAAAAATATTCAAAGAAAAGAGTAGAAATGGAGTGGTAGAGTGGAAAGAACACTGGCTGAAGAGTCAAGGAAAAAAATGGATTCAAACCCTACTTTTGGTGCTATTGTGTGACTTTAGGCAAGTCACTTTACCTTTATGGGTCTCAGTTTCCCCATTGACTAAAAGGAAGGGGAGAGACTAGCAAGCCTCTAGGTTCTCCTCTAAATCTAGAGCTATATATGATTCTTCCAGAAGATTACGAGGCAAACCGGGTCATCTTTTGCCTCATTTCTTACCTAGCCTTAATCACTGAATGGATGTTGCCTCAGAAAAACTAAGATCTGGGAAAGATCTTAGTTTAAAAGAGCTTTGCCGAGGTCTACCACTGCATTGAGGGCCATTGCCAGTTGTCCTGACCTATGTCTTGCCACTAGATGCCAATGACTCTGAAGAAGAGAGTGAGGCTGGTGGTGAGTTTGCACAGTCCTGTCTCACTTAAATCCAATTCACTTGCAAGTCAAGACACCACCCTCCTGGTGTCAGCCGTCCTCTTCCAGAATAATGAATGACAACAACAAGGAATAGCAGCCGTAAAGGGGAAGGGACAATAAAGAGTAACTAACACATTACCTTTTCCCATTGTTACTTAATTTAGTGCCCTCCCTCTGCTGTTTTTTCTATTTTATCCTATCTATATCTGGTTTGTATACAGTTATTTACATGTTATCTGCTCCAATTAGATTGGGAGCTCCTAGAGGACAGGAAATTTGTTTCTGCATTTCTTTTGTACCCATAGAACTTAGGACAGCATCGAACATATAGTAGGCACTTAATAAATACTTGTTGACTTGACTTGACAACCACCTGGATCAGAGTCATAAATGGAAGTGCTCTCTATGATGGTCATTGGTGCACGGGCAAAGGAGGAGTGATGGGGGCAGCAAGGTACCTACACTCATTTTAAAGGGTTTTCTGTGATTCTTGTGATTTCTCCAACCATAACTGGAACCTACCAGAAGTGGGTAACTCTTTATTTGATCTTTCCTGAAGAGAGACTAACATGAGAGGCCTTTTTTGCCACAATACTTCAGAGCCTACTAAACGACTTTCTATTGATTTTATACTAGGATACTTTATCACTTGTGTTGCTTTAAAAAGAAACATAATCTGTGTCAGAAGCTAAGTAGATCTTTTTTTCTTTTGGCTGAGTGATTGATTTTATTTGTTTCTTTCTGAAATTATTTATTTGAAATTATTCATTTCTACATTAATTTTTATAAGATTGTGAGTTCTAAATTTTTCTGCTTCCCTCCCTCCCCTCACCCTATTTAAAACAGCAAGGAATATGATATAGGTTATACATGTACAATCATGTTAAACGTATTTCCACATTATTTATATTGTGGAAGAAGAATCAGAATAAAAGGAGAAAACCACAAGCAAGAAAAAAAAGCCAAAAAGTGAAAATAGTCTGCTTTGATCTCATTCAGACTCCATAGTTCTTTCTCTGGATGTGGATAGCATTTTCCATCATGAATCTTTTGG
>CM053588.1:48293371-48418450 GCA_028646515.1 Pseudochirops corinnae
TGATATAGGTTATACATGTACAATCATGTTAAACGTATTTCCACATTATTTATATTGTGGAAGAAGAATCAGAATAAAAGGAGAAAACCACAAGCAAGAAAAAAAAGCCAAAAAGTGAAAATAGTCTGCTTTGATCTCATTCAGACTCCATAGTTCTTTCTCTGGATGTGGATAGCATTTTCCATCATGAATCTTTTGGTACTGTTTTGGATCATTGTATTGCTGAGAAGAGCTAAGTCTGTGATAGTTGATCGTCACCCAATGTCATCGTTAATAAGTAGACTCTCTTCAAAAATCAAGTCCTATCTTCTTCTATGAGTACAATGTTAAGGGCATTCATTAATCCTGACAAATCTACTTCCTACAAATACCCGTGCATCCATGCATGTACATACATGCACTATGTTGATACGTGTACACATATCTGTGTGTGTATCTCTAGGAAGCTGATACAATTACAGAATTGACAAATTGATATATTTGTGTGCATATATACATATGGATGTATGTGTATAGGTAGGTATTTAATAAATGTTTTTCTTTCCTTCTGATTCCTCTTAATACCAGAACCTTTCCCCTGCTGATTGTCTCCACTTTATTCTGTATTTATCTTATTTGCATGTAGTTGTCTTCATTTTGTCTCCTCCATTGGACTGTGATTTCCTTGAGTCACTATTTTGGTCTTTCTCTGTATTCTGAGTGTTTAGCACAGTGTGTGGTACTCAGTAGGTGCTTAAAGCTTGTTGACTTGACTCTTCAGCTGTAATATTTCAGTCAGGCAAAGGGTTTGTTACTGGTCTTATGATTCCCAGAGGTCATGAAATTGGGGAATCCAAATGTTGACAGGTAACAGTGAGATAATTTAGCCCAATACCTGCTTTTCACCACAGGTAACAAACCCAGAGAGGTTGAGTTTTCCCAAAGTCACACAACTTTGTGTCAATGCTGGGACTTACCCCCAAGTTTAAAGGTTCCTTCTCCAGTGTTCTTTCTTTTAGGGTGATGCAGGATTGAAAGTGAGGACCTTGGAGAGTTCTCAGATACTTCCTAGCTGGACCGAGTAATTCACTCCCATTCTGAGCCTCAGTGTCCTCACCTTTAATATGGGAGTGATTGTAGCACCTATATCACAAGGCCATTGTAAGGATCGAATGAGATGATGTATTCAAAGGGCTTTGGCAATTACTAGCATTTCATATGAATGAAGGTATTATAATTTCTACTATTACACCCCACCCTACCAATCTCTGTCCTCACGACTTAGAATGTCCCTAGCCTTAAGGGAGCCTAATAAACAAAACTTCCACATTACAAGGCAAATAAATGAAGGAGTGATTTTTCACTTTACAAAATGAATCCTAAAAATAAGTGATTTTTCACTATACAAAATGAATCGCCAAAATAATAATGAACAACAACTTTTATGCAGTACTTTAAAGTTCATAAAACACTTTATATACATTAACTTATTTGAACCTCAAAATAACTTTGAGATGGAGATGCTATAATCACCATCTGCATTTTGCAGATGAAGAGACAGAGGCTGAGGGAAATTAAGTGACAACCCAGGGTCACAGAGCCAGTAAGTGTTTGAGGCAGAATTGGAACTGAAATCTTCCCACTCCAGTTCAGTCATCTATGCATCTGCCACATAACATTTGGAAGACCACTGGCCTGGGGTTCCCAAGCCCTGAGTTCTAGCTAGTGATCTATCATTTAATTCTCTATATATAACCTCAGGCATGCTGCTTAACTCCTCAGTGCCTTAATTCCCCAGTTTCTTCATCAGCAAACAGTGGATTTGAATAGGAGGTCCTCTAATATGACTTTGAGCCCCAAAGATTCAAGGTCACAGCATGAGGCAGAGAGCTAGCCAGAAAACATAATTTCTAGGTTCAACTCTATGACTAGCTTCCTGGGTGACCCTGGCTAAGTGAGCTCACTTCTCTGACCCTCAGTTTCCTCCTCTGTAGAATGGTGCCAGAGATACTCCCACTGTCTACCTCTCACTACAAGGAAAACACTTCACAAGTTTTCTAACAGTGGGGGAATAGGAGTGATTTGACTAAATCCCCCAAATGAGCATCTCTCCTTCATCAACATATGGTTGGACCACTTCTATTGCTTAAGGTGAATGATGTTCATCATGTTATTTCTTGCTGTTGCTCACTGATCACAGCCGCTGGTAAGCTGGAGGGCCTTGCTGCCAAAAGAGGTGATTCATTCAGATGAGGGAGGGTTTGTTTTCATTAAATTACATTAATTACCTTCAGTCAAAACATGAGCAGCCCAGGATCTGTTCATCTTTCTCTTTCTTAGAGCAATGAAGGGGAGAAGATAATGTACTTTCCCAGCTCCACCATGCCTTGGAATAGTGTTTCTCAAAGTGTCCACAGACCCCTGGTGGGGGTCCCTGAGACCCTTTCAGGGAGTTCTCAAGGTCAAAGCTACTTTCAAAATAATAAGATGTCATTTGTCTATAAAAATCCTCTTCCATTTTCTAACTACATATTTGTGTGAGGCCAGATTTTCTTCATGAATATACTTCCACCAAAATAGCATGATTATGACAGACTGAGTACAGAGGCAGATAGGAGAATCCAGCTGTCTGTCATTAAGCCAATCATTAAAGAAATTCACAAAACTACGTAGAACAATGTCATTCTTCTCACTAAATTGTTTTTGTTTGGGAAAATATAGGTTTTTTTTTTCATTTTTAAATGCTATATTAACATATAATGACTATATTATTATTATTATTACTTTAAAATCAATTAAATGTTTTATTAGATTTATTTTCTAATAAAGTAACTACCTATAGGTATAACCCATATAAGCAAAATGTCTATGAGGTCCTCAATAATTTTATTATATATATATTAAGAGTATAAAAAGGTCCTGAAACTAAAAGGCTTGAGAAATGCTGCTTTAGAATATTTCTGATTATTCAAACCTACAGACAGCCTTCCTGCTACAACCACAGCAAGAAGGCATCAAACAAATGTGTTTAAAAAATATGTATATATGTATGGGGCAACTAGATGGTGCAATGGATAGAGTACTGACCTTGGAGTCAGGAGGACCTGAGTTCAAATTTGAATTCAGACACTTACTAGCTGTGTGACCCTGGGCAAGTCACTTAACCCCAATTGCCTCAAAAAATATATACATGTAAAAATAGATATATGGGACAGCTAGGTGAAGCAGTACATAGAATGGAATCAGGAAGATTCATCTTTGTGAGTTCAAATCTGACCTCAGACACTAGCTGTGTGACACCAGACAAATCACTTAACCCTGTTTGCCTTGGTTTCCTCATCTGTTAAATGGACTGGAGAAAGAAATGGCAAACCACTACAGTATCTTTGCCCAGTATGTTTGCCAAGAAAATTTCAAATGGGGTCATGAAACTGGACAAGATTGAAATGATTGAAGAACAGAGCTTGCTGAGGAATGGAGGGAAGGGGGAAGATAATGTAAAATTCCTTTGGAAATACAGGTTGGAGTCTGATGATGGAGGGCTTTAAATGTCAAACTGAGGAGTTTGTATTTCATCCTGCTGTGTTTTATCCTAGAGTGACATATTCATCTCAGTCATATATTCACACGCCCCACATATTCATCTCAGGAACAATATCAAAACCTTTTGCTACAGGCTCCTTTAACTATGGGGCACACTGCATTAGTGGAGAATAGAATAGGTTCAAATCACATTGGAAAAAGGGTTAGGAGCTTGTAGACCACTGAGATGATAAAAGCTAGCATTTTTGTAGTGCCTTAAAGTCTGCAAAACACTTTGTCTATACTATCTCAATTCATCTTCACAACAGACCCAGGCCAGAGGCATGTAGTAGTAGTAGTAGTAGTAGTAATAGCAGCAGCAATAATAGTAGTAGTAGTAGTAGTAGTAGTAGTAGCAGTAGTAATAGTAATAGTAGTAGTAGTAGTGGTGGTGGTGGTGATGGTAGTAGTAGTACTAGTAGTAGTAGTAGTAGCAGTAGTAATAGTAATAGTAGTAGTAGTAGTGGTGGTGGTGGTGATGGTAGTAGTAGTACTGGTAGTAGTAGTACTATTAGTAGTAGTGCTAGCACTAGTATCTCCATTTTACACACAAGGAAATTGAGACTGAGAGAAGTAAGTGACTTCCCCAGGGTCACATATTTAGTAACTGTCTCAGACAGGATTTGAATTCAGGTTTTCCTGGTTCAATGCTCTAGTCACTGTGCCATGTAGTTGAGATCCTTTGTATCCTCCCTCATTCCTATGGGAAGAAAAATAATGAACACTCGGAAATCTTGGATAAATCTCTGTTTGGGTCTTGTCCAAAGCCCCTTCTTTTACAGAGGAGGAGACTGAGATCCACAGAAGGGAAATGATTGTCCAAGGTCATCCATCTGGCTTGCCTTTTCTCCACCTTCCTCCTTAATCTTGGCACCATTTGATGCTGTTGGTTTGCCCCATCCTCCTGGATTCCTGTTCTTCTCTGGGTTTCCTTGACGCCATTCTCTCCTTATTTGTCTAAACAATCCAATCCAATCCAATAAACAAGCACCTACAATGTACCAGGCATTGTGTTAAGTATAAGGGATATGATTAATAATGTCCCTGCCCATATATGAATGTAATGGAATACTATTTGGGCTATAAGAAATGATGAACAAGTGGACTTTAGAAAAACCTTGAAAGATTTATATGAACTGATGCTGAGTGAAGTGAGCAGGACCAGGAGAACATTGTACATAGTAACAGTCACATTGTGTGATGACTGACTGATAGATCTATCTGTTCTCAGCAATGCAAAGAGGGGGCTTAATAAATGCCTTTTAAGGGATTATTAAAAGGTTAAAAGACTTGTCCATTGCTTCATTGATTTTTTTCAAGGGCTCTTGAACAAGATTTACAGGACACAGATAAAAAAAATGGAGAATATCCAGAATCCTTTCAATGCTGCTAAAATATAATCTGTACTTTAGGACATAGCTATATTGGTATGTTTTCAATGCAGGAAACAGGATAGGAGAGGAGATTCTTTGTTTATCTAAGTGCTGGGATTTTTTCTCTCTCAGATATTCATGGGTAGGTAGGGCTTGGAGAAACCCACAGATAGATGAACCAGTTTTCTGACAAATCTCTCATCAGATTCTCTGTCTTACTCATGGGCTCCGTCTGCCCCAGTTCAGAGCAGCCAACAGCTTGGATTTTTCACCCAGAAATCACACCAACCTGAAGTCATGGGTTACCTGGGAAACAGCTTCTGTGTCCTTCTGGGTAAATCAGGAAAGTTGTAGTGGGCTGGCTGTGTGGAGAGAAGCAAAGGAACACAGACAAACAAGCATGAGGGAGGGAGGCTTCATCAAAAGGAGACTTGGGAGAGAAATGCAGGAAGGACCTAGCAGAGAAATATTCATAAATAGTCCAGACAAGGCAACTGGTCCTTCCCCAATCCCACACCTCTGACATAACATTTAGAGTGCTGGTCTTGGAGTCAAGAGAGCCAGAGTCCAAATCCTGTCTCTGAAACTGATTAATTGAGTGACTGAGCAAGTCACTCATTCATCTTGAAAATGAAGGGATATGTCTACGTGGCCTTTGCAGTCTCTTTCAACTCTAACTCTGTGGTCTTATGAAAAGACTCTATCTTGTCTTCATATCTTCCTCCTGCATTCTGTCTGGATGCCTCAGAATCTCAGAGATAGAAAGGACCTCATGGGCCAGTTGGTCCAACCTGTACCCTCATGTGCTGTTTTCCCCTTTAGAATCTGATCAGATGGAACAGAATCTATTTTTCTTTCTGTTTGCATCTATATTCCCAGTATTTAACATAGTGATTAGTACCCAGTAAGCTCTTAACAAATGTCTGTTGCCTTAAAATGGGATAAATGTGAAAAGTGGTTTTCAATCCTCAAAACACTATGTAAATATTAACTGTTGTTGTTGTTGTAGAATATTGTTGTTTGCTCTTTGTTCTCAAAGGTGACATCACAAAGGTGAGGTCTTGACTTGCCTGTAAAATGGATTTAAGTGAGGCTGATGACTTAGCACAGCTTTGCCTCACTTAAATGACCTTGTCTGTGAATTGGATTTAAGTGAGGCAGAGCTGTACTAAGTCATCAGCCTCACTCTCTCCCCTAGAGTCATCAGAGTCCAATGGCAACACATAAGTCAAGACAACTCATGATGGCCCAGTTATATTTTTGAGGAAAGACTTTTTTTTTCATTTTTGTATTCCCAATACCTAGCACAGGGCTTAGCACACATAAGATACTTCAGTCAATCAACATTTCTTAAATGCCTACTGTGTGCCACGAGCTGTGCTAAGTAAGCACTTAGTACATGTTTTAGACTGATCAACTAAACTGGAATCCCTTCCATATCATACTAATAAATATTCTACCTCTGTCACAACCTGTCAAGCTTATTTACATATTGTCAAATAGAGTGCAAGTTCTTTGAGGGCAAGGATTCTGAGATACTGAGTAGTATAGTGGAAAGGGTGTTGGGGATTAAGAGTAGGTTTTTATCTAGGTTCAAATCTCACCTTTGATGTTATTTCACTGTATGATACTAGACAAATCACTTAGGATTCCCAAGACTCAGTTTTCTTATCTGTAAAATATAAATAATAATACATGTCATTTAGCTTCGCTAGACTCAATTTACTCCTCTGCAAAATGATAATCATTCTTATAGATAGGGCAGCTAGGTGGCACAGTGGATAGAGCACTGGCCCTTGGAGTCAGGAGGACTTGAGTTCAAATCCAGCCTCAGACACTTACTAACTGCGTGACCCTAAGCAAGTTACTTAACCCCAATTTTCAAAAAAATATAATTACGTGGAAAATATACTTATGGAAAATATCTCACAGTATTCTTGTGAGCGAATATGTTATTGTTCAGTTGTTTTCAGTCACGTCTGACAGTTCATGAGCCCAACTGGAGTTTTCTTGACAGAGATACCGCAGTGGTTTGCCATTTCCTTTTCCAGCTCATTTTACAGATGAGGAAACTGAAGCAAATGAGGTTAAGTGACTTGCCCAGGGTCACACAGTTAGTAAGTGTCTGAGACTAGACTTGAACTCAGGAAGAGGAGCCTTCTTGACTTCAGACTTAGGGCTCTATCCACTGTGCCACCTAGCTGACTTAGGGTGACCATAGGCCAGCCCTTTAGTTGATCTGAGATGCCCAATTGTAACCAATGACCCAAAGAAAGCAGGAATTAATGAAGGCCAAATGTATTAAGCACTTCCTATGTTCCTTGACCTGTGTTAATAACTGAGAATAGAAATGCAAGCAAGTCAGACATTTCCTTCCCTCTCAAAACCTACAGAGGAAGACAATGCACTTAGATGAATGGTGGCTGGGAAGAAGAGTTTTGGATAGGAAAATCAAAGGGAGGGTGAGAGATGCCATGGGGCAAATGATTGGCATGCCTTTTCTAGGAGAGAGAGTGTTGATTTAATTACAGTTCGCAGAGCTAGAGTTGTAAATGGAGATGGTGGAGGGGAGTTTGAGCTTGCTTTGCAAACCTTAAAATGCTAAAACGGTACCCATGAAGACTGCTTATTGTACCTATTTCACAGAGTTGTCGTGAGGCCCAAATGAAATCATTTGTAAACCATTTGGCCTTCTATAGAAAAGACTTGTTCTTATTTTCTGTCTTTGTACTCCCAGGGCTTTGCACATGGTAGGAACTTAAGAAATGTTTGTTAAATTAAGCTGAAAACAATGTACTAGGAGATTATGGTAGTAGAGAAAGAAATATTCTCTCAGCTGTGTGTGTGTGTGTGTGTGTGTGTGTGTGTGTGTGTGTGGTTTGTCCTTCATTCTCAAACAAGACCATGACATCAGGAAAATGATGACATTACTTGCAATTGACTTTGATATGAGTGAGGGATGACTCTCCTCCAGAGACATCTGGGTCCAGTGACCAGATATCAATCAGGACAACGAGAGACAGCCCAGGATGCAGTAGGACACCTTGGCCCTTTTAAACTAAGGCCTTTTCAGGTTTTCACTTTGAGTGAGGCAACACCCATTCAATGAATAGGCCTCTTTAAGAAGTGAGTCAAGGGATGGCCCCTTTAATAAAAAAAAATCAAACTGGGAAGGGAAGACCCTTATGGTTGCTGGACTTTACTATCTAGATAAAACACTGCTCTGGTAGCCCCATTGTACATCTAGAGAGGCAGTGTGGTATAAAGCAAAATGAACACTAGACTTAGATGTGTTCAGCTTAAATCCTAGTTCTATCATTTACTAGCTATGTGATCTTGGACAAGTTATTTCCAGTCCTCTCAAAGGAGAGGACTCCAGAACGCTATAAAATGGGGGTGATGATGCTGTGACCACCTATCCCAAAGGGTAGTTATGAGGATCAAATCAGATAAGTATACATATGTGAGCTATGATCACTATTATTTAGTGTTTCTCTAGTATAGGGGTTCTTAGGCACTTTTGTCTCAGAACCCTTTACACTTCAATGAAAATTATTGAAGACCCCAAAGAGTTTTTGTTTGTGCCAGTTATGTCTATTCGTATTTGCCATATTGGAAATTAAAACATGTTAGAATTACTATGAAAATACTTTTGACCTTACAGACACCCTGAAAGGGTCTCAGGAACCACACTTTGAGAATCATTGCTATAATAGGAACCTAGATGTCATTGTAGGTACCCTGGAGAGCAGCCCAGCTTGCACCTGCTATACTATGGCTCATGAAGTTAAGCTGAGAAAACATACTCCAAATTATAACTAAACCCATTAGGTTTCCATCATCAAATGCCACAATCAAAATGACCCATTACAGTAATGTGTTTGTTCCTGTACATCTTATCTCCTTTATCAACCCTACCCCTCCCCCCCAAAGGATATGAGCCTTTGATTCATGCCACCTGCTGTATCACTCAGGCCCCTGCACCTAATGTCAATTCAAGTCACTTAATCAAATTGTTAGCATATTTTTGTAGTCACCCTCTCTGGGCTACAGTTTCCCCCCCTATATAAAATAAGTGGGTTAGGCTAGACAACCCCTGAGGTTCTTTCATGTTCTAGATCTGCAATCTTGGACCCCTAAAGTGAGGGTTATTAAGTGCTTCCTATTATGTGCAATATTTTTATCAATGGCTTGAAAAAAGACATAACAAACTTGTGTATGACATAGACTTAGGAGAGGAAGAGCTCCTCTGTTGGATGACAGAAAGAGGATCCAAAAAGACCTTGACAGCCAGGAACAATGATTGAAATCTAACAAGAAGACATTTAATTGGGAAAAAATGTCAAGTCATACTTAGGTTAAAAAAAAACAACTGCATGAGTAAGCAGTAGTCAGTTCTTCATGTGAAAAAGGCCTAGACTCGGTTTTAGAGGATTACAAGCTCAATACTAGTTGTATCACATGGAAGCCCCCTCAAAAGTTTGTATGATCTGAAACTGAATTAACAAAAACATATTGAATGAAAAAGGGAGATGATAACTCGATGGGGCCCTGTCCTTGTCATACCACAGCTGGTGTGCCTGTTCAGGTAGGGTTGACATATTTTAGTAATGTGGCATTATGGAACAGGGGGTCAACCTTGTCAGAAGGACTTGGATTCAAGTCCTACCTTTGGTACACGTTAGCCATATAGCCATGGATAAATCATTTAATCCCTCAGTCTCTCCAGCACCTCTCTAAAACTCTTAAGTTTCAGAGAAGTTGTCAAACTGCATCTGCTGGTGGAGTTTTCATACTGAGATTTCCTCACACCAAAGAAACCACAGGCACGGGTCACCTCTACTGAGAAACTAGAATGAGGGTTCTTGATCTTTTTTGCTTAATGGACCCCTTTGGCAATTTGGTAAAGACTAGGGATCATGTCTCAGGATAATATTTTTACATTCATAAAATAAAGCATATAGGATTACCAAGAAAACCAATTATAGTTAAGTAGTCATCACAATATTAAAAATAAAAAGTTCATAGACTCCCTCAGTTAAGAACCTTTGAGCTAGAAGGATGAGTATGATAATGAGGGGATCAAGTATCTTGCCATATAACAAACTAGTCATGTTGACTCTAGAGAAGAGACAATTTCGGAAGACATGATGGCACTCTTCCAGTATCTTAAGGGTAGTCCATTAGAAGGTAGATTTCATTAGCTCTGTTTGGCTCCAGATAACAGATCAAGGATCAATGAGTAGTTTTACAGAGAAGCATCAACTCAATTTAAAAAATGTTTAACAATTAGATTTCACTTTAAATGTCAGCATGGTATGGACGGGATTTTAAAATGGCCTCTAAGCCAGGAAGACATGAGTTCAAATCTCACCTCTGACTCACAATGGCTGTGTAACCTAGGAAAATCACTTAACCTCTCAGGACCCCCCAGAAACTCTTTTAGACAGTAAGTTGCATATCCGTCTCATTAGTAGAAGGAAAATTCCCTATCCTAATGAATTCACAAATCCAGTTCCATTCTTCTCTCTATCCTCAAATGGCATAGACTTCCTCGTGACATATTAAGTTCCCCATTACTAGAATTATTCAAGCATAAGCTCAGTGGACAGTTGTCAGGGATTGATGCTTTACATAGAGATTGACCCACATCTCTATGGTCCCTTCTAACTCCCAGATTCAATTTATTCTGAGATTTGCTTTTATTTACATGTTTGGTGGGGAAGGGTGGTTGATTTTTGCACGCTAGATACGACCTTGAATTTTCTAAATGAAAAAGCCATTTTTTTATAAAGTCAGTTTCTGCAATACGTTGCAATATCGAAGAGAGCCATCATGTGACCCCCTGAGTCTTCTCATCTCTAGACTAAGCATCCCCATTTCCTTCACCCAATTCTCATATGTCATAACTGACCTTGAATCTCTTTGCCCTCCTCTGGACTTTCTCCAACCTATCAATGTTCTAAGATGTCATACGTGGTTCTTGAAGATAACTACTGGACAATATCCAGATGTTGGTAGTCTAATTTGGGGATCAAGAGGGTAGAAACTTGGCTCCTTCTTCCTCATGCCAGGCATTTCTCACCCTTTGCCATCCCTTAACTTTCACAAGAAAAAGAAAAACAATATTAATATATTGGTCATTTTTAGTTTATTGTAATCTATACACTAAAGGAAATGTTGGCTCATGACCAAAGGAGTAGCAGTATTTTAGTATCTGACAAAACTGGGAGGGAAAGACAAAGACAGAGAGAGACAAAGACAGAGACACAGCAATAGAGACAAATACACATTTTCCCTTCAAATAATAAGTGTAAGATAGTGTAGTACAGTGATAGAAAACTGGCCTTGGGTGTCATGAGGACCTGGTTCAAATCTCACTTCTGACACATACTTGGACTGTATGATTGTGGGCAAGTCACCTGACCCCCTCAGTGCACCACTCTGCTCTCTAAGCCTATAAGTTGCAATACAGATCTGGTATACATCAGTAGGGAAAATTTCTTGCCAGGATGTTCCCTGTACCAAAAAAACCAATGGTTCAATTCCTCCTCTTGTCCCTAAACACACACACACACACACACACACACACACACACACATACACACGATGGCACATCCAGTCAATCTATTCAATGTACATGTATTTAGCATCAGCTTTGTGCAGAGTTCTGTGTTAGGCAGGAACTAGGGGGGAAATTATGTTCATTAAAAAATAGCCTATGCTTTTCTGGTAGAAGATACGTTGGAGTGTTGGTTGGAGGGCAGGTTGGAACCAGGAAGATCTGGGGGCAAATCCTACCTTGACACATGCTGGTTGTGCAAATCATTTAACCTCTCTGAGCCTCAGTTTCCCTCATCTGTCAAATGGACACTTTCATATCTATGGTACTTGACTTCACATGGTCCCTGTAAAGTTCAGACAAAATGATACTTACGCAATGCTTTGTTCATTTTAAAGGGCTTTGCAAATGTCAGTTGTTATAGTAAGAAAACACCAACACAGATGACCCTGGTGCATACGGTATAGTCTGTGTATTCAAGGACTCTAGGCCAAAAATCTTTCATTATATTTGAGAGGGAGAGCTATTACCCAGCTGAGATTCAGAGAGTGCTGCCCACAGGAGATGGCATTTGAAAACAGCATTAACAGATGGGCAGAAATCCAGCAGTTGGATTCCTGAAACTGTTGGTGAGTTTAGCACAAACAAAAGCACAGTAACTAGAAAGCACAGGGTAAATTCAGGAGACAGAAGGGCTGGACAGAGTACATGGAAGGGAGTAATAACAGATTAAAGCTGAGAAGAAAGGGAGTCTGGGGCCAGATGGTGGAGAGCCTTGAATGCCAGACAACACATAAAGTTCCTGAATTCTGTGACTTAGGTTCATAAAAGCAGAGATTTAGACCTAGTAGGATCTTAGGAGCCATCAAGTTCAACCCCCTCATTTTACAAATGAGGAAGCTGAAGCATAAAATGGTTAGATGACTTGCCCAGTTCACACAGCTAGCAAAAGTCTGAGGCAGGATTTGAAACCAGGCCTTCCTGATTCCAAGTCCAGTATTCTACACACTATACAACTACTCCCTTCCTCTCTTCTAGAACACAGTTTGATAAGCAATTAAGTTCAGTGTAGATGAGCTCAAACTAACCCCAAACTAACAATCATAGCCTCTTAGCGGTCCCCAGAGGTCTCCACCAACATAGAACTCCAACCCATACCTGAACATAAATCCCATCTGGATTTTCCTGAATTCATCTCAACGGTTCAAGGGTTGTTACTATGCTAACCATTCAACCAACCTTACATAATTAATTATCTACAATATATGTGTGTCTACCAATAGAAAGGAAGTTCCTTGAGGGCAAGACCTGTTTGTTTCTTTCTAATTAACTCTAGCATCCAGCAGAGCACCTGGTAGGTGGTAAGTGCTTAATCAATTGATGGAATAATTTACTGGGGCCTGGATTTATGGGGCCTCCCCATGTGAAATACTTCTATAGAGACTTTTTTCATTCATTGTCCATTCGTTTCCAACTCTTTAGAACCCCATTTGGGGTTTTCTTGTCAAAGATACAAGAGTGGTTTTCGATTTCCTTCTCCAGGTCATTTTACAGATGAGAAAATTCAGGCAAATGGAGGTGAAGTGAGTTGTTCAGGGTCACCCAGCTAATTAGTCTGAGGTCAGATTTGAACTCAGGAAGATGAGTCTTCCTAACTCCAGACCCAGAACTCTATCCACTGCAACACCTAGCTAGCTCCTCCTGCTTGACAGACCCAAGCCAGTCTAAATCAACTTCACTGGTCATAGGACCCCAGTTGGAAGGATTTCTTAGGGCACTAACAACAGTGCCTCTATTCATTCCAATATCATTTCACATTTTGCAAATTCAGTTTGACCTGCCTGTCCAGGAAATGTCAAATAGTCTGAAGCCAGAGAGAAAGGGAATCTACCCAGGCACACAAGGTTACAACATGACTTCACACTCATCTTACCTTAAAGTCAAACTTATCTATTTACTATTCCCCAGAACTCAGAGTTTCTCTCCAACCTCAGTGCTTTTGCACAGTGTGCCCCCCATACCTAGAAAGCCTTCTCTCCTCACACAAGCCTCTTAGCCTCCCCGGATTCCTTTAAGGCTCTCCCCTTTGTAAGGATTGCTCATTTCTCCTCAAATAATCATATTCTGTATATACTTATCTTTGCCTATATTGCTTAAAAAAACCCACATAAGCTCCTTGGGGCTTTGTTTCTGTCTATATATCCCAGTACCTTATGCATGGTTAACTGCAGTCAACTGGAGTGGATTTAGAAGTCAGGCTTGAAATAAAAAGAGAGCATTCATATTTACAAACTGCCACCAGTTCTCGAGATTACAAAGCCAAGTTCCCCCAAATGAAGCGGTGATGCTAGGGAATTTCTCAAAGTAAACAGCCAGTGAAAGCAGCCTATGGAAATACTAGGTGTTTGCTTCAGGCGAGGGCCAAGACCCCGGGGGAGGGGAGGCGGGTGAATAACATTATTCTGGCTTTTACCACTTGTCACTCACCCGCTGCTTAGGAGTTTAGGAAGGATTAATATTTGCAAAGGGCTCCTAGGATGAAATGGCAGCGGAGGCAAATACCAATGAGCATGGGAGCCCTGGCTAGACTTTCCAGGGTTTTCTCAGTGGGTGCTAGTTCAATGGTGTGACTCCAGCAGGACACTCACTGGGCCACGCATGGCTTGCCTGGGCAGGGGTCTGGGACAATCCAGTTGCCTCCATCTTCACAGCAGGTTTGAAAAGACGGAAAGAAGTTCAACCGACCTGGATTGCCCCACGTCTGTGAGGGGAGGGCATGAGCCCCTTCTATTCAAAGCTGGCCACCAAAAGGGTGTATTTCCAGACAAAAATGTCAGAGTGAAATGCTGTTGTTTTTTCTTCATTTCTAGCTCAGATATATAGGTGACACGCTAGGTATGTTTGCATGAGTCATCTTATCAACAAGAATGTGTCAGTCACCATGCCCTATGATCTTAGTCATTGCTCCTTCTAACGGGGTTCTTATTACCAAGACAGAATTTCAATTAGAAACTTGGGTCCAGGGGTAGCTAGGTGGTGCAGTGAATAGAGCACCAGCCCTGGAGTCAGGAGGACCTGAGTTCAAATCCGACCTCAGACATTTAACACTTACTAGCTGTGTGACCTTGGGCAAGTCACTAACCCCAATTGCCCCCCAAAAAGCAAAAATTAAATTTCTTTTAAAAAATATTTTAAAAAAAAAGAAACTTGGGTCCACCTTAGGTGAAGGATTTCATAGCATGAGCTATATAGGACATTGGGCAAGACACACAATCAAAGTGATTACAATTTCCTCATCTATAAAATGGGGGTTAATAATATTTATACTCTGTAATGTTCAAATGTTTCAGTCATGTCCCCCTCTTCATGACCCCATTTGGAGATTTCTTGGCAAAGATACTGGAGAATTTTGCCATTTCCTCTCCAGCTCATTTGACAGATGAGTCAAGTGGCTTGCCCAGGGTCACCCAGTTAGTGTTTGAAGCTACATTCGAACTCAGGTCTTCCTAACTCCAAGCCTAGAGCTTTATTCACTGGACCATACATGAAGATGGCAGGAGATTGTAAATAAAATTACAAAAGACGGTAAAGAGGAAAGGGATCTAGACAAAGATTGAAAATTTAATTGAGCCCATGAGACTTAATTAAACCAGATCAACCCAAGAGCACTTACAAGTTGAATTGAATGGAGGATAACAAAAAGATGGAAAAATGAAACAGATTTGTCAACATTTCTATAAGATTCACATCGTCTATTACAATGAAAGCCTCATAAGTACCTATTAACCAAGGAGTTATATGAGGAAGTGGAAATAGCCTTAAAAAGCTAATATTGGAAGGGATGCTTGGACCATGCCAATTACATGCAAAAGAAATATGAAAGAGATGATTTGGTATTAAGTTGGTAGTATCCATTGTGCCGGATGGCACAAAAGATAGAATACAGTGCCTGGAATCAGGAAGACTTACTTTCCTGAGTTTAGATCTTCCCTTACAGTGATACCCCTACCCTCAGATTCCCAGGTACTGCCTGCCATCTGATCTGCTGCATCTCAAGGACTCCAGGGCCACACATTCATCCTGCTAAAGCACCCTTAGGACATGATCTGCCCAGGATCACACAACTAAGAAACATCAGAGGCTAGATTTGAGCTCAGGAAGATGAGTCTTCCTAACTCCAGGCCCAGCACTCCATCCACTGTGACACCACCTAGCTGCCTCCTATGTATTAGTTGGTTACAGAAGAAATTTAGACTGTGAGAAAATGCAGTCCTACAAGACTCCTTAACAGATGCCATGGCAGAGATAACTCTGCCCACTGATCTTCTGATGATGAGTATCAAGCAAGGCATGGAACAGAGAGACATATGCTCACCAAAGGAATCCTGCACAGAGGAAAGAGAGAAGAGGGATTCTCTATGGATCCCTATGGAGAGGGAAGTCCTCCAGATGCTCTTGTCTGTGAGCAGAACGGAGCTGATTTTATCAAAGTCCCATAACATCACAGGACCTCCTTGAGCTACATGACCACTCCCAAGAATTCAGCCTAGTAATTCACACCAGAAAAATAAAATAAATGAAAACTGGCTGCTTCTCACCTTATGCCATGCAGTTGGATAGGCAGCCCATTACATTAGTTCAGATATCTTGGATAGGCATGGCAGATAGGCAATGAGCTGAGCCCAGAATTGAATTAAAGGGAGAAAGTGTTCTGGATTACTTAGGTAAGAATGAAAGAAGGAAGGAAGGGAGGAAGGAAGGAAGGAAGGAAAGAAGGAAGGAAGGAAGAAAGGAAGGAAGGAAGGAAGGAAGGAAGGAAGGAAGGAAGGAAGGAAGGAAGGAAAGAAGAAAGGAAGGAAGGAAGAAGACTTTTTATTAAGCATTTACAATGTGCTAGACACACACTGTCCTAAGCATTTTATAAATACCACAGGTGAAAAAGAAAAAAAGAAAGAAATATCACATTTGATCCTCATGATGACCCTGTGAGACAGATGTTATTATTGTCTCCATTTTACAGTTGAGGAAATTGAGGCAGGTAAAGGTTAAATGACTTGTTTATGGTCACACAGCTAGAAAGAATCTGAGGTTGGATTTGAACTCAGGTCTTCCTGACTCAAGGGCCAGCTCTACACAGCAAGCCTAAACTTCTCCCCAAAACAAATCCTATCTCTTTACCTCCCTCCTAAGGTAGCTTATTCCATGTTTTTTAAAAAATCAAATATTATTGTTAGGTTTTGTCTTTCAATCAAACCTAAATCTTCCTCTCTGAACCTGCACTCACTGCTCATACTTCTACATTTTACAAATCGAGATGGACAAATTGAATCTTTCTTCCACAGGGCGGGTCTTTCAAAATGTGAAGGTAGACCTTGTGTGACCCCAACCTCTGACTGGTGAGCCTTCATTTTATCTTGCCCAGTCATGACCCACCATGTCAGTTCTGGTCACTTCCACACATACTACTGTGGATGTGTCCTACACCTCTGCCCCCATCCCTTCCCAGCTCTGAGGACAGTAATGATAGAGCATTGTGATTTCAGTTTGTGGATTGCAAAGTAATTTGCGTGGCTCATCTCATCAATACCACAATTCCTGGAAAAGCTATGGTGGCCCTTTGCCCTATGACTCTAATCACTACTCCCTCTGATGTCCTTGTTCAAAACACTCCTACCAGACCACCACTCCCTCTAAGGATTGTTGTCTCTTATTAGAATATAACCTCTGAGAGGGTAGGGGCTGGTGGGTAGGTAGCACCTGCCTTGTAGCCCCTTCTCTGGGCTCATCCCCAAACTCCCTCTGTCATTGTTAGACTGGGTCTCTAGAAAGCAGTTGACTATTTCTCCCCTCAATTGGGTAACCTTGAGGCTTTCTAATACTAATCACTCACAAGCCCCCATCCAGTGTGCTTCTCATTATCAGGTAAGTAGATTTAATTCATTTTTAAAAGAGGGTCACGCCATCTGCCATGTCCTATGCAAGTGTAGCAAGGGCAGTCTAATAAAAAGATATGCATTAATCTAAACTATCTTGTTCTTAGCTACACCATGGTGGTTGTTAGGGAGACTCACAAATCATCCTTGTAATAATACATTCTGGAAATCAACATAGCTGAAGTCAAGCTCACTGGTTGCCAACGTGAATCTGTTTCCTTTTTGAATACTGTACTGGGATGACATTTGTCCTTTTCCAGGACTGAACCACCTCCCCCTTCACCATAATGTATCTGAGATCACTGACAATGTTTGCAAGTGAGCTTTCTTGAGAGATATAAGGCCCTAGGGAGATTAATAGTCTTTAACCATAGGCTCTGGACAAACATTCC
This sequence comes from Pseudochirops corinnae, assembly GCA_028646515.1. NCBI lineage: Eukaryota > Metazoa > Chordata > Mammalia > Diprotodontia > Pseudocheiridae > Pseudochirops > Pseudochirops corinnae. The sequence continues at coordinate 48,311,193 of CM053588.1, forward strand.
CATCTCACCATCATTATATAATGAAATCATTTCCTCCAGTCTTCAGAGACATACTGGGGGTTGGGGAAGGGGGTGGGAATGAGCACAAAACACCTTAGGTAAAATGGTAGATATTATGAAATCCTAGAGAGAGAGACTGCCGTTACCAGGAAATGAGACTTAAGAGATTTATCTTTGTAAACCACAAAGGATGTCACTTTTACTCTGGGGATAATAAAGAATATTAACTTGGTGAAACTGAGGACCCTCTTGGTATATTTACACATCAGGCGCAGGGAAATAAATTTGTCTGGGGCATAACTGTTCCCAATCGAACTGCTGTAAATTACATTGTTAATTTATTTTTCAATATCTGGATACTGGTCTTTTGTTTATTTTATCTCTGATGCCAGTCATGGGTATCTTACAATTTATGGTCAGATTAAGCCTACCCTTGGGAAAACACAGGAGCAAGAGACAATTTCAGCCTAATTCATTTTACATTCTTCAAATCACTGTAGCTCAGGAAATGGGCATATTCTTAGAAGTGGAAATTTTCTGTTCTTGACCCATCCTGGGCCTTGGGGAACAGCAATCAGCAAAGCCCAGGAAAAGGAACTCGAGGCTTGGAGTCAGAAGACCTGGGTTTGAATCTAATCTCTGATACCGAGGAAAGGCAATTAGTATTCCAAGAGAATTTCATTGGACAAACATTGGCATAAGTATTTCTCCTTCCTGCCACCGCATTTCCCAAACAATGGAATCAACACAGCAATGGATATTCTCAGTACTAGATGGCTGCAAGGCAATTCATCCAAGACTCATTCAGTGCCTTCTATGTGATTAGCACTGTGCTAAAGCACTTTTACAAATATCTCATGTGATCCTCATAACAACTGTGTGGTAGGTGCTATTACTGTCCCCATTTTACAGGTGAAGAAACTGAGGCAAAAAAGTTAAGTGACTTTTCCAGGGTCACACAGCTAGTAAGAGTCTAAGGTTGGATTTGAACATCCACTATGCCACCCAGCTGCTTCTATGGAGATGATATATACTCAGATAATACACATAGAAAATGAATCTGATATAATTGCAGGGGGCAGAACACTAGATTTATTTTTTTTTAAAAAACTTTCCTATAACTTTTTATTTGTTTTTTTTTAAAATGGTGGCTTTCGTAGGGATAAGGAACTCACTTCTTAGACACTCTCTAAACACGTACAAACTGGCAGCAGCTTGTGACTTAGATTGGGATAGTAGTCCAGTGACCTGAGCAGTTTAATGATTTGCCTGTGGTCAAAAATCTAGTATGTGTGAAGAGTAGGATTTGAACTCAGTTCTCATTGCTTTCTAGACTGCCTTTCCTTCTGCTGCACACAATACTTGCTCTCCAATACCATAGTGGCAGTGAAGCATAATGGTTAGAACACTGGGCTAGGAGTTAGTGCCCTGACCTCTGCTCCTGACTCTCTGTATTTCTTTCTCTCACCTTGGAAGATGCCTTTGCCTCTTGAGAAAGGGGCCCCTTCATCTAATTGCTCCGTTCTTCCCAGACCCTTCCTTTCTAAAGAAACATCTAGATTACCACATTCCTTCACTCCTGACTCTCTAAACTTCTTTCTCCACCAAGCTCCAAAATGTGGTCCCTTCTTTCCCACCTCTTCTATCTTTCCATGCGTTTTCTGCCTTTATTAGAATGTAAGCTCCTTGTGGGCAGGAATCATCTTTCTTTCTTTTTTCTTCCATTTCTGTTCCCAGGATTCAACAACACAGTAACTGGCACATAGTTCTTAATAAAAGCTTGTAAATGTGACTTGTTGAGAAAGCCAAGTTCAAAGCCTAACCCAAAATGTAAGTTCATTGAGGGCAGCCACTGTCTTATACTCTCAGAACTTAGCAAAGTACTTGGGTATATAGTAGGTACTTAATAAATGTATTGATGGATTGATTGAGGGCAGTGATTATCTTGTTTTTTATTTATATTCTCAGAGTTTAGCAAAGTGCCCAGTATATGGTAGGTGCTTAATAAATGTATTAATGGATTCATCCCTTGCTGTGTGACTGAGAGCCTTCATTTCTCACCTTTAAATGGTGATAGTAAGATCTGCCTTATCTATGTCCCCCCCAAGGTCATTGTGTGTGGGAGTGTCAAATGAGAAGATATATGTCAAACAACTTTATTAAAGCATGGACCCCCTTTGTCAGGGGAAAGGGATACATATTTAAATATAGTCTTTCAATTCAGGGCCCAATAAGAGTTTATCGAAAAGAATTTGGTCATATGGGTTGGGGGCGGAGTCCCTTGAACAATTTCAGAATATGTGAGTTGTATTTTTACTGGTCTCTAGGCCCTTTTCTCTATGCATAGGAACTCCTAGGTTTGTGTAGTTAAGGCAACTTATCTCTGGAAGGCTTCATAGAAGACAATTTTGTTGATCATTTCAAAGGCCGTACAGGGCCTCTCCTGACATATTGTTAATCAGCAGCCACAGAGAAATTGGGAGAGCTGTCAAATTAGCAATGCTCAAGGATATTCACCATTAACTTGGGGAGAAATGGCAGTAATACGGACTATTTATGAAAATTGAGAGCTCAGCAAAATTAGTCATTGATGTCATAAAGCATCAGAACCTACCTGCCTTGTGGGAGCCATGAAAGACCTTGGGATTTGCAATCAGAAAACCTAGGTTCTAATTCTAGATCTGCCATTCACTACTTATGTGACCCTGGGCAACTAGCTCTCTCTGGCCCCAGTTTCTTCATCTGTAAAATGTAAACTAGATGGTCACTTTTAGCTCTAATTTCCTATGCTCCTATGATTCATCATCATCCCTACCTCAATCAGTATCAGAAATTTGGTATAATTACAATTCTCTCAACAGGCAAGTTGGAGTCATTCCACAGCATGCCCAGGCCTGTCCATGCCCTGGCATGACCTAGGCCTTGGCAAGAGGTTTATATTTCGGGCATGGCTAGGCATGCCCTGAAAGGAATAGGCAAGCCCCCTTTCCTCTGTACTTGCCCTGAACTAAGTGTAAATCTGCCTGGGTCAGACTGGTGCCCCCTCATCTCTGGCCTTTGGCTATGGAGTGATGATGAGGCCCATGGCCACAAGGAACAAGGAGCTGATAATCCCCTTGATGATCAAGTTCTTATGTCTATGCTGGCTAGTTTGGACTCGACATTTATAGGGAAACAAAGAGGACTTACCAAGAGAGATTCAGGGGGAGAAGGGGCAATGGCAGTGTCCTTGGAGAGATTAGCAGAGAGAGCAGAGCAAAAGACACAGAGCCATCAAGAAGCAGGAAATACATGGTACAGCAGAAAGAGTATCACCTCACTTAGAGGCCCAAATTGGAATCCTGCCTCTAGAGTTTACTGTCTGTGTGACCGTGGGCTAGTCACTTACCCACTATAGGGCTCAATTTTCTTATTGAACTAAATCTACTCTGAGGTCCCTTCCAGTCCTAAATCTGTCATTGCATGATTAGAGACACAGAACCAGGGCAGAGAATTTCTTAGGGCAGCTGTTCTTAGTCTGTGTGTGTACATATGTGTGGGGTGTGTATGTGTGTGTGTGTGTGTGGTATGTGTATGTGTGGTATGTGTGTGTGTAGTGGGTATATGTGTGGGGGTGTGGGGAGGGTACGTGTGTACATGTGTCATGCATGTGTTGGTGTGTGGTGTGTATGCATTGTGGTGTGTGAGTATGTGCATGTGGATGTGTTGTGTGTATGTTGGTATGTGTGTGATATGTATGTGTGTGTGTGTCGTGGGTGGGTGAGGGGGTAGTGGTGGTATGTGTGTGTGTGTGTGTGTGGTATGTATATTGTGGGGGTGTGGTATGGGGGGGTACTGTGTACATGTGTCATATATGTGTTGGTGTGTGCTGTGTGGGTATGTGCATGTGGGTGTGTCGTGTATATGTTGGTGTGTGTGTGATATGTGTGTGTGTGTGTGTGTGTCGTGGGCAGGTGAGGGGGTAGTGGTAGGATGCGTGTGTGTGTGTGTGTGTGTGTGTGTGTGTGTGTGTGTGTATCATGGATTCTTTAGGAGTGTGATGAAACATATCACCCCTTCTCAGAATGTTTTTAAACTATCACGTGAGACAGCATTTGCACAGCGCCTGGACTTGGCAGGCACTGGATATAAACTTGTTCCCTTCCCTTCTCATACCAAGAATTACTGGAGAAGCCTTCGCGGCTGAACCTGGCCAATGTGAGCTAAGAACTTTAGTTTTTGGTTACATACAGGATAACCACAATAACTGGAACTCCTATAGCACTTGGAGGCTCACAAGATGCTTTTTGCTCATAGATCTTTGTGCAAACATCTTTACTCCCCACTTTTCAGATACAGAAGCCAAGGGGCAGAGAGGAGGTAGCCGCATCTTTATGCACTCTCCACTTCACTGGAGTGGGTAATTGTCAATGTAGTCCAGATTTTGAAAAATACGCCTGCTGATCTGAGATTTCATCTCATACCCAGCAAATTGGCCAAGATGACAGAGGAAGGGCATAGCAAATATTGGAGGAATTATTATGAGATGGACATACTAATGGAAAGTCGTGAATTGGTCCTACCGTTCTGGAAAAATAATTGGGAATTATGCTAATAAAGTGACTAAAGCACCCATATTCTTCAACTCAGAGATTCCACTAATAACCATCTACTGCAAGAAGGTGAAGGAGAAAAAAAAAAAGGCTCCATAGACATCAAAGTATATATGTGGACATTTTTTCTGCTAGCAAAGAATTAGAAACAGAGTAGGTGTCCATTGATCAGCGAATGACTAAACAAATTATGGTAAATTAGTAGTCTTATAATATTGTCATTAATTATTATTGTTATATACCACTCTAAAGTTTGCAAAGCACTCTAGAAATATTATTTGAGCTTCACAACAATCTTGTAAGATAGGTATGATTATTATTCCCATTTTATGGATGGGAGAGGTGAAGTGACTTGCCCAGGGTCACACAACTATTAAGTGTCTGAGGTGGGATTTAAACTCAAACTTTCCCGACTCCAAGTTCAGTTCTCTGTCTATATGACTTTTGTTGTTCTGCTCTTTCCGTCATGTCCAACTCTCCATGACCCCATTTGGGGTTTTCTTGGCAAAGGTATTCGAGTGGTTTCCCATTTCCTTCTACAGCTCATTTTACAGATGAGGAAACTGAGGCAAACAGGGTTATTGTCTGAGGCCAGATTTGAACTCGGTAAGACTGGTCTTCCTGACTCCAAGCCCGGCACTTTACGACTACAATAATGTCAATGGAAAGAACAGTAGACTAATTGAAGCTAAATTCTGTGAAATTATAATGACCTTGGTTGACCCAAAAGCAGAGATATGAGACAGCCTCGTTTCTGCTTATTTACAAAGGTGGAAGGTCACGAGTGTGGAAGGCTGCAGGTAATGTCAGATTTCCAATGCATCAGTTAGTTTTTCTGAATTGTTTTTTCCCCATTTTTATTTCATGTGATATTACAAGATTCTCTGGAAGGCAAAGTGGAGGGATGCATTGGGATATGTAGGTCATGCAAAAAGAAATGATATCAATAAAACTTGTTTAAAACAAAAAAAAAATGCCTGTTGAATAAGAAAATTAAGTCTTTCCTTTTCCTTTCCCTTCATAAGAATGAAGTCTAGGTACTACAAGACTGACACATTGGCTTAGTTTTTGGTTCTCTTAAGGTATTGCTGACACAAAGGAGAAAGAAATTAGGAGTTATCGACCCTGATTGTTGACTTTTTTCATTTGTTGAACCCTTTTTTGTCTCTGCTCATGGAATTAACTGATAAAGGATTTCTTCCCACTCTTAAAAGTCTGTTTCTGCATTTACCTAATTCAAGAAAATGCCCTCTTTGGGGCTTAGCTCCGTCTCTCTGCAGACCTCATTTGGAGACCACAGGTAGAATCAATAGTTGGGTTTTAAAGGTAGAGTTGTGCAGATAATTGGTACGTGCAGAAGAAAAGCAGAAAGAAGGCCAGATCCAGTTGCCAATGAGTGTTATGCCAGTATTAGAGCCTAGGGTCAGTTGGGAGAATCTAAAGTGGGATCCATATATATAAGGCAATAAGCCTTTATTAGGCTTGTATTAAATGCCAGGCATTGTGCCAAGTGCTGGAAATAGACATATAAGCAAAAAGAAAGACAATCCTTTCCCTCAAGGAGCTTACATTCTGATGGGGGAAGACAACAGTTAAATGGAAGCTAAAAATGGTCTAGACATGTGAGGGGAAATCCAATTCAATCCAATAAACATTTATTAAATGCCTGCTATGTGAAAGGTACTGGGCTAAGTGCTAAGGCTATAAGGAATAAAAAGAAGGGCAGTTCCTGCCCTCAATAAACTTATACTCTAAAGAAAGAGACTGTGTACAAAAGAAATCAGGAAAGGGGGGCACAACAGAGGTACCCAGCATGGGAACATCTTGTTTGATGGAGCTGCAACCAGGCAGAGCAGTAGGTGCAAAGTAGAATGAGCTGAGAGTCCAGTTTCTGCCCTCTATAAGGGACGGCTTTGGGAGGATTTTGGTACTGAGCTCTCCAGCCGTCCTAACAGCTGGAAGAGGCTTACAATGGTGCTATCGGTCAACACTTGGGTTAGCAGCCTGATGGTGGATTTATCCTTCAAGGGGCATCCTGTTCCATGAAGCTGAAACCAGACAGATGCAAAGTGGAGTAAGCTGAGGAACCACTAGGTAGTTCAGTGGATAGCACACTGGCTCTGGAGAAAGGTAGACCTGAGTTCAAATCTAACCTCAGATACTTACTAGTTGTATAACCTTGGGCAGGTCACTTAACACCATTGCCTACAAAATATAAAGTGGAGTGAGCTCAGAGTTTGATACAGGAGGAGTTTGATATTTCACCCTCCAGCCCTCCAAACAGAGGGGAGAAGAGGTTGAAGGAATGGCTACTTCATCCTGAAGTTACTTGAATAGGAACCAGATTGTGGAGTCCAAAAAGGAGTGGAGAAGTCCTATGGAGAGTTATTTATATACAAAAGTGTTTCTGTCTATAGCTTGGGATGTCAACAGAAATCATGGATGGGAGGAGACTGTTTCTTATTCATTTGGTACTAGGAGACAGGGTTAATGGCAGACCCAATCTAATTACTCTGACTGGATGGTAACCAAGATGTCAGAGACTCCATCTGCTCCTGTTCAGAGAGACAGGAGTATTTGAATGTTATGGTGCTGGACATGTCCCCTCTAGGGTCTGGGTTTCCCTATGGTACTGTAGGAAGGCTGATCCTAACTGTCTGGTGGGCAGATATTTCCCCAGTCCTTAGAAGCATTGTATCTATAGCCAGAGCAAGGAAACCAAGTTTCAAAGGATTTAAAATTGAATGAGGTAGGTTAGAGAGCATCCAGAGGAGAGAAAATAGAATGAGACGAGGTGTCGGATTCATAAGGCTTTGGTTGAATGAATTAGGGATGTCCATCCTGGAGGAGATTTGGAATGGGGGAAGACTGGGGATTGGTAGCTGTTTTCGAGTATTGTCACCTAAAAGAGTGGTTCAGCTGTTCTGTTTGTTCATCAGTTAGCCAAGAAGTATTTATTAATCACCTTCTGGGCCATCTCCAGTTTTCCTGATCTATATCTGGCCACTGGACCCAGAAGGCTCCAGAGGAGAAAGTGAGGCTGGTGACTTTGCACAGCCTTCCCTCACTGTAATCCAATTTACTTTGCGAGTCATGACATCATTTTCCTGCTGTCATGGTTTTCTTAAGAATGAAGGACAAACTACACACAATTAATCACCTAATATGTGCCAGGCACTGTGCTAATGGCTGAGATTACAAAGTAAGGCAAAAGATGGTCCTTGCTCTTAAGGAGCTCATAGTCTGATGGGAGAGACAACAGCACATAGGTGATATATGTTCATATAAGCTATATAGAGTAAATTGGGTACAATGAACAATAGGGAGATATTAGAATTAAGAGGGATTTGGAAAGGATTCTTGAAGAATGTGAGATTTTTATCTGGAACTTAAAGAAAGCCAAAGAAGCACAAGTCAGACATAAGGAGGGAAAACATTCTAGCCATGGGGGACATACTTAGCTCCAATAAATGTACTTTGTGCAAGGTAAAAATACCAAAGGTGTGGGAGGGAGGAACCCTCAGATCTTATTAATACTAAAAGAAAGAAAAGATTTAGGAATGAAAAAGACCTTAGAGTCAAAGGCCAATCCTTTCATTTTATGAATAAGGAAACTGAGACATCTAGAAAGTGACTTACCCAATGTGATACAACTATTGAATGTCTGAGGCAAGATTTGAACCCAAGTTTCCTGACTACAAGTCCATTACTCCACAATCTTTCCATCCCAATATCATCACAGTATATTTCGGACAAAGTCCAGAGAGTCCATGTCTTAAATCAGATCAATAATACAAGGGCTGTCATACATTACACAAGACAATGGCTGGGTTTTTCACAAGGCAGGCAGCCTGACTTGGAGCCACTGGCACGGATTCAGAAGTTAGAGGAAGGGAAGAAGGAGCTGTATAGTCTATATCCTTTGTAAAGATGGACCTGATCTTTGAAAGTTTTCCTTTCTCATCTGGGTCTCCTAGGAAATTGGCCAATAGAATATCTCAGTGGATGCTGGACCTGTAACCAGTACAGCCTTAGGCTCAGAACTCAAGCCCTTGGACTCAAGAGTCAGAGACTCTGGTCCTACAGTAGACAGCAACCAACTGAGACTTGGACAACATGATGCTCCCAAGCTTAGGCTAAGTCCTTGCCCCTGATGAGCAGAATAATAGGAGAAGAACCCAGGAATGGGCTATGAGTATATGTGTTCAAAGGCACTCTAATTATGTCCAAAAGGGAAGCACAAGAGTGGAAGCTTTAAAAAAAACAATGTGTGTGTGTGTGTGAATTTCTTTTGGGAAACCAGGATGTTGCCCAGCATTTCTAGGCATCTGAGTCATAAAATATATAGACTTCAAGGGCTGGAGTTGAGAAGACCTATTAATAGCTATTTATTATATTATATATTATGTATATTATATATATATATATATATTATTACTCAGCAAGTAATTTAACCTGTCTTAGCCTCAGCTTCCTCACCTATATAATGGAGATAATAGCAGTCACCTCTCAGGGCTGTTGTGAGAGGCAAGTGAAATCAGATATATAGTAAGACATTTTGAAAACCATAAAGCACTGTATAAAGGCCAGCTAGTATTAGAGTTTGTATTTGTGTTACAACCATGCCTCTGTACAAGCTCTGTCCCATGCTTGGCACCTTCTCCTTTGTCATCACAAACTCTTGGAACCCCTAGCTCCCATCAAGACTCAGCTTAAAGGCCCCCTCTTAAAAGAGGTCTCCCTGGATTTCCCTACTTGTCAGTCTCCTCACTCCAATCAGCTAATTGTATTTCTTTTATACATGGCTTGTGTTTGTTTATCTTTGTATGGATTGTGCTGCCTGGGAAGAAGGCGCAGGTAAAGAAGGCTTGGCAAGATATCAAGCTAAACCAAGTCAATCCAAAGGCATTCCTGAATAAGGAAGGAGGCCTACAAAAAGAAGACAAAAGGCGGGGGGGGCGGGGGGGGGAATTGCAGAATTTATGATAACAAACCATTTCCTCTATCAACCACAGGGGAACCATACATGTGGACCGTAATGTCGCAGTCCCAGACATCCTATAGAAGAGTAGAAATAGTACTGAAAAGAACAGACAGGAAAAGCAGCCAGATCAGTACAAAGGAGATCTGTGCTAGAGGTAACATGATTGCAAAGACTAACATACAAGGCATTTGTAGAAGAGGAAGATGCCAAAGGTGTGGAAAAATCTTTGGACCTTATTAATACTGAAAAGAGGTAACCAAGACAACATCAACTCCTGACCACCAGGCCCACTCTGCTGGCTACAGAAAATCTTTGTGAAGGCCATTTAGACATGAATCAGGGGCATTCTCATTGAGGGTCGTGGTAGGAAACAAGTCACCTTCTCCAGGTGTAATTCAACAACGAACCACAGCTTCGCCACTTCACAATTAACTGAAAGGTAGAGAGAATGGGTACCATTGTACCTATTGTTTAGGAGTTAGAAAAATGGCATTTTATTATTATTAGAACAAAATACCACCTCTCAGGAGTTTTTACAACAAAGTGTCTCCCTGTTAGACATCAAAACCATTCAATATTTCTTGGAAGACAGAACAACAGAAATAGCACCGTTCAATCATCCTCTGATAATAAACATCAGGTGAAGCACAGAACAGAGAAATGTGCTCACAGAAGGTGTTTGCCACTGGCAGAGGAGATCCAGCACCAAGGCTGGGGCAAATAAGGAAGCCCTAGCAATAGAGCTAGCTCTTCTGGAGTGTGTAAAGGTTTGCAAAGTACTTTATGTACTATCACATTCGAATCTCACAACAACCCTGAGAGGTAATAATAATTAACAGGTAACATCTATATAGTGTCTATTATGTGCCAGGCACTGTGCTAAGTGTTTGTAATTATCTCATTTGATCCTCACAAAATCCCTGGGAGGTGGGTACCATGATTAAGCCCATTACACAGATAAGGAAACTGAGGCATACAGACATAGTGTGACTCACTCAGGATTACATAGCTAGTAAGTGTATGAGGCATGATTCAAACTCAGTTCTTCCTGACTCCAAGTCTAATTCTATTCACTATACCATCTAGCTGCCTAAAGATGAAAGGGTCCTCAGAAGCCATCTGGTCCAATTCCTTCATTTTTTTTAAATGAGGAACAGAAATCCAGATGTACGAAAGGATTTTGTCCAAGGTCGCAGTTCATTTTTCTGTCATATTAGGTAAGTAACTTTCATTTCTTGAATTACTTACTAAAGAAGTATCAGTTCTTGCAAATCCTATTAAGTTAGAAATGAGCAACAGAGAGCCTTCTTACTAATGCTTCCAGTACAGATTCAGGGATGTGCTTGTCTGTTACCTGACCAGACTAGATCAACATGAAGAGGTTGGTCATTGGGAGAAGAGAGAGTAGTGGGGAAAGTAGCAACTTTCAGATAATATCTGCTAAAAGAATGCAAGAGTCTTGAGAACAGACTGGTTTTGATTTTCAATCTGTACCCTCACCACCTACTATGGTGCCTTGCACATAGTAGGTATTTTGTAATGAAATGCATACTAAGATACAAAGGAGTTGTCTGTTTCCATTGAGATTAAATTATAGACCCTGGAAGTTTAGAAGTATAGCTGCTGTTATTGATGTGCTGTTTTTTATAATAGTACATTAGTATTATGCAAAATGGCCACTTTCCCATCAAGAGAAAAGGTCTTAGTGAAGGTTTTTAGGTAAATGCTACATGGCCATTTGTTAGAGATGCTAAAGAAGGGATTCCTGTTCCCATATGGATTGGACTGGATGACCTCTTGAGTCTTCCAACTCAGGGGTTTTTATTATGCTAGTACTTAATGAGGAGTAATGAGTAGAAGCTGCAAAGAGGCAGGCTTAGCTATGATTTGGGGAAAACATCGTAACAGCAAGACCTATCCAAAATTTGGAGGGACTACCTCCAGAAATAGCAATTATCTCCTCAATTGAGGTCATTTAGCAAAGACTGGATGGCCTTGTCTTGGGTATGAGGTTGTCAGGTATAATGGTAAAAGTCAGATATCACTCTGAGATTTGAGGATTCTGGGATTAGAACATTTTTAGAATGGATTTTATGGACATATGTTATGTTTTTTATATCATCTACATGTCTCCCCTAAATTCCTCCTCAAAAGTCAAGTTTTATAACAAAGAATTTTTTAAAGAGGGAGAAAAAGAAAAATTTAATAAAGCTAACCAACACATTAAAACAAAACAAATTTTACACACAAAACTCTACACCCATGGATGCTGACCTCTGCAAAGGATTGGAGAGAGGTATCTTTCATATGACTCTATGAAGCCATCTTCTTTATAATTTCACAACATTCACTGTTTATTGTTGTGTGGCTGTTGTTCTTTCCATTTACATTGTTAAGATCACTGTGTATTTTGTTTTCTTGGCTCTACTTTCACTGTGTCAGTCCATGTCTCTCCGTCTTTGTCTGTATTCACAGGATTCATGGTTTCTTTACGACATAGTGACATTCCATTCCATTCATGTACCACAATGCATAAACAAAGTCATTCCCCAGTCCACTTTGTTTCCAGTTCTTTGCTACCACAAAAAAAGCACTGCTATAAATATTTTGGTGTGTATGGAGCCTTTCTTTTGTCAATGACCTCCTTGGGGTATATGCCAACGGTGGGATCTCTGGATCAAAGGGAAGGAACGTTAGAAACTTTATTTAGAATTCTTAAAGCATGGAAATCTCTTCCTACCGAAGGTACAAAACTCAAAAGTACCATATTACTGCTGCTCCTTACATCTGAGAGTCAATGCCCCAGGGCCAGCCTCCAGGTGCTTATAAAGCAGAGTAAATCAGAAAGCTAAAATGATGCCAGACCTGAGCTCCTATGAGATATGAATGGTCTGGTGTCATCAGATATCCTCTGCTCCTATTTTCAGTTCATTACAGCTACCTCCCTAAATAAGAACTATGGTAATCTGCAGGTGTTGCTTGGGTCGACAATACTTCTAAAGTAGTAACTGATGCTGAGAAGCCGTAGTGAGTGGGGCCCATTGAGACTTAAGGCATAGTTAATTATCCCACCATCCTGATACCACCTGATACTTTAGCCAATCACTAACAAATCAAATAATTACTGTGAGGATATAACAAGTGACATTTATCTTGACTAACTTTCAAACTGATTAATGGATTCTACTTTTGATGATTAGAAGAGAGTGCCACATAGCAGGGTGGCTTGCTTGACTTATCAGAAAGTCCTGAGATCCAACCTAAGTCCAAGTTCATTTTACAGATGAGGAAACTGAGGCATAGAGAGATTAAATAACTTGCCCAGGGTCCCATAGTGAGTAAATGTCAGACAAGATTGGATCAGAGCCCAGGTCTTCCTAATTCTAGGTCCAGTGTCCTACTCACTTCAACTTGACTTCCATAAACACATCTCACCTGTATGGGTCTTCTCTACTTGTGAAGACTGAATGAAGTCCATCCATGCCTTCTCAATCTGACCTATCACATCTTCCTATAAATACTAAATGCATTAGATGTTCTCCTCTGAGTTTTCCAATTTCCAATTCAAATTTCAATTTAAAAAAATCTACATATCTATATCGATATAGATATCTGTAGATAGGTAGGTAGATAGACAGACAGATAGATAGATAGACAGACAGACAGATAGATAGATAATTTCAGAGTTACCTGACAGGATAGTGCGCCATAGTAGATAGAACCAGGAAGGTCTTAGAATCAGAACAACCTGAGTTCAAGTTAGAAAGACCTAAAGTTGAGTCCTGCCTTCTGTCCATGTTGGCTGTGGAACCCTGAGAAAGTCAGTTAACTCTCCAATGATCTCAGGCAATTCTCTACAACTTGAAGTTTAAGGAACACTTGGAGATCTACATGGGCATGGGATTTACCTCCCCAGGTTTTGACGAATGAATGAAATCCTAGTTACCATCCCTCTAAAGGAAAAATTAAAAAACAAAAAACAAAAAACACGAAACCAGCATAGCACACAGGTCATCCATCTAAGATCCCTCCTTCTCACTACAAAGTCTATCTACTTTTCTTTTTGATCATGTATCTCCAAGACAATTCTCTAATGGCACATTTTGTATGTAAGTCATTTTTTATGACATTCTATGGCTGACATGTGTTCATTTCATTCCCCTTTGAGTGTCTTCTCATTCCCCTTTGAGTTCCCTGCAATTTTGTATCTTTCTGAAATTGTGCTGTTGCTGTAGGATTGGCAGCCCTAGAACATCTCTGGTATTGACAAAACTCTTTTAATCACCCAATACAAAATACATCGGACAGTATAAGATGCATGTGATGATGGCAGGCATCGAGCTCCAAAATGAACACGCAAAAGAAATTATATCGAGGCTGTTGTCACAAAAATTGATTTCTGGCTCTTGTAGTGGTCCCATGAAAGGTAAATACAAGCTGAATGCCAGCTCCGGTGCTCATTGGATTGTGGTAATTCACTAAGCCTGCAGTGGCTTGAATAGATCTGGCTGTAAAGATTTTTTCCATAGACATGCTCGAGTTGGAAACGTGCCACTAAGTCAAAAGGGATACAAAGAAATAATTTCTTTGGCAAGGAGGTGAAGGATGAAAATGCAGTCCGAAGTTTTCAGAAGGGTGGCTTCTAAAGCAGAGTAATCCCCCAGCAGGATCAAGATAAAATGACTGAGATTTAAGGGGTGTCTGTGTGTTCACATGTGTGTATATATGCAAGCATGAACGTATGTATGTGTGTGTGGATGGGGGGAAGAGGGACTCATTGCAAACATTCTAACTAGAAGCCAACCTGGAGAGGGACAGTGTCTTTAGACCCTACATCAATTCAATTCAATTAATAAAATCATACATATTGAGTTGGAAGAAGCCTCAGAGATCATCCATTCCAAACCCTTCCTTTTAGAGATGAAGAAACTGATGGCCAAGGGGCTTGTGACTTACTCAAGGTCACACTGTTAGGAAGCATTGAATTTGAGAGAACCCAGTTCAAATGGGCTTGGGGCAGTGGGGAATGACAGTCAGCATGAGAGTGCCATGAGAAAAGAAAAGAAACTAGGTCCCTTTCAGTACTGGTGCCTTGAGTTGACTAGTGATGGGTGTAGGGCCCCCTGGATCTCTCCACCATCCCTCTTCCAACTGCTACTATTTTAATTCTCTTAATGAGGGTCCCTGTCTCAATTCTTTCCCCACCCCTGGTCCATTCTCCATGCTGCTGTCAAAATGTTTCCTTTAGACAGAGATTTCATCGTGTGGGTCCCCTTCTCAATCAGCTCAACCTGGTTCCTCTTGCCTCTTGGATAAAATGTAAGCTCTTCTGCTTACCTTTTAATGCTCTCTCTCCTTAGCTCTTCCTCATAGAATCCCTCTCTTCCTTCAAGATACAGGGATGCTTACTACCTGTGTGACCTTGGGCAAGTCACTTTACCTGTCTAGTCTTTGTTTCTTCATCTGTCAAATGAGAGGGTTGGACTAGATGGCTTCCAATGTCCTTTCCAGCTCCGATTGGATCCTGCATAGTAAGGAAGCATGGGTCATAGTCAAATCATAGCCACGCCCTCCCCCCCCCAAGGTCACACAGCTAAGAGATAGCAGAGCTTGGATTCCAAATCCAGTGCCTGGTTCATCACACTATGGCAAATTTACCTCCCCTAGGGAGGGAGGGCAAACATTATTATCCTATTTTAAATAGTAGGAAATTAGAAAAAACAAAATATTTTTAAAAGAATGGAAAAAAATAACAGGAAGCTGAGGGCCACAGAAATGAAATGACTTACTCAGAGTTATATAGCTAGGAAGTAATAGATTGGAGGCCAGATTTCCTGATTACAAATGCAGTCAATGTTTTTCGCCTTCCCTTTGTGTTGCTGTGCTTGTAACTCTCATGGCCAGTCTGTAGCTTTACATGGGGGTGGGGGACTTGTAGTGTTGCTCTGTCAGTCCTGAGGATGGCTAGTGATGGAAGAAAGGTAGGACAGGCCCCAGGAGGAGCTTGACCCTAGGGATGCCATTCCTCAACAGGGCAGGGAAACATCAGCTTTACTGTAAAGTAAGCCACATTCACTAGCCTTTTCCCTCCAACAGAAAGCACCCATCCTGTTGGCACATGTTGAAAGAAAGTGACTGATATTTCAAGCCCTTTCAGCTGGGAATCATTATTGTAAACAGGGGTGCATTAAGGAGATGAGAAAAGATTAAAGAGACCAACAGGATTTTTGCATGGAAGTGATACACAGGCAGATAAAAAGCAATCAGAAGAATTTGCATAAGCTTTCACGGTCTCAAAGGTCATCTATTTGTGAAACCACTCCTGGAAATTTGTCATCTTGAATTCTGGGTGACTATTTAATTGAAAAGGAAAGGATTTAATTGAATCAAGTCAAAGGGACATATTAGATTACAGCCAATTTCCACCAAAAAGACATCTTTCTTTCTGAGAAATTAACATCCACATACATACAAATGAAAGTTTAGGAAGAGGGAGTGAAATCAGGGCTTTGTCAAATATCTTCACAAGTATTGCATTCATTAAGTCTTATTGTTATTAATAATAAGATCAGAGTGTATCATCGTGGATGGAGGGCCAGCCTTGGATGGATGGGGCCTGAAGGCCTGGGTCCAAGCCTGCTTTTGACATTCAATCAATGTGTGTATATTGGCAAGTCTTTCAAACCCTCAGTGCCCTGACTGTATTCTCTAAAATTAAGTTACAGCTAAGTTGCTGATCTGTACTGATGTTTAACCAAAGTGATCCTGCCATTTGGACCTGGGTTCAAATCCTACTTTGCCATTTACTTCCGTGTTTCTGTCAAAAGCATCCCTTCTCTTTGAGTTACCCTCTCTCACTTATCCTCCCCCTCCACAGTCAATTCACTGCCAAGTCACGCTGATTCAGCTTCAATATCTCCTGCTTCCATCCCTTTCCCTCTGTATGCACCACAAACATCCCGGTTCAGGCCTTCATCCCTTTCCTTTCTGGCCTATTACAATTTCTTGCTAATTGATGTCTTTCCCTTCAGCCCCTCCCCTCTCAAATCCATCCTCCACACAGCTGTTAGAGTGAGAAAGTACAAAACTTACCATGGTACTCTCCTGCTCAACAATCATCATTGGTTCCTTATTGCCTTTAGGATAAATACAAGCTCCTCTGGGTGGTATTTAAAGCATATCACAACCTGAAACCAACTTTTCTTTCTAGGGTGACTCTATGTTACTCATTGTCACACCCACATTGCATTTTAACCACACTGGTAAGTACCTGATCTACATTTACAATCTAACATCTCCCACCCGCGTGCCTTTGCACAGATTGCTCCCCATGCCTGAAATGCTCTCCCTTCTTACCTTCAACTCTTAGAACTTCTAGCTCCCTTCAAGAGATCTTTTTAGGTCCCCTCCCAAGTAATTAATGTCCCTTCATCATTTGTGGGAAGGGGCAGGTGTGAGAGGTGTAGGTGGTACAAATACAAAGGTGAAGTAGTTCCTGCCCTCAAGGTGCTTATAGTCTACTCTGATGATAAGAAAGAAAGGAAGGAAAGGAAAGGAAAGGAAAGAAAGAAAGAAAGAAAGAAAGAAAGAAAGAAAGAAAGAAAGAAAGAAAGAAAGAAAGAAAGAAAGAAAGAAGGGGGCTATGGATATATATGCATACATACATACATATGTCTACATATACACATGCATATATATATATATATAGCATATATTTATTTAAATATTCGTGCGTGTGTGTGTGTGTGTGTGTGTGTGTGTATATCCTAGGTGTAGGGGGTACAAATACAAGAAATAGTCCCTGCCCTCAAGGTGTTTACATTCTACTCTGAGGATACAATATATGTGTGTGATAGACAGATAGATGATAGATAGATAGATAGACAGATAAATAGATAGAGAGATAGAGAGATAGACAGATAGACATGGATATATATACATAGACCCATATATATATCCTTAGAGTATGCAATGTGTTCTGAGAGGACTCAATGTGTTTACAGATGAGCACTTAAAGGATATGTGTGTGTGTATTTATGTGTGTGTGGGTATGTGTGTCCCTTAGGTGCTTATCTGTGAGCACATTGTATCCTTCTCAGAGTAGTACAAGGCCTAATCCCCTTCTGTATCCCCTCCCTCAACACAGTGCCTGTCACATTTATGATGGGATCTATGACTTCATCAATAAAGAGAAGTCCCCTTAAGTAATTTCCTCTGCCAATACAAATGGACACCTGCACTATAACTCATAGTCTCAGAAAGCTGTCTAGGGCTTATGTGAGGTCACATAACCAGTATGTCTCAAAACTCTGGTACACAGTGGAAACTTAATAAATGCTTGTTAATTGAGCTTGTGATCTTGGACAAGTCATTTCATATATCTGGGACTCAGTTCCTATACCTGCAAATTGGAAAGGTTAGACTGAATGGTCTTTAAACTCCCTCTTTTTCATTCACCCCTCTCACCTCCAGATTTAAATCTATGATCCTATGACCCTGTGATGGCAAAATTAACACAGGCTGCCTCATCATGCATACCAGCACCTGGAGCCTCTGGGAGAAATACCGGTTGCCCTGCAGTTCCTGCCTTCATTATCACAGTTCCAGCAAACATCCAATTTATAAATGGAAAACCTTTTACAGCCTCTTAACTGAGAGTTGAGAAGATAACTGAACCTGGATTTTGTCCCTCTTGCTGTGTCAGGGGTAGGAAATGGGAGAGGGAACTGGACACAAGTTATAGGTCAGAACATGTCTTGGGGAGGAGTTTGATAACAATGTTTATGTTTACTGCTTTGATTAAATGCTTTTCTAGACCTTGATGATTCACAATTTTTTCCATTCGTGATAACTCTGTTGTTCAGTCTTTTTCAATTGTATCCAACTTTTCATCAACCCATTTGGGGTTTTCTTGGCAAAGATACTGGAATAGTTTCTCATTTCCTTCTCCAGCTCATTTTATAGTTGAGAAAACTGAGTCAAACAAGGTAAAGTGGCTTGCCCAGGGTCACACAACTAGTACATGTCCGAGGTCAAATTTGAACTCAGGAAGAGATGAGTCTTCCTGATTCCAGGCCCAGCACTCTCGCTGCTGTGCCAACCTAGTTGCCATTTTTAGCCCTAGAAAAGTCATTTAACCTATGTCTCAGTTTTCCCGACTATAAAATGGGAAACATAATGGTACCTCCTTCCCAGGATTCTTGTAAACATCAAGTGAGATACTATTTGTAATGCACTTAGCACAGTGTCTAGAATATACAGTAGGCACTTAATAAATGCTTGTCTCTGCCCTTTCAAAACTACCTTGCATATTCATATATATGTATATGGTCTCCTGAAATGAAATATAAGCTCCTTGAAGGCAAGAACAGTTTCATTTTTATATCCCCAGTGCCTGGCATGCATTAGGGATTTAACAAATGCTTGTGGATTGATTGGGTCTCAAAATAAGCCTGTGAGATGCCCTAGATATTATTAAACTGAGATTCAGAGGAGTCTGCCAGGGGGCCAGAGGTAGTAAATGCCAGAGGTGGTATTTGAACCCAGGCCCTCCTGACTCAAGGCCCACAAACTCATCCATTAGGCCATGTCATCTGGTAGACACACTGAGCAAAGCAGCATCGTAATGACCCTCGAAATGCCGGTGGAAGGATTTTGGTTGGACACAGTGGAAATGAAAACAGGCTTTCATAATGTGGTTTAGAAATAGCAGGAAATGCTGTGGCTGCTCTTGCATTTCAAGGAGAGAGAAACCCAGACCCCAGTAGAGTGATATGGAAACCAGGCAAGAATTCTCGGGGCCCTAGTCCTTTTGTGAAGAAGACATTTCTCTAATTAAATGCACTGCCCGGGTATTAATAAACAGCAGCAGTCCCCGTGTGAGCCTGGCTGCTGTCTTTTATTCCTAGGCCACATTCCTTATTATATTCTAGGATGCTCGACAAACCTTTTGCCAAGGGAGAAAAAAGGCATATATATTCTGCTCATTTAATTTCCAAGCAAGGCATAATTAGCACCAATCATGATTCATAGCTGCCCAAATACAACATCTTTTTCTGTGTCTGTTGCATCGTTAGGTTGTATGTGTCTTTCTTAATCCACTGGCTATTTCTGTGCCTTCCTCTGCAACAGAAGCCCCAGGGGTGCAACCCACTGGTGTGGCACTGTAGTAAACTCATCACGTTTCATGGCTGCCAACTCCTTCCATCAATCATTTATTCAATAAACATCTCTAAAGTGGGTGTTCCAAATCACAGCATCTCTGGGTAGGGAGGAGCATCAGAGGCCACGTAGTCCAACTGTTAAATGAAGGTTTATTATTATCATCATTAATTATTAAAGGATGATACGGAACAGCGAGGTGGTACAGTGGGTAGAGGGTAGGTCTGGAGTGAGCAAGACCTGAGTTCAAATCAGGCCTTGGATACTTGCTAGTTGGGTTACCCTGGGTAAGTCATTTAACCTCTGTTTGCCTCAGTTTTCTCATCTGCAGAATAGGATAATAATAGCCCATACCTCCCAGGGTTGTTGTGAGAATTAAATGAGATAATAATTGTGAAGCACTTAGTACCATACGCCTGGCATGTAGTGAATGTAGTATAAATGTTTATTATTACTGATGTTGTTATATTATTATATATAATTATATTATTATACATTATGGTATATTAATATAATATAATTAGCATTATTATATACATATATCTATCTATATACATATATTTATATTTATCTTATATATATCTATATATCTATATCTATCTATATATCTTTATCTATTCTCTATATATAGATAATAGATATAGATAGATGATAAATGATAGATGGATAGATAGATAGATAGACAGATAGACAGATAGATAATCAGATTTGGAACTAGGAGAGAACTCAGAGAGCATCAATTCCAACTACCTCATTTAATAGGTGCCAGGTTTTCATAGTTGGAAGGGACCCCAGCAGCTATCAAATCCAATTCATCCTCCCTCTCACCCCCCAAAAAGAATCCCTGACCCAACATAGCCAACAAGGTGGTCATCCTGTCTCTGGTTAGAGACATCCAGTGAAGAGCTGTCTGGTATCTCCTAAGGCATTTCATCCTGCTTAGAGAGAGCTCATATACAATGGGAGTGTTTCCTGTATCAAGCTTAAATGGGCATCTTGGAATCTTCCATTCATTCCTCTTCATTCTGCCGTCTGGGGCCAAGTAGAACAAACAGAATCTCTCTTCCACATGACAGGTCTTCAAATACTTGAAGCTGCTTCTTATGCTCCCCAGAAGACTTCTCTACATTAAACATCCCCACCCAGTTGTTTTAACTGATTATCACTTGTGTCCTTCACCCTCCTAGCTGCATACCTCTGTACAGTCTCCAGCTTATCAATATCCTTCCTCAAATGTGACATCCCGACTGAGGACCACACTCCAAATGTGGTCTGACCAAGGGGACTATCACCTCTCTCAACCCAGACATTCTGCCTCCCTTAATGCTGCCTTAGCTCTCTCAGTTGTCATATCACACTGATGACTCATACTCAGCTTTCACTACACAAAAATTATATGCAGAACACAGCACTTAATGATGGAAGGGATGTGAAGCTAAGTAAGTGACAGCTGTGTCTTGATTTTCAGATGCTTAAGTTTTTAACCCTTGGTTTACAAGCTCCCTACTGACAAAAGGACCTTCTATAAAGGAGGAGAGAGGGGAGACAGGGACATTCCATTTCACTGTCTGAGTGTCTCTACCCAGGTTGAACCTGAAATCTTTATATATGAAAGATATGATATTCTACCTCCCTTCCCTAACCCCAAGGGTGGCTCTCATCTCCTCTTACAAGCATTTAAAATCACAAAGCTTCAAAACTACTAGAGCTTGCCTTTATATAGCACTACGAGTTTTGCAAAATACTATGCACGTGTTCTTTCATTTGATCTGCCCAATAACTTTATGATGTAAGTGCTATTATTATTCCTATTTTATAGATGAGGAAATTGAGATTAAGAGAAGTTAAGTAACTTGCCCAAGGTCACACACAGACAGTATGTGTTTAAGGTGGGCTTTGAACTCGGGTCTTCTTGTCTCCAATTCCAGGATTCTTATTTATATAATAAAGGATACCAAAAAAGCCTTGTCCTCAAACCCAATAAACTTCTTTAAACAAATCAACCTTCGTCACAGGATATGTTTAGTTCCCATGATTTTACCCTTCTGGTAAATCCTTTGTGTTCTGCCTAGTATTATATTTATCTATAAACATATCATACCCATTCTAGTAGGTTATGTCTCACAGAATCATACAATCCATTGAGGAAATTCACTGCATCTCAGAATCTCTGATTTGGAAGGTACCTCAGCAGCCCTCTTATCTGACCAACCATTTAATAACAATGCCATTTACAAAATATCCTAGAAGTGGTCATCTAGCTTTTCTTTGAAGATCTCCAGAGAAAAGGAGCCCACTACTTCCTGGGATAGACCATTTCATTTTGGAAAGTCATTAGGAAGCCTTTCCTTTCATGAAGTCAAACTTGGCGTCTCAGTCTTCCACATGTCACTTCTAGTTTTTCCCTCTGTGGCCAAAGGAACAAATGAAAACCCTCTTACACATGATGGCCCTTTCAGTACTCAGATACTTATCATCTCCCGCCCCTAAGTCTTCTCTTCTCCAGGCCAAACATTCCCATTTTCTTCAACTGAACCTCTTTTAGTAGATAGCACCCTATTCCTGAGGGTGTGATGGACATTACCCAACCCATCCTCATTGTCATGATCTCAGGATAATGGTGGACAATCACCTCCTTATGCTCCTTTATCTCCAGAGTTGGTCATTTCTCTAAAGGAGTCTGAAATGGACAATATTTCACAAATCATTTATATTAAGGCTATATGGAACACCACTTTGGGTATGTTTGGCCTGAAAAGAATCAAATAAAAGTGACTCAGAAAGAGTAGAAACCCAAGATAAACAGGGAGATAATAAGAAAGAACATGTTTTCAAGCCACCAGGTTCAGATGAATAATATGTTATGGTACTGGAGGAATGGAAGATATGATTGCTATGACCTTTGAAAAATTGTGTGGGACAGGAGAGAAAGAGCAGGATGAGAGAAGGGTAAATGTCTCAATTTCCTTTTGTAAAAACTTGATTGATTGACTTTTACATGCATTTATTTTCTCTCCTTCCCATTTCACCCTACAAAAGAATTAGCACAATATATTGGTGCTTAATAAATGTTTGTTTCCTCCTTCCCTCCCCACCTCCAACTGATCAAAAATTTTAAAAAGAAAATCTTCATAATAAATATGCATCATCCAGCAAAACAAATTCCCACACTGACTATGTCAAAAAAAGAATGCCTGATTTTGCATTTTAAATCCATCTTCTCTCCGTCAGATAGTGGGTAGTATTTTTCATCATTAATCCTCTGGAACTATCATTGCATTAACAGAGGTCTTTCAAAGTTAGTTTTCTTTATATTATTCTCATCTTTATATAAATTGTTCTGGTTCTGCTAACCTCACTCTGCCTTAGAACATGAAAGTCTTTCCAATTTCTTCTGAAACTTCCAATTTCATCATTTTTAGGGCATAATAACTTCTCTTTACACCCATATGCCACAATTCATTTATTATTCCCCAATAAGTGGGCATTCCCTTGGTTTCCAGTTTTTTGCAACCATGAAAAGAGCTACAATAAACATTTTTGTACTTTCCATCTTTCTTTGATCTCTTTCGGGATATAAGCCTTGTAATGGTATAACTGGGTCACAGGGTATGCACAGTTTGTTAAGTTTTGGGGCATAGTTCCAAATTGCTTTCCTCAATGGTTGGACCAATTGACAGCTCCACCAACAGTGCATTAATGTGCCTGTTTTCCCTCAATCCCTCCAGTATTTGTCATTTTCTTCTTTTCTTATCACTCATTTTTTTAAAATGAATTTTACTTCAATTCTTGAGCACATTTTTGCACATAGTATTAAAGGGATGGCTTATGAATATTTAGAAAAGGAAACAGTGACTACAAAGAGTCCACACGACTTCATCAAGAGTAGGACATGCCAGACTAACCTAATTCTCTTCAGTCACAAAGTTATGGGACTGATAGAAGACAAGGACATGATAGATAAAAAATACATAGGATTATAGACCTAGCACTAGAAGGAACCACAGAACATCTTGCCTCCTTATTATATGGATGAGGAAACTAAGGCCCAGAAAGATGAAGTATCTTGATCAAGATCACCATGTTGATTAGAGGTGGGATTAGAATGCAGATCCTCTGAGTATTAATGATCACACAATCACATCTATCCAAACAGTCACTCATCCTATATTTTCCATATGTCACTATT
This sequence comes from Pseudochirops corinnae, assembly GCA_028646515.1. Classification (NCBI taxonomy): domain Eukaryota; kingdom Metazoa; phylum Chordata; class Mammalia; order Diprotodontia; family Pseudocheiridae; genus Pseudochirops; species Pseudochirops corinnae. The sequence continues at coordinate 48,335,119 of CM053588.1, forward strand.
CACCCTTCCCCTCCCCATTCTTTGCTCCAACTATTCCATGATCTCTGGAAATTCTATCTCCTCTGCTAAACCTTCTCCCAGACATTTACACACTCATGCACACACACACATATACACATGTACATATACACATGCATACACACAGACAAAAACTTTTTCTCATTTCTCTTTTCCTATTTCACCCCCCCCCACACACAAACATTAAAAGTGGTCATGCCAATGAGTCACAGAATCTGTGAGTTGGAAGGGACCTTAGAAGCCAGGGAAGTCAGCCTGTACTTAAACACCAATCTTTTCTGCACCATCTCTGAAAAGGGATTCTCCACCCACTGCTGAGAATCTTCAGCATCCCAAGATAACCCATTTTATCTTTGGATAGATCCTACTAATAGAAAGTCTTTTTTCCCATTCATTGAACTTAAATTCATCTGTTGGCAAATTCTTCCCTATTGCTCCTAGTTCTGATGAAGAACCAAGATTGAAAATAAGTTTAATCCCTTTCCAGTCTGATTTTCTTTTAAATATTTGAAGACAGTTATCAGGGTTTCCATTCACTCCATCGTCTACTTCCATCTTAAGTGTTTTCTTCACAAGGCTAATTATTCCAATTTCTTTTCATTGATCCCTATGTGGTGTGGTCTCCAGTCTCTTTGCTATCCAAATTACTCTCTTCTAAATGGGCCCTAGTTTGTAAATTTATTCAGCAAGCATTTGTGCCCTTCCTAAAATGTCACTCTCAGAATGAAATATAATACTGCAGATTTGGTCTGACCAGGGCAGAATAGTCAGATTTTTGCAAATTAGCCTTTTTTTTTTTGTCTTCGTTAGCTTGTGGTCTACTACCTCCCTGCCTCCCGCCTCATCTTTGTCAGTTATAATTATCTAACTATGCCTTCATCACTTTGCACTTGTTAAGTCAATCAATTATTTGAACTCTACAATAAGAATTTACACTTATAACTATTAAATTTCATTTTGTCTGGCCCAACTCTTTAACATTTCAAAATCCTTTGTTTCCTGACTGTCATTTGGTGTGTTGTTTATCTTGCTTTCCTGTGTCACCAGGCAACTAGGTGGCACAGTGGATAGAACGCTGGGCTTGGAATCAGGAAGACTCATCTTCTTGAGTTCAAATCCAGCCTCAGACATTTAACCAGCTGTACCTCCCTTGGCAAGTCACTTAACCCCATTTGCTTCAGTTTCCTCATTTGTAAAATGAGCTGAAGAAGGAAATTACAAACCATTCCAGTACTCCAGCATCTTTGCCAAGAAAACTCCAAATGGGGTCATCAAGAGTTGGACACACCTGAAAAGACTGAACAATAATAGTGTTACTTGCACATTTGGCAAGGAATACATCTGGACATCAAGTCATTGATAAAAGCATTAGACAGCAAAAGGTCCAGTTGGCCTTGAATTTTCAGTGAATATTCTTTGCACCCAGTAAATACAACCAGTTCCAAATTCACCTCCATCTCTCCTAATTCACTTATCCACTCTGGGCCTCAGTTTCTTCATCTATAAAATGATGATGAGTGCCTATAGCACACTAAGGTCTTTAGGTCAGTATGGTAGTCAAACGATCAATAGTTCTACAATGGACAGAAAGCTCAGAGGTCTTTTAGTTTAAACATCTCATTTCACAGATAAGGAAATTGAGCCCCAGAGAGATCAAATAACTTTTCCAAGGATTCACAGATAGTAAATAGTACAGCTGAGAGTTGAATCTAAACCCTCCCACTCCAAATTTTCACCATATCATGCTACTGCTCACATGATAAATGTTTAATAATTCTCAATTAGGAAGCCCATGATAGGAGCAGTAGTAACAGTAGTAACAATAGCAATAGTAGTAGTAGTAGCAGTAGTAGTAGTAGCAGCAGTAGTAGTAGTAATAGCAGTAGTAGTAGCAGCAGCAGCAGTAGTAGTAGTAGTAGTAGTAGTAGTAGCAGCAGCAGTAGCAGTAGTAGTAGCAGTAGCAGTAGTAGTAGTAGTAGTAGTAGCAGTAGTAGTAGTAGTAATAGCAGTAGTAGTAGTAGCAGCAACAGTAGTAGTAGTAGTAGCAGTAGCAGTAATAGTAGTAGTAGTAGCAGTAGTAGTAGTAGTAATAGCAGTAGTGGTAGCAGCGGCAGTAGTAGTAGTAGTAGCAGTAGTAGTAGTAGCAGCAGCAGTAGTAGTAGTAGCAGTAGCAGTGGTAGTAGTAGTAGTAGTAGTAGTAGTAGTAGTAATAGTAGTAGTAGTAGTAGTAATAGTAGTAGTAGCAGTAGTAGTAGTAGTAGTAGCAGCAGCAGCAGCAGCAGAAGCAGTAATAATAGTAATAGTAGCATCGATAGTAATAGTAACAGTAGTTGTAATAGTAGCAGTAACAGTAGTAGTAGTAACAGTAACAGTAATAGCTTTTACATAGCACTATAAGGTTTACAAAGTACTTCTCAAATATTATTTAATTTGATCCATATAACTACCTGGGGCAGGGTGGGGGTGGCGAAGGAGATAGTTATTATCTCCATTTTTACAGTTGAGGAAATTGAGGCACAGAGAAGTTAAGTTACTTTTCCATGATCCCAAGGAGGTAAGTATCTGAGGTCAAATTTGAATTCAAATCTTCCAGACTCCAAGTTCAGTGCTTGGTCCACTGTACCACCTTGTTGCCTCTCTCATAAATAGATGTTAGTGGATATTACAGAAAAAAGAGTCCAAGCCCAGAATCTCATTGATTGGCCAGGATGGAAGCTCCAGTAGGCTGCATATCTCTGCAAATAATCTTGCTTTTACTTACCTTTGTGCATTACACAGCTGTCAGTAGAATATAAGGTCCCAAAGGGCAGCCTATTTTTTGTTTTGTCTTCATGTTCTCAATCAAGTTAAATCAGCAATCATTTTATTAATTATCTACTATGTGCCAGGAATTGTGCTAACCCAAGGGATAGAAAGAAAAGCAAAAACTCCTCAAGGAGCTCATAGTCTAAAGGGAGAGACAAGATGAAAACAGCAATGTACATACAAGATATAGACAGGGCAAATTGGAGGTAAACGCAAAGAGAAGGCATTAGGGGACTGGATGTGGTGGGGCAATGGACGGTGTCATTGGGGAAAGCTCCTTGCAAAAGGTGGGATCTGTGTAAAGCAGTGTCCAGCATAGTACATTAACATGTGTTTGTATGTGTGCACACACATAGAATGTTTCCTTTTTACTAACTCTATGATGTCATTAGGATTGAAAAATTTCATCATCGTGTCCTTCTATCATCACCTTCCCATTTGGAGAAGGTGTAGGCATAGCGAGTCTGGAGTAGGTGTAGAGAGATTATCCTGGAGGCACTCAGAGGCTAAGCAACGTGCCCAGGCTCACGTGGTACATGTTAGAGAACAAACCCAGGTCTTCCCACATCTGAGGCCTTCTTTCTGCTCACTGTGGCACAATGACTTCCCGCCTGCCCTATCATAGGGGCTTCATATATGTTGAATAAATGGGATTGTCCTGGAGAGGAGGGTTTTTTCTGAATCCTTGTATGGAATCTAAAGTAAACCCAATGAGCTGTCAATCTAAGTCAGCCATGTTGCCATGTTGCCTGCATGCCTGGGGACAGATTGGGAGCTGCTCACTTTCTGTTAGAATTACAGCCATGCCAGCTGCCCATGAACATCACCCGATTTCTGCTGTCTTGCACACACTGTCTCCAGGTGGCCACTCACTGTGCAGGAGAATGAAGCCCTGCTCTGATAGATCAAAATTCATTTTAAATAGACCCAGCTGTTCTCTAGTGGGAGGTGCTGTTCAAGAGAGGAAAGAATCTCCAGGAAACATGAGGGCTTTTTACCAAGGGATGGGGTCTCTGGGTGAGGTTAACCAAATGAAATTTCTAGTAAGTTATGGAAGCATTTGTTGCAAAATTCAAGATTTCTTTTTGCAAAGGAAAGAAAATACAAATTCAAGATGATATCTCATATTAGAGTTTTGGCCTCATGGAAAAGTTAGGAAGATTTGGATAGTATCAATGATAGGAATATATGGATGGATGGATGGATGGATGGATGGATGGATGGATGGATGGATAAATGGAGAGAGAGAGATAAAGAGAGAGAGGGAGACAGAGACACCGAGACAGAAAGAAAAAGAGACAGAGACAGACAGACTGACAGAGACAGAGAGAGAGACCAAGAGAGGTCAATTCTCTTACACAAATAACTCTTGGTATAATTTCATAAATAGTTCATACTATTTTTCAAATATTGATTTATTTTCTCCCTAGAAAGGGCATTAACAACCTACTTACTGATTATACTTCTTTCCCTTAGTTTTTCTTTTGAGATTGGCCTAGTTTCAGTGGGGAGCAGTTGCAATATCAAAGAGTCATTTTAAAGGAAGTATTCTTAAACTGTTTTGTATCATGAGCCCCTTTGGCTCATGGAAATTTATAGATCCCTCATCAAAAGCAAGTTTTTAAACGCAAAAAGTAAAATACAAGGGTTTACAAAGGACACCAATTATATTGAAATTCTAAAAATGTTATTTTTCTTGCCCAAGTTCACAGATTCCTTGAAATCTCTCCCCTGTTGGGGACTTTTGGACCTTAGGTTAAGAACCCTTGTTTTAGAAAGTGGTCACACAGAGCAATAGACCGTGGGTAAAAAATGCTGCGGTATTTCATTGGCTCATTTTTCTGCTCATCTTGAAAACACTGTGAAATACAGCCTACCATTATCTTGCATTTTATTAATAAGAATTCTTGGTCCTTATTAATTCTCCATTATTATTCTCACGTCAGTATGTCTAAAGTATAGTGATTGATGTTCATAATGATGACCCTGAGGCGCGGCAAGATTCTGAAGTGCCTTGTGAATCACCAACAAGATATTTAATTAGGTTCAGTGGAGACGTGGTTCTGTCAGATTCTGATTCTTGAGAAAGTGTGTATATGTATATATACAGATTGTATGTGTGTGTATATGCATGCATAGAGATTTTCATATATGTATACATACATACATACACACACATTTGTTGTTCAGTCATGTTTGACCCTTTGTAACCCCATTTAGGGGTTTTTTTGGCCAAGATACTAGAGTGGCCATTTCCTTTTCCAGCTCATTTTACAGATGGGAAAATTGGGGCAAACAGGATCAACTGACTTGCCCAGGTTCACACAGATAAAAAGTGTCTGAGACCAGATTCGAACTCAGAAAATTGAGTCTTCCTGACTCCAAGCAGAGCACTCAATGCATTGTATCACCCAGCTGCCTACATACATACATATAGTGGGAACCTCATGCCTGGGGGTCAGATCTGCCCTTGGCTAATTTTGTCCACTCTATGGGGAAGACATCTGGTGTTATCTTTATTTATGTCTGAGATTGCAAAATTACAACACTAGTTTAAAAATCATTGAAAGCAGAGTTTAAAAATGCTGTAAGATGGAGATATTGCTCCTTAAAATCTATCTCATCTAATCTAATGAGAGATACTATGTGGTACAAGTGCAAATAGTATTGGATTTGGAGTCAAAGGACCTGGGCTTAGATACTGCCTTGACACCCATTACCTGTGTGTCCATGAATTAAGCTCTCTGGGATCCAATCTCCTCACCTTTAAAAATTAAGGGATGGAATGACATATCCTTCTAAGTTCTCTTTCCAGTTCTAAATTTATGGTCTCATCATTTCTTGGAAATAGAACTAGCTTGGGATTCAGGACACCTGACTTCTTGCCTTGATTCTGCCACAGTTGGCTGGGTAACCAAGACTCTTAATCTATCTAGTTTCCTTGTCTATAAAGTGATAAAATTGGATTGGCTCATAGGACTATGAATGTAGAACATGAAATCAAGTCAAGGGTCATCTAATCCAGCTCTCCTTGTTTTACATATGATTTCCAAGATCCCCTCTGTCTCCAGGATCCTATAAGTATGTATTTCCTAAATGAGTTCCCTACATCTATGTGTGGGTTAGCCCTAGAGTGGGAGTGTCAAAAATGTTGATAGAAGGAAGAGAGGGGACTGTGACCTCAAAGCCAAGAAAGATACAGTTATTGAGGATTAGGATTTTAATGTCTCCATTTTTTATTTTAAAAATATTTAAGTATTTAAACAACAAAAAAAGATTCCTATTCTGATAATAACAATGATAACCAGGACATCTATAGCAATGCTTTAAAGTTTACAAAGCACTTTCTCATCTGAATCTCCCTACAATCCTGTGAGGTAGAGACTGCAGATATCATTATCTCCAATTTACAGAATGGGAAGCTGAGGTTCAGGGAGGTTATGCTACTTGCCCAAGGTCACACAGCTAGTGTCAGAAGTGGGATCTGAGCTCACATATTCCTAACTCAAATTCCAGATCCTGATATACTACACCAAACTTTAAAAGTATTAAATCATAAAAAATATCCCATCCCTTGATCATGCACATAATTTACTATACTTTTCCCAGATGGTTTATACTGTCAACTAATTGATCCAAATTAGGCTGAAACACTTTAAAAAGGGTTCTTCCTTCCAATTCTTGCCCTCACTCAGAGTAGTTATAATCCAGTGCTCAAGTGTATCATTCATCACTTTGCTAAACCTGTGGAGTTATCTTTACATGCACTTTTAGAGATGGAGGCTGAAGTTGGCAAATGTGGGGTACCACCAGGAAACATAATAGCGTTTTGTTGTGAGGGTTTTCTGCACAGGTTCTCTGCCTCTCACCATCATTGCTTCACTTGGATTGCTCTCCTGAAAAATGGGTCCACTCAATCCCCATTGGTCGATTGTTAGACAAGATTCCTAATTCCATCACTGACCCATTAAAGTTACTGCCTTTCAGGGGTTCAGGTTCTTCATTCAAAAGAGTCTAGTCAAAACCCAGGGGTGATCATGAAATAGATATAAGTAACAGTGAGTATTTCTATAAAAAAAAACAATTTGGATATCCTTGGGAAGGGAAAAAAGAAGTGTAGGTGGTCCATAAAGTCAGGTTGTTACCACTGGTGTTGCAGCCTTTTAGATTACCTATAAAAACTTATCTGTAGGACAACTTTCATTTCTTGGGGCAGTTAAAATGATAGGTCCCTGGAGAGATAAGGTGGAGAACTCTGAGGAAACTGAAAACCAAGAGGATTTGGAACTGGTAACTTCCAAGTGGCAAGACCAGTGTCAATCCATCAACTGGTATTTGTTGAGCCTCTACTGTTGTGCAAGGCACTATGCTAAGCTCTGGACTAGAGGTCCCTGAGACTATGGTCTAAGGATACCTCTCCTTTCCTCATTTTCTCAAAAAGGAAGACTAGGTAATCTCCGATTTACATTTGAATTTTGCCATTTTGTTCTAAGGGCCACCCCAGCTCTTACATTCTGTATCCTGACATTCTATGTTTCAAGAGATCTTCCAATTCAAATATTCTGTGTTCTAAGATACCTCCCAGCTCTGACATCCTGTGTTCTAATGGTCCTCCCAGCTCTGACCTTCTGTATTCTAAGGCCCCTCCCAGCTCTGACATTCTATGTTCTAAGACTCCTTCCTACATGGCTATTCTGTGGGTTTAGCCAAGACTGGCTAGATTCACATTCATTCTTCTAGCCTTCACCCCAGTACCAGTGATTGATAGTCTACATCAATCTCCTACATCCTAATACAACTTTGTTCTTCACTTGGAACTGAGCCAGCAGAAGCTTTTTTTTATTTAATAAGGTGAGACAATGCAGTCACAGTCCATTGCAGGTGTATAGTCTCATTTGTTGACATTTGTCCTTCCTTTTTGAAGAGGACCAGTGACATCATGGGTGATGTCTTGACTTGTGAATGAATTGGATTTAAGTGAGGCAGTGTTGCACAAAGTCATCAGCCTCATTCTCTCCTCCAGGGGCATCAAAGTCCAGTGGAAGGAAAAAAGTCAGAATGACTGGTTCGGGATATCTCACCAAGCTCTAAGCATTCCACAATGCCTGCTTCAGCTGCTTTCATGGCCATTGGAACAAACTGTTCTCAACTGTACATTCTGCTGAGGGAAGTCTTCACATGCTTGGATTAGATATAGTCTCATTTGGTCTGTCTTGGGATCACCAAAATTTCTCTGAAAGAAATGGGAAACCAGGGGCCGCTAAGGGGTGCAGTGAAAGTGCAGTCCTCTCAGGAGGACCTGACTTCAAATCCGACCTCAGACACTGAACATTTACTAGCTGTGTGACCTTGGACAAGTCACTTAACCCCAATTGCCCTGCCTTTCCCCCTGAAAAAAAATATAATTAAAAAAAAAAAAGAAATGGGAAATTATTCTATAGTCTCTCCACCATAGTCCTATGGTGGCATGTAGACAACCATGGGGCCCTGGAAGCCAACGTCAGATGTGCATGAGTTCAGTCTGGAACAGCCCAGTGAAGTGGGGAAAGACATCATCACATTGGCCAGCAAGTGATGATTTTCTTGGCCATAGCAACTCCCAAAGACCATCTGCTAGGGCAGATGGCAACCTGGGAATCTGTGTAGGGCAACACAGAGAAGCCAGGGAGATTCAACGTGCTGAAGTATTTCCATAGGATCACTATAAGAAGGCAGACTGAGCACTGGACAGGGGCTGAGACAGGATCTTGTCTCTCTAATTTTAATTTTTTAAATGATTTTGACCCCTTTTCTTCTCACAACCCAGTCATTCCTGGATAGACCTTCACCCCTCCCCTGCCTGCTGAATCTTCCATTGTCACAAAGAAGAAAAATAATCCAGTTAGAGGGGAAAGCATTGGCCCTGGAGTCATAGCAGTGGGGTTAAAATGCCACCTCTGATAATTGTCTCTATAACCTCAGGATGTCATTCAGCTTGCCTGAGCTTCCATCTCCTCAACTGGAAAATGAGGGTGTTAGAGGAGGTTCTGAGGCCCTACACACATCCAGAGCTGGAAGGGACACTAGAGACCATTCAGTTCAATCTACTCGTTTTTTCTTTGTTTTATAGATGAGGAAATTGAGGCTCAGGAATGAGAAGTGACTTATCCAAGGCCACTGAGGCATTACTTGGCAAAGCTAGAATTTGTGGGTAGAGAACTGGGTCTGGAGTCAGGAAACTTCATCTTCCTGAATTCAAAGTTGGCCTCAGATATTTACTAGTTGTGTGACCTTGGGCAAGTCACTTTACCCTGTTTGCTTCAGTGTTCTCATCTGGAAAATAAGCTCGAGAAGAAAATGGCATCTCTGCCAAGAAAACCCGAAATGGGGTCACAAAGAGGCAGATATGACTGAACAACCATGAAAAATAAACAGAAAACCTCAAATGGAGTCATGAAGAATTGAACATGACTGAAACAAGTGAATGACAAAAAGGATTTGAACTCAGATCTTCTGACCCCAAGTTCAGTGCATTCTCATCTTCAACGTATTGTTTCTTCCCAGCTCTAGATCTAGGATTCCTGAGAAAGTGGAACTATGCACTGAGCCATCGTCCATTGATAACACATGCAGGATTCCACACCCATAAGCCCCTCCCTTTCCTTGGAAAGGTGGGTGAATTTCTTCTGATCTCCTCAAGGTCCAATTTGGTTTCATTGTTCTTCTCATTTATACTTTCTCTAGCCAGTCTATAGTATTCCTCATTCTGCTTACTACACTCAACATGGGTTCACACGAGTCTCTCCACATTTCTCTAAATTTTTTTGTCTTCTCTCTCCATTCTATTAAATTCATACTCCACAGTATATTCTGCCTGTTCACTGGTGAATGGGAGCCCACTTTGATTTCCAGTCTTCGCTTTCATCCAGTTCTAGTGCCCTCCCTCTGCTGATGATCTCCCATTTTTCCTGTCTATAAATAGCTGTTTGCATTTATAGATTCCCCCCAGTCTGTGAGCTCTTTGGGAGGAGAAACTTTGCCATTCTTTGTAACACCAGCACTTAGCACAATGCCTAAATAGCTATGGACTATTTATTCACTGACACAAAATTCTTCTATGAATATTGTGGTGGGCAAAATTCGGCCCCAAGAAAGAGATGAAGAAATTCACCTCCCTCCTTTCCTTAGAGAAGTAGGGGATTGTGGCATGGTATATTCTATCAATGACTGATGGGTGAGTGCATACTAGGAGACTTTTTTTTTTATTCTTCATCTTCTTGTGATGTATCCTTATTAGTGCAGCCCTCTTGTTGGGCAAAATCTCTCTGAGCTCCAGAAGAAGAAGAATAGCACCCTACAAAACAGATTTTTTTGTGAGGAATAAATGAGATAACAGATATTTGGCAAAAAAATTACAATTATGAAAGTGTTTTTATAAATATGACTTATCATCACTATTAAAAGGCATTATTATGAAGCCCAGAAGAGGAAATTAACCTACCCAAGGTCACATAGATAGTGAATGATAGAGTCAGGATTTAAACATTCAGACCTAAGTCTTAACACTCTAGCCCTGCTGCTATTTTCAACTTACCATGCTACATCTTGGTAACTATAATTTAAGGAAAATTAAAAATAGCTGTATACAGATATTCTTGGTATATATCTGTGACCCTGAATTTAAAAAGCAACTCCCCTGAAAAAAAGGACTAATAATAGAAACTTGCCGACTTAGGAGCACATCTGAGTTGAGACTGTGAGCATCCAATCACTGATAAATGACTTTGATCATTTTCCTCTTACACTTCCAAACCAGACTAGCATACATCCATGTCAGTTCATGTTGGACACTGTATCGACTGGTTCAACAGCTACCATAGAAAGGCGTGCTGGGAACAAAGATCTTATCTGACTTGTTCTCCCAAGCTGACTAGAGCACTCACAAACCTTCTAGAAAACTAGAGTCACAGTTCCTTGGTTCTGTGTTATTGGCCTCCCTGTAAAACATCAACATCTTAGGGAAACAGTGCCCTTTTCCTGCCTTTTTCCTGTTTGGCCATTCTGAAATTCAAACAGATGATCTCCTTTTCTATTTCCTTGGACAATTTCATCTCTCTGATAGAGGATGGCTCTTTTACAGCCCAGACCCTGACATCTCTGTTTGCATGTGTACTCTAAGAAGGAAATTGCAGGATTGGGTGAGGGACCAACCTTTCTTTGTCTTCTAAACTGTAGCTTCACCCTCTTGATGAGGCAGATAGGAAAGCTGGCAACCTGGATTGATTTGCTCATCGTTAGGCAGTCTGGTCCTCCTTAGAATGCTCTGCTCCAGGCACTTACCATATTAGTGTCAGACAGAACAGATGACCATGGTTGGCTTCAGCCCTCCTACAGCTCAGAACTCCCAAACTCTATCAGCCTCAGCAGTAACCAGACTTACACCAGCATAACTGACCTCTCCTTTACTTTTCAGTGAAACTTTTATTTGTTTGCTGTTGGAAATGACCAATAATGATGGATTTTACTTTTTTTTTTTTTTTAATATTGCTTCTCTCTTAGAGACATCTTAGGAAAGTAGCCAGAGTCTGCAAGACCTGAGTTCAAGTCCTATGAGTGGAAAAATCATTTCACCTCCCAGTGCACCAGACAATTCTTTTTCTTTTCCATGCAAAATATATTTCCATATTAGCCATGTTGCGAAAGTGTGGGAAGGAAGGAAAGAAGAAAGGAAGGAAGGAAAGAAGGAAGGAAGGAAGGAAGGAAGGAAGGAAGGAAGGAAGGAAGAAAGGAAGGAAGGAAGGAGGGAAGGAATGAAGGAAGGAAGGAAGGAGGGAAGGAATGAATGAAGGAAGGAAGGAAGGAAAGAAAGAAGGAAGGAAGGAAGGAAGGAAGGAAGGAAGGAAGGAAGGAAGGAAGGAAGGAAGAAAAGTGAAAAAATAGGCTTCAATCACATTTATTCACCTGGAAGTAAACAGAATTTTCCATCATGAATCATTTGCAATTGTGTTGGATAACTCTATTGATCAGAGTCTTTCACAGTAGATTATTGCTACAATTTTGCTGTTAGTGTATATGTTCTCCTTCTGCTCACTTCACTTTGTATCAGTTCATATAAGTCTTCCCATATTCCGATAGCACAGTAATATTCCATCACAATCATATGCCACAACTTGTTCAGTCATTCCCCAGTTGAAGGGCATGCCATCAGTTTCCAATTCTTTGCCACCACAAAAAGAGCTGTGTGTGTATGTGTGCGTGCGCATGCATGCGCATATGGGTCTTTTTGCTTTTTCTTTTATATCTTTGGAATGCAGACCAGTGGTTGTCAAAGGGTATGAACAGTTTTAGAGCCCTTTCAGTGCAGTTCCAAACTGTTCTCCAAAATGGTTGGATCAGTTCACAACTCCACCAACAGAGCATTAGTGTCCCAATTTTTCCACAAGCCCTTCAACATTTGTCATTTTACTTTTCTGTCATGTTAGTCAAACTGATGGTTGTGAAGTAGTCCCTCAAAGTTATTTTAATTTGCATTTCACTATTTTTTAGTGATTTAGAACATTTTATATGATTATTAGTAGTTGTGATTTCTTCTGAAAACTGTCTATCCTAGACAACTCTTTAAGACTGTCAGTCAAGTTTCTGATTCATATTAAAGGAGGGAAGTTTCATATCAGGTGTTCCCTATTGCTAATGAAATCATAGGTCAGAACCAATAACAAAATGGTAGAGGGCTTGGTGGTAGTAGTAACAATATTGGTGGTGGTGCTGCTTGCTGCATTTCTACACTATTCTTGGCAAGGGTAACAACTATCTTCTTCCTCCAACCCTGCCTTGATCCTCTTCCTGACCAACACAGACAGCCTTGTTGATAAAAATGTTGGCTCATAAATTAAAATGAAAACTCTTCTCCTGCAAAAAAGATAGATAGATAAATAGATAGATAGATAGATAGATAGATAGATAGATAGATAGATAGATGGATGGATGGATGGATAGATAGATAAAGGGTATCCCAAACATCTTAGTATAGCTTGGAGTTATATGATTTGGGACCACACACACATATATATGCATATGTGTGTGCATACATGTTTGCATGTATACATATATAGGTGCTACACACATGTGTATAGAAGCCCCCAAAGTCTCATACACATATATATGTTTAGATGTATATGTATATTATGTACATGCACACACACACACACACACATATCCAATCACAGAGAGACTGAGATACAGGTAAACATAAATTTTAGCCAGAGCAATCAACTGTCAAAGGTCATCTGTGCGTCTTAGAATCAGAACCTCCTTTAATGCTCAAACCAGGTGCTGTCTCCTATATGAGCCCCCCCACACACACACATTACGTTGTGATTTCTTGTGTGTTTACCTACTGCTTCCCTTCACCAAATGTAAGCCACTTCAGGGCAGAGCTTGTCTCGCTTTTGTCCCTGTATCTCCAGTGCTTGGCACATAGTTGGCATTTAATAAATGCTTCTTTTGGAGGAGGAAGGCAGGGCAATTGGGGTTAAGTGACTTGCCCAAGGTCACACAGCTAGTAAGTGTTAAGTGTCTGAGGTCAGCTTTGAACTCAGGTCCTCCTGACTCCAGGGCTGGTGTTCTATTCAGTTCGCCATCTAGCCTCCCCCCAATAAATGCTTCTTGATGAACTGCTTAATTAGGTTTTGAGAAGGAGGACAGCTTGTGAGAGGCATCTGTGGTAAGAGCACTGTTTTCAGATAAAATCACCAATCCTCACCCTATTTAGAACAAACTCTCCAAGAAGGAGCCCCATGGGATAGTGCACAGAAGGTAGGATTTTCAGTGGTTCACATCCTGCCTATTCCATTTGCTTATTGTGTGATTTCTTATATAAGTTTCTTACCCTCCCACTGCTCAGTTTACTCATCTGTGAATATTGATCTAGGTCCCTCCCAGCCCTAAATTTTGCTCTTATGCCTATCTGCTTGGCCTCAGCAATAGGGGAAATGGGAACTCTGTCATTTATCATATCTTAGGCCTAGAAGGAACCCTGGAGGTTGTCGTCACATCTAACATACTCATTTTACAGATGAGGAAAACGGGGTTCAGAGAAAGGGACTGTCTTATTCAAGGCTGCACAGGTAATAAGGGGCAGAGTCTGTATCTGATCCCAGATGTTCCCCTCGCAAAGTCAGCCACTCAAAGGTCAGCCTCTCAGCCTCGCAGGGTCTTGCTTTCTTCTTCTGCGTTGGACTAAACAATCTCCAGGGTCCCTTCCAGCCAGGATTCAGTAACTCTTGGAGAAAATGGCTGTGTCCTAATTATGCATGCAATTGGACCTGAATCCAAAAGGGATCAGCTGCAAGTGCAGTCTTTTTTCCCCCAAGATTGATGGAATAGCCAGTTTCATTTGGCTAATAAATATTGCCCGCTACTTTCTTCTGAAGCCCCCAGGGCTCAATATTGACTCAGGGGGCAATATGCCCAAGCAAGGTTAGTTCCCTGGGGAGTTCCACTGTAAATACTGATGCTTACCAGGCCCTGAATAATAGCCTGTGTATCCCCCTTAAGTCTGGAACCCTCTTCTAATGAGTCCTTGTGGGACATGAGTATCTCAACTCCATTGGGTGGTGTCCAAGAAAGATCTGCCTTATGCAGCATTTTTTCTGTGGGGTTACATAATGTTCCAGAGTATAGCTGCCACATAATTCATGAAATATGTAGGGGAAGGGGCAGGGCAAAAGGATTTGGGACTACAGAGAAAAGAGTTATTGGTCTTTGTTGAGAGTTGAGAGTTGAAAGACTGGTGGGGGAAAGGAGCAATTAGACTCAATAAGCATTTATTACGTAGTCACCATATACCAGGAACAGGGCTAAATATGAGGGAAATATATCAATCCTCAATCAGTCAGTTGATCAACAAGCATTTATTAATTATGGCTTGCTATGGGCCAGGCACTGTGCTAAGTACAGGGATACACAAAGGAAAGACATCAACAGTCCCTACCCTCAAGGAGCTTACTGTCTAACATTAATGCCCTTGAATTCTAATGAGGAATTTATGAAGACAGGGGAGCTCCCAGTCCTGAAGGAGATGACATTCTTCTGGGGGGGTTCCAAGGACATAGATACATATATAAGAGAAATCAAGGATGAGGGCACTATATAGCAGGATCAGTTAAGGAAGGCTTCAAGGAAGAGGGGGCATTTAACACTTGAAGAAAGCTAGGAATTCCAGGAGGCAGAAATGAAAGGGAGAGCAATTGGGTTTGGAACATGATCTGTCCAAGGTAGCTTCGAAGAATGGAATGCTGAGTTTAGGAACAGCAAATAGGTCGATCTGTTTATGCTATAAATTGTATGAAAGGTAGTAATACAATAAGGCTATCAAAAATAGGCTGGAATCCAGGTAGAGAAGCTATTCAGTGCCAGACTAGAAAGTTTATGCTTAATCCTTGGGGAAGCAGGGAGCCATTGAAGGTTTTTGAGTAGAGAAGTGACATGGTTAGTTTTCTGCTTTAGGGAGAATATTTTCTCAGTGGTGCAGAGGATGGATTCCACAGGGGAGAGAATAAGAAGGAGGAAGACTAATGAGGAGGCTAATACAAGAAAGAGTCCAAGAGAGAGGTGATAAAAGCCTAGACTAGGCTGTCTGAGTAGAGAGAAGGGGCCATAGTAAAGAGATGTTTCTGGGGTGGATTCTACAGGACTTTGAAACAGATCAGCTCTCATGGCTATGAGAGGGAGGAGAGACAGGGATTCCTACAGCAGAAAATACCTGCAGTACATATGAGCAGCATAACAAAGATACTCTGAAGATGAATAGAAAGTGAAAAATGTAAATGAGATAAGGAAAAGGAGCAATGAAAGTTCCGAAGAGATCTGATGTTGATCAAATTTACCCAAGGATCTTCTCACTGGACTTTGTCTCCCCAGTGCTAGGTATATAGCTGATTTGATCTTATAGTTTTATGCTGATTTTAAAGCCCTTGCAAGATTAATACTTAAAGTAATAAAGAAAAAGCCAGCCAACTTTCTGAGATGAGGAGCTATTGACTACCATGCATCTGAAAAGCTTAATCATATCAAGGGAAAAAGAAATAAATTGTCTTTTTTTTGTATGAATTTATTGGAGGGGAGATTCCCTGACCTCCATTAACTTATAGTCAAAGAAGGTTGCTTGGAGCACTGGGAGATGAAGTGACTTGCCCAAGGTCACACAAACAGCCATTGTCAGAGGTAGGATTGAACCATCTTCCTGCCTCCAAACCCGACCCCTGTCCACCACAATATGCTGCTACTCATTTTGCTTAAAACCATCAACTGTGGCTTTGGCAGCTGTAAAAAGGAACTTGGTAAATGGGCCCTCAAGGCCCAAAAGATTATTAACTCACAGGAACCAAAAAACCCCAGTTTATTCTTATTCTCTGATCCGCCTTATTCTCTAATCAAATCGGTCTTTCCTTCCAAGGTATCTGGAATCTTAGTGCTGAAAGTGACCTTAAAAAGAAGGAAAGAAACAAGCATTTGTTAATGCCAGGCACTTTGCAGAATGCTTTTCAAATATGACCTCGGATGATCCTTACAACAACCCTGGGAGGAAGGTGCTAGTATTACACCTCTTTCCCCCCATTTTACAGCCGCAGAAACTGAGGCAGGCAGACATGAAATGGTTTGCCCAGGGTCACACAGCTAGTAAATGTCTGGAACTGGATTTGAATTTAAAGGCTTAGCATTCTATCTGATGCATCACCTGGATGCCTCTGAGTAATCCTTACTTGGTTCCCCTGACTCCACACAGAAATCTAAGTTCTATGTATAGCATTATTTGGTACTTAGTCACTATCCAAACCTCTCCTCTTATAGAGGTGAGGCCTGAGTCCCAACAAGGTAGGAAGTGGAGGAGCTGGAGATTGAACCCTGGTCCTTCAATTCCATGTTCTTTGTTCCTTTCACTGTATACCAAGTAACTTAATTTGTGAAGTCAAAAGGAAGCAAAGAGGCGATCAGATGATCCTGCCCCCCCTTCCCCACCATTGAGGAGCAAATACTTTCTAAATGGCCCAGAGCCAAACAGGGGAAATGAAAAGCAACCAAGACTTGGAGTTACTAAGGAACAGAACCATTGATGGTTAATAACATACTAATGATGCTAATAACATCATGATAATGAACGCTGGTTATCTTTGTCTAGTCTATGGAGTTCACAAATGCTATACCAGCCAATGAGAGAGTCCCCGTGAAGGTGGCCCCAAGAGCAAAATGGCCCCCAAGTTTCCTTTTATAAAAAGAAAAAATCCCATCCCTAACACTTGCTAGTGATGCTTCATCAGATTCCCTGCTTCTTAGGGATTTTAGAGCAAAATTCAGTGGAGAGAAAAGGTCTTATCTTCTGCCTCTGTTCCTAAAACTATTCTTCGACACTTTTGAGCATTACAATTCGCTGAGACAGTGAAGAAAAGGAATGGGGGTGAGGGAAGGATTTCTGGCTCACTTTGTGGCTGTGGCCCTAAAAATTTAGCATTCAGTGTTTGGGCATGAGAGCCTATTCTTACGACCTATGGGATGCATTTATGCCTGCATGCTCCAAGACTCAGTGGTTTGGGAGCACATCTTTGATTTCACTGACTTGAGAGTCAAGGGTAACAAATATTAAACAACGAAGATCTGTTTCTGGCCTGAATTTATAACTTAATCCCCAACATTTGGAGCCAGTCTCCTACTTAAAGCATGCTACATAGTTGTCATAAAACAGGGCAGATGTACTAAACTGGTTGTCATTTGAAGCTTTTGTTCTTGGGAAATCCAGCTACATTCAATGCCTGCACTTCCTCTCCTCTCACATGATTCCAAACCCTGTGGATACCAATCTCATCATTCAACTGAAATAGATCTTTCTAGAAGTTCCCAGTGATCTCTTAATTACCAGATTGAATTTTCTCTCTCCTCATCCTTCTCTCCCCCTCTTCATCCTAGATACTTTATTGATCACCCCCTTCTCCTAGATACCTTTTTCTCTCTAAATTTTCAGGATACTGCTCTCTCCTGATTCTCCTCCTCCGTATCTGATCACTCCTTCTCACTCTATTTTGTGGATCTTCAGCCTGATCATGCTCACAAATGGTGGGTGTCCCTCAAGGCTTTGCCCTGGGTCACCTTCTCTTCAAACTCTATCCTATTTCATTCTTTAATCTCACCTCAATTGCAATCTTGGCTTTCAATTGCCATATTTATGCAATTTCCAGGTCTATATATTCAGCCCTAACCTTTCTCCTGAACACCAGTCTCACATCATCAACTGCCTCTTGAATGTAGTGAACTGGGTATTTCATAGGCATCTCATACTCAACATATCCCAAAACATAATTCATAATCTTTGTCCTCTCCCTCAAAGGGCTCTCTCCTCTTCTCCTGATACACTCCTTCATTTGGTAGTCTTATCATCTGCCATGTATCCAATGATCATCTCTCTGCTGATGATTCTCAAATCTATTTAGCCGTAACCTCTCTACTGACCTCCAGTTTCATATCTCTAACTTTGTTTTGAACATCTCAAACTAGATGTCCCATAAACACCTTAAACCCAACGCATCTAAAATTTAACTCATTATCTTTTCCCCAAAACCTTCTCTTCCTTCCAAACTTTGCTATTATTTTTGAGGGCATCACCATTATCCCAGTCTCCCAGGTTTACCTAGGTATCATCCTGAATTCTTTACTCTCTCTTACCTTCCCCCACCATATCCAATCTACTACCAAAATCTATAGATTTTACCTATCTTCCTCAAATATATATATATATATATATATATACATATATATATATATATATATATATACACACACATACACACATACATATATACATACATATATATCCTTCTCTCATCTAACATGACCACCATGCTAGTGCAGGCTCTCATTCCTTCACAACTGAACTATTCTAACAGCCTAATGATGGGTCTGCTTCCAACAAGTCTCTCCCCATTCTATTCCACCTTCCCCTCAGCTGTTAAATGGATCTTCCTAAAGCATAGGTCTAATCATATTACTATCCCTTCAGGAGACTCTAGTTGCTTCCTATTATCTCAAGGGTCATATAGGAAATGCTGTTTGGCTTAATTTCAGGACCTTTTCAACCTGGCCCCTTCCTATGTTTCCAGTCTTCTTAGACTTTCTTCCCTTACAAGGATCTAAAATTGTGTAACATTGACTTTCTAACTGTTCTTTACCCTGGGCCTTTGCCCTGCTTGTCCCTCATGCCTGGAATGCTGTCTCTCTTTACCTGTTCCTCTTGAATTCTTTGGTTTCCTCAAATACCACCTTCTTCAATGAGGTCTTTCCCGGGTACCATCCCTCCTCCTAACTGCTACCATCTCTCTTCTAAGATTTCCTTTCATTTACAGTATATCCAGGGTGTTCCCAAAAAATCTTAGCACAGTTTTAAGCCTTAATAGCTTAATATTTAAGTTATAAAAGCTATTAAACTTCCACATATTAAAACTGTTCTAAGATTTGGAGGACACCATGAATAGTGTAGGAAGGGGTCTGGGTATGTACATACTTGATGCACAGTTTTATATCCTGGCTTTCCCATTAGAATGTAAGCTCCTTGAGGGCAGGAACCATGTTTTTGCCTTTCTCCATATCCATAGCTCTTAACCCAGTGCCTAACACATATTAAGTGCTTAATAAATGTTTGTTGATTGATTAGCTGACTCACTATAGTGAGGATATATTGAAAAGCAGAGAGCTAAAGAGCTAGCCTGAGAACCAGAAAGACCTGGGTTCAAGTCCCATCTCTGACACATACTAGCTGAGTGATCCTGAAAAGTTATTGAACCTATTAGTGCTCTAGTTGATTCCACAAGGCTACAAGATGTAAAGAAAATGTGAACATTTATGAATAGAAGGAGTTTTTGTGTTGGGGGTTCCATATATTAATGAAATCACAGGCTCATCACCTATCCTATATGGTTTCTATTGGATGGATCTGTGGGAACATACAGAGAGACCAGCAAAGGCTTCCATGGTTCCATCATACCCCAAACAGATAGCTTCCTAGCAAATAGAACATTGTTCATCTCTTATTTCACACAGTAGGAGGATAGAGACACATGGAAATGCCACTCAGGTGTTGCCAAGTACTCAGGGCCATTCCTAAGAGAACATTCCTTTGTTTAGTCCATTCATCACCTAGACCCTTGACTTGGGAAGCCAAGGAGAACTCAAGGAAAAGAACAAAATAAAGCATAGTCCCTCAATCAGGAGATACTTCAGCATAAGTGCTTCACTTAGATGGTTTAATACACATTAAGCATATATTCTTAATAATTATTTAATTCATATATTTTTCAGTCCTTTTTTCAGTCATATTTGACTCTTTGTGACCCCATTTGAGATTTTCTTGGCAAAGATGCTAGAGTGGTTTGCCATTTCCTTCTCCAGCTCATTTTACAGAGGAGGAAACTGAGGCAAACAAGTTAAGTGACTTGTCCAGGGTCACACAGCTAGTAAATGTCTGAGTTCAGATTCGAACTCAGGAAGAGGAGTCTTTCTGACTCCACGCCCTGGTACTCTATCCACTGAGTCACCTACTTGCCCCAATTCATACATAAAAGCATCTTAACTATAAATAATTATCACAGCAATGTTTGAAAATGAGGGAAAAAAACAAACAGAAGAATGTTTGGTCAAATCTATACCAAAAAAAGAGACTCACCCCCTTCTCCAAAACAGATATGAGAAAGTCAAAAGTAGAAATTGACTACCATACATACATACATATATAAATATATTGTGTGTACACACATACTATATCTATATAGATATAGATATATACACACAAATCCCTTTTAGATTTATAAAACAGAAGACAAAGAATGGGGATAGTATACTGTCAGGAAAACCTGACTTCAAACCCAGTCTTCGATGTTACTAGTAATATGACTTCTTTGAGTCTTAGTTTCCCCATCTGTAAAATGGGTTTAATACCTATAGCCACCAATCCTGGAGGCTTATTGTGAGGCTCAAGCTGGATACTTCAAATGTCAAAGCCCTGTTTGAGGGACTCGCTCTTCCTCCTCACATTTTACAGATAAGGAAATGTAAGTAACTTGCCCATAGTCAAATAAATGACTATTAGGGTTCAGAGTAGGGATTCAAATCCAGGTCTCCAATTTCCAAATCTTGTTCCCTTTCCTACTTTGCCAAATCCTCCTACCACTCCATTCATCCTAACATCTGTGTTTTGTAGCTGTGTCGAAGGTTTCCTACAGGTAAACACACTGATGCTTTGAAACCCTGACCTGGTTCTCCATTGTTTGCTCGCCTCTCCCTCCCTCCACTTTTCTGTGTTGCCCCATTTTGAACTTGTATTTATGTCACTTGGGGTTGGAAGAAGGGAAAACTCCAAGCAGCTCAAGCAGCTGTTAAGTTTCTGCTGCCTGCCCTGTTTTATGGCCAGCCCTGTCTTCTCTTCTCTCTTTCCCTCCCTCCCCTACTCCTCCCCTTTCTCTTCTCCTGCTTGGAAGCCCAGAGACTTGGTCCTCGCCACTCCTGGATAGCCCCACAATGGCTCCTGGGAACTCATGTTGGAAACCACTCCATGAAAACAAACCGTGTCAATGAACAAGAGATACATTTACCAGATTGGTCGGGATTTCACATGTGACAATTTAAATAAGCAGAATCCATCTGCAAAGACAGGAGGCCAATTCCCTATGGACCCATCTGTGTATGTAGGGAGTGGGGGAGGAGCAGGGGTCAGGCAGCATCCACAACCACTTCCCAAGAGGAGAAAAGAAACCTACAACCTTCTGAGAAGAAATAATGCTGAGTCCAGCCGACGGGTGGTTTCCTTTTGTTTGTTTGTTTTTGTTTTAATCTTATTTTTCCAGTTAGTGAGACATAGGAGCAAATGAAAAGGACTTGGATTTATTCCCACCAAGAGCTTCTTACTTATTTTGATTTCATATTAATGGATCATTGGACATGATTGTTTTTTTTTGGTTTTGTTTTATTCCTTTCTGGTATGTGAAAAGATGCGGTATCTGTCCAAAGGCCTTGGACAAGCACCTTGACCGGGGAAAATGGAGATTGATGCTAAAGAGGCAGCCAAAGAAGGCTTATTGAGGGAGGGCACTGTATGATGGGTAGGCAGATTCCATTCAACAAGCCTTGACTCAGTCCCTCCTTTGTGCCACACACTGTGCTAGGTATATGCGAGATATAGGTACAAATCAAAGTCTCTGCCCGTATTGCCAATACATAAGTGATTGTCCAATCCAGTCGTTATTTGAACACATCCAGTAGAAGGAAAATTATTACCTTCTAGGGCATCCTATGACTTTGAGATAGCTCTAATTGTTAGGAAATATTTCTTAAGCCAACCCTCTGTTTGCTAGTGCTCCTAGCTCTGCTCTCTGAATCTGGCTGCCCGGTAATGGCCCTTCAAGTACTTAATGCAGAGATTCTTAAACTTTCTTATGTCCTGGACCCCTTGGGGAGTGTCTCTTGAAGCCTATAGATCCCTCCAGAGAATTCTCTTTTTTGAATACGTGAAATAAAATACACAGGTTTACAAATGACATCAATTCCCTTGAAATAAATGTTAATTTTTTCCATCTAAGTTCATAGACCCCCTAAAATTTATCTTTAGATATATTGGGTAGTAGGTGAACCCTGAGTTAAGATTTTGTATCTTAAAGTCTGCTTTTATTTCACAGCTGAGTCTTCCCTCATATACTAGCTGTGTGACCTTGGGTAAGTCATTTAACCCCAATTGTCTTGCCCTCCCCCCTCCAAAAGTAGGAAAGACTAGACGATCATCCATTGCTGGGTAGGGGATAGTGGGGATGCTTTTGAAGAATGAGCTGGACTAGGCCAAATTCTTCTGTGAACATTCTGGTCTGTTCTGCTCTTGGCTCTCTCCAGAGATTATCTTCTTCAAATAGGTGGTTAAGACTCAAAACAAGGCTCTAGATATGGTCAGGCCAGGGTAGAATATTATGGGATTTGTTGTTGTTGAGTAGTTTCAATGATATCCAACTCCTCATGACCCTAGTTGGGTCATTTTCTTGGTTTGCCATTTTCTTCTCCAGCTCATTTTACAGATGAGGAAACTGAGGCAAATATGGTGAAGTGACTTGCCCAGGGTCACACCACTAGGAAGTGTCTGAGACCAGATTTGAATTCAGAAAGATGAGTCTGACTTCAGTCCTAGGCCTCTACCACCGAGCAAGCCATCAGCTCCTTATTCCTGGAAGATATGACTCCTTTGCTGCTGTTCAGTCGTGTCTAACTCTGACCGCATATGGAGTTTTCTTGGCAAAGATACTAGAGTGGTTTGCTATTTCCTCAGCTCATTTTACAAATGAGAAAACTAAAGCAAACAAACGTTAAATGACCTGCCCAGGGTCACCAGGCTAGTAAGTGTCTGAGGCCACATTTGAACTCAGAAAGATGAGTCTTCCTGATTCTAAGCCCAGTACTCTATTCACTCTGCTACCTAGCTGTCTATGACTTTTTTAATGGAGCCCCCAATCATATGAACTTTTTTTAAAGCTTTTTTACATGTCATGGAGCACTGGACCTGGAGTCAGGGAGATCTCAGTTCAAATCTAGCCTCAGACATTTACTATGTGACCCCCTGGAAATGTCACTTAACCTCTGTCTGCCTCAGTTTCCTTATTTGTAAAATTCAAATAATGACAGCACCTACCTTTTAAGGTTTCTGAAACTTTAAAGGGCTATATAAATGTCTATTACTATTATGGTTAACATTTCCCTGAAACACCCACATCTTTTTTCAAATTGTCATCTTGTGCTTGTATTCATAAAGTTAATTTTTCAAACCCAAATATAAAATTTTGAATGTATTCCTTTGAGCTTCATCTCATTAGATTTGGTCCTGTGTTTGAAAGTATGAGGATATCTTTGGATCTTCTCTGCGTCATCTGTTGTGTTAGTTAATATCCCTGAGTTTGTGTTATCTGCACAATTGACAAGCATGCCTTCTGTGCTTTTGTCTAAGTCACTGATTAAAAAATTGGCCAAGCAGCTCTTAGCACAGATCCCTGAGGCACTTCAGGGGAGACCTCCTTCCAATCTGCATTGTATATCTTTGGATCTGGTCACTTAAGCATACTCTGCGGCTCTTCCATCTCTGATCTGAAGTTGCCTCACCATCCTGGGTCTCATTTTGCTCATCTTCAAAGTAAGGAGGATTGGGACTGATCTCTTCCGGTCCTCCCAGTTCTCACATCACAGATTCTAGGATCCTCAACTAGTCTAACAGAGGAAAAGAAAAGCAAAGGCCCTTGGGGAGGGCCTGGAGTCAGTGCTCAATCTGTGGTGGGGAAGTAAAATGGCAGCTCCTTGGGGGTCAAGATGGTTTCATTTTTGTCTTTCTATTACCAGTTCCTAACCCAGGGCCTCCCTTCCCTTCCCTTCCCTTCTCTTCCATTCCCTTTCCCTTTCCCTTTCCCTTTCCCTTTCCCCTTCCCTATTCCCCTTCCCCCCTTCCCCTTCCCCTTTCCTTTTCCCTTCCCCTTTCCTCTTCCCCTTCCACTTTCCTTTCCCCTTCCCCTTCCTTTCCCTTCCCATTAATAAATACTTGACAAATTATGGAACCAGACTACCAGTCCTTACTGTATCACTCTGTCTTCTCTCTTTCCATCAATTGTTATAGGATCATACATCTAGTGTTTGGGGCAGCTAAGTGGTACAGTGGGTAGAGCTCTGGCCTTAAAAGCACAGGAAGACTCATCTCTCTGAGTTCAAATTTGGTCTAGCTGTGTGACCCTGGGCAAGTCACTTAACCCTGTCTGCCTCAGTTTCCTCATTTGTCAAATGAGCTGGAGAAGGAAATGACAAACCACTCCAGTATTTTTGTCACGAAAACCTCAAATGGATTTGGACCCCAAATGGAGTTGGACAAAACTAAAAAATGACTGACCAAAAACAGCAGCAGCATCTAGTGTCAGGAGAGATCTTCAAGGTCAAATAGTTCAACATCCCTTTACAGAAAAAGAAACTGAGGCCACAGTGGTCTTTACCTGGCCAAGTTCACAAGATTATTAAGGGATACTTTCCAAACATCTACAACCTATGAGCCCTTGGATCCTGAATTCTGATGGGTGAACTTTCACCTTGGGTGTGTTGGTGAATATTTAACAACCATCTTTGCAGAAAAAATAAGTGAACGCAGCTCCCATTTGTAGCACACTTTTAAATTTAATCAGCAATATTGACATTTTCTCCATCACTTAAGTCTATCTAGACAATCAACAAAATTATGCATCAAGTCCTGATCTGTCCCCAATTTCCAAGTTCTAAATGCTCACACTGAGAATTTAACAATTGGTTGCAAGTCAGTTGGGGGCTACTATCTATCCTGGTCTCAGGCTCACCATGCTGCTACCATTTCTAAGCTCTGCCTCTGTGTCACGTACCCTGTCACCACCTTCTTCCAACTCTTGTCTCCCTCTTTTGGGCTGTCGTTGCAAATTAGAATGTAAGCTTCCTGAGAGCAAGGACTATTTTATTTGCTTCTTTAGGTATCCCGTACTATCTGGAACAAAGTAAGTGCTTAATAAAACTTTATTTCTCCTTCATGTTATTCATTTCTCCATGTTGTTCTCCATTCCCTCAATATTCATGTGGTTTGTATTTATGTTGATTTACCTTTTGGGGAAGCAGGCATCAAATGGGGAGATTGGTCCTCTCTAGGTGTGATTCTATGGTTTATTTCTTTCATTTCCCCCCAAATTAGCATTTTCATTTTAAGTGCTACAATTTGAACCTGAGTCTTCTGATGCCAAATTCACTTCGTCTACCACTGAATGCCACTGTGTTTCATTCTCTTAGTTGCTTAGTTCATATTTATGCAAGTCTTCAATCCCCCCCATAATTAGCAATTATATTTTAAGACAAGTCAGAGCCCTGTTTTCTGTCTCTCTGGTATGCCCCCATAATGCCTAATAGCAACCCCCTCCCTATTATTCCTGTTAAGAAACCTCACTGTTTACATTAAGTTTGCTCCGGGAACCACAGTACTTCCATATATTTGTGTAGAGCAGGGGTGAGGACCTGTGACCTTCTAGGTCCTTGGCTGTGGCCTTTTGACTGAATCCAAGTTCTACAGAACAAATCCTTTTATTAAGGGGATCTATTCTTTGAAGTTTGGATTCAGTCAAAGGGGCTGTACTTGAGGACCAAGAGGGCCACATATGGCCGAAGGTTCTCCTGGGCCTTGGGTTCCTCTCTGTAAAATGAGGGAATTGGAAAGGAAGAGGCTTCTGAGATCCCTTTGATCAATCAATCAATTACCAAGTATTTATTGTGTGCCAGGCACTGGGAAAAAGGTTAAAGATACCAAAAGAAAAGAAAGAAAGAAAAACTAGTTCCTGCCCTCCAGATGCTTACAATCTAACAACAAGCAAGATGTCCACATAGAGGTATGTAAAAGTTACAAAGTAGACAGAAGGTAGCCTGATGGTGTTTGAAGTTGGAGGAACTAAGAACAGCATCCTAGAGAAGAAGCACTTCAGCTAAATCTTTACGGAAGTTAGAGATGTCTAGATATACAGTCCTATGAACTGAATTCTCCAGTACCAATAGAAGTGGTGTATTTGGTTGCTTTGCTCCCACCAATAAACTTTAAATGACCATGGAGAAAGTGAGGTGTACTACCACTGAAAGGCTAGAGAAAATCAGACACTGAAATACTGGTCTAATTTTCCAAAAAGAGAGTGAAACATAACACACACACATACACACACACACACACACACACACACACACACACACACACACACACACACACATACACACACACCCCTCGTCCAAGAGGAATTAAGAAATGTTTTTATAGGAAATGGAATATGAACTGAGTCTTGTAGGAAGTTAAGGATTTTAAGAGGCAAAAGTCAAGTTCTTTCTAGGCATGAGGCACAGCCTATGCAAAGGCACAGAGGTGAGATTTGAAGAACATCTAGGATGGTATTCCAGAATGAGAAGGATTTTCTACTCAGGAAGAAAAAAAGTTCAGCAAGACATCCCAGTGATTTTCCTGATTTTCTTCCAAAGTTTTTATGACTTTTTTCTCGTCCCAGTTGGAGAAAGAGGAGACAGAAAGTGAAGTGAAAAAAAGCCAGAAAAATGTGCTTCCTCCCTCCCCTCCCCACCCCCCCCCACACCCTATTTCTTCCTGGCAGTTTGCACTGAAGTTTTCTAGTTTACGTTTGGTTATGTTATTCATGGAAACAGCCTGGCAGTAGAGAAATATGAGTAACACCTGGTCTACTTGTTGACTATATAAATACAGACAGGGACTGGTTTTTGCTTTTGTATTCCCAGCACTTAGCACAAAGCCTGACACGTAGAATCTAATAATTATTTTTATTATTATAGCTAGCATTTATATAGTTCTTTGAGATTTGGAAAATGTTTTACAGGTGCTAACTCATTAGATTTGCAAAGGGCTTAATAAATGCTTGTTGACTTGACATATAGTTTCACTAGACCAAGCTGCCTTTTTTCCTTAAAGGCAAAAAAAAAAAAAAAAACCAACCAGAGAGTGGTTCTCCTAACATCTGAGTTGTGAAGACACTGATTGTTTTGAAGTTTGTTTTGGTTTTTTAACTCCAGTACTTTTAGTTTGTCTGATGCCTTCATTTCCAGGACTTGTGGTACTGAACTATGGCTTTTCCACATGGATATATCAACTCTAAAACTGCTCATTAATCCGCCCAGTCGGTCTGAAAATATGCTAAAAAGTCAAAGGTCAAGGTTAGTGATTCAGTTCCAGATGGGCCAGCTGACTTTGCAAAGAGTAACTCTGGTATTACTGCTACCATCAACATCCCAATTATATAGAGCTTTAAGAGATGTCCTCCAAGCCTGCCCTGCCTTCCTGCAAATGCATATATTTTGATGGTTTCACACCCTCACTTCTAATGAGGAGACAAGTCAAAATGTGATGCTTTCATGATGACCAGAAAGCAACTTTAACATCATTGTGTTCAAGGCAGCAAACACTGATCAAGTGTGTGCCTATCGGGAGAAGGGGGAAGGGGGAAGAGACACTGTGCGAGGCTCTGAAGGAGATGAAATGTAGTCCTTTTCTTCCTGGGACATCTAGGAGTGCAATCAGACATAAATATAAGGAGGTAGGATGTAAAACAATTGATAAAAGGATTGTATAAGCACCGTGTAGCATAATGGTTTGGAAACAGGAAAACATGGTTTCAAATTCCAGCTCTGAACCTTACTGTCATTTAACCTCCTTGAGACTATCAGGGATGGGGAGCCTATGGCCTTGAGGCCACACATGCCCTTCTAGGTCTTCAAGTGCAGCCTTTTGATTAAATCCAAACTTCAGGGAATTTGTTTTGTGAAGTTTGGATTCAGTCAAAGGGCCACACTTGAGGACCTAGAAGGCACATGTGGACTGGAGGCTTAGGTTCCCCACCCTCTGCTAAGTAACTAAGTTTAGCTACTAGATTTTAAAGAGGTCCTAGTCTTCATTAGAAAAGGGGGATTCCTTGAGTTATTTAGTAAATGCATTTGAAAGATGCAAAAACAAAGTGTTATTTGAAGACTACTATATGGTCCTATGATCACATGAATTGGTAGAGAAGCCTTCCTGGAGGAGGGGACATTTGCATTAGGTTTTCAAGGATGGTCGGAATTTAACAGACGAAATACATTCCAAGTACAAAGAACAATGTGAGCAAAGGTACATAGGCGGGAAATTACAAGGGGAGGTTCTTGGATATAATCCAACTTGACTAGACGATGTAGTGTGTGGCACAGAAGCAGTATGGAAATATAGGATGAAGCCTGACTGTGAAAAACCTTGAGGGAGTTTCCAACTGCAGATCACTAGGCAATGGGGAGCCATTGGAAATTTGGGAGCAAAGGAGCAAATGACCAGAGCTATAAGTAGGGAAGTTTCCTGGTCCTCGAAGAAATAGATCAGAAAAGGGAGAGAGTGGAGGTCAGAAGTAATGTTACAGTTTTGCTTTAAAAAGAAGAAAAGATCTAATTGCAGGAACGGGTCTTTTTAAAGTGGTCTTCAGACACGGTTGGGTGGAAATTGGGTTTCCTTGGCCGCGGGCTGAATTTGGCTGGTTTTAATTGTTCTATTTGCAAAGTATAGGGTTTGCTATGGTAACAGGGTCTGGCTTCCAGAATGCATGTGAAAATAAAATCTGTGTTTGAAGGGTGAGCGGAAGGGGGTTGTCCTGGGAGTATTTTGGTGATTTCAAACTCTTTTGAACGGTGGCCGGGTAAATGGAGGCCACAAGTCCTGGACTCTACCAGGACCTGGCAGTCAGGTAGGACAATTTTAACTATCCATTCAAGGATCATCCTGTGAGCTAAGGAACCCTACTTCGGGTCTGACCCTGTTCTGTCGCCAGGTTCTCCGCCAGCCTCAGCTCTAGCTGACACATCGGGAAGTCTACTTCCTTACCTAGCACAGGGTGTGGGGAGAAGAGTCACACCGCTGCCCCCCCCCCCCCGCCCCCAAGCCAGCCACCCAGGCTTGCATTGTCTCCGGGAAGGTGGGGTGGGAGCAGATTCCTACCCTCGCTGGTCCTCTCAGGTCTGGTCCCACAGTGCCCCCTCCTTCTCCCTGGCTCCATTTGCCCCTTGCTAGTTCTCGTGCCTGGTGCTCCACAGCCCGCGTCGCCCCCACCTTCCTCCCTAAGTCGCCGGCTTCCCAGAGTAGAGCTCTGGCTGCTCCTCACGCCCTAGACCAGAGGAGGAGGCAGAGCTCCGGGACTGTGCCCCGCACTCATTTGCCCCCCGAGAGAGGACTGGAAAGGGGAGGGGAACAATCGCAAGTCCCTAGGAGGGGGTGGTGCCCCGGCTTAGGGCTAGGCTCTCTCCCGCTCCCTCAGGCTGCCTCCGGTCTCCTCCTAGCCAGGGGCCTCTGGCCACGGCTAAGGCTGCTGCCCCCGCCTCGAGGCGGGTGTGTCCCCCAGGTGCCGAGCCTCCAAGGTGGAGAGCGTAGGGCGCCCCCCCACTCACACACCCCTCCAGAGCTCGGGGCAAATGGTAGGCTCCATTTAAAGTGTGCTTGTCCCCGTTCTCCGTGCAGCCTTCGCCTGGGTCTCCGCTATCGCCGCCGCCGCCGCCGCCGCTCCTCCTCTTTCTCCTCCTCCTCTCTCCTCCTCCTCCTCATCCTCCTCCTCCTCCCCCGGCTGCTGCTGTTCCAGCAGCCCCTGTCATTCCTGCGCTGGAGAGCCCGGCGGTGGCGGCCGCGGCGGCTCAGCGCGGAGGGAGAAGGGGGCAGCCAGTGGGGCAGCGAAGGAGCCAACAGGTAGAGCCGGGGCGCCCTGCAACCCGCGCCCCCCGGTGCAGCCCGGGCATCATGCTGCTCTTTGTCACTTCTCTCCTCCCCAGGCCAAAATCCTGAGCATGATGGAAGACAATAAGCAGCTGGCTCTTCGGATCGATGGGGCGATCCAGTCCGCCAGCCAGGAGGTGACTAACCTGCGAGCCGAGCTGACAGCCACCAACCGGAGACTGGCCGAGCTGAGCGGCGGCGGCGGCGGCGGCAGCAGTGGTGGAGGCGGCGGCGGCGGCGGCGGCAGCGGCAGCGGCAGCGGCAGCTGCGACTCCTCGATCATGGAGAACAACCATCACAACGCGCAAGGTAGAGATTCTCCCTCGACCCCCAGAGTGGACCGAACGACCCCTCTCCCTGTCTCGCTGTGTGCGTGTCCATTCATGCGCCCTGCAATGCCCCCCGGCAGATCTAGCGTAAGGGTCCGCCCGCGCCTCCTGGGGGGAGGCTTGGCTCGAAGGGTGGGCTGGATTCAAGGCTGCCGACCGTCTCACTGCTTTATTGCCCACAAAATAGTCTGTAAGGAGTCCAACCTGGCCAAAACCAGAGAGGGTGTTAATGATTGTTGGATTTAGCCTCCCCCCGCCGTGGGCTTAGGGAGCATCCTTCGGCGTCGTGTCCCTTAACCCTTGCAGCCGGTCCATCTTGGGCTCTCACGTTAGAGGGAAGTGCACAGAGCTGTGACTGGTGTCACCGAAGCTCTGGGCACGGTGGACAAGAATCGGAATTACCCGATAGCAGAGGAGCCGACCCTGGCTTCCTTGGGAGCAGAAAGTGTGATTTGGGTAGCAAGTAAAACCCCAATCAATGGGAAAAACTTTTCATCTCTGGTTGCTCGACTGTCTGTGCCCTTCCTTTCCCCCTCCCCCCCCTAGGAAAAGCTAGTGATGCTCCCCGCCCCCCAATTTCAGAAAGCTACTTGGTTTTCTCTTTAGCTGGTAGCTGGGTCTCTGAGGTCTGGCGTCAGGTTCACCGACTGACATGAAAGAGCCAATTGCATCACGGTGCCGTTCCCACTTTCCCTCCACCAAAACTGGGTCCGTTGTCTTCTTTCCACCTGGACTTGATGCCCTCTCCATGTGAATCAAGCCCTGCCACCTCCGCAGCAGCAGCAGCCAGTGAGCGACTTTTCCTGCGACAGTGGCCATGCCCTGCTCAGCAGGGAATTTAAATACCCCAGTCCAAAAAAACCCCAAACCCTACCGGAGTAGTGTTTTTTCCAAAGAGGAGGTCTTCCTAGACACCTCTCCCCACCAAAAAAGACAGAATGATATCCCCTGATGATAAAGTATGCTTGGTCCTGTACCAGAGGCAATCTAAGCTAGAAAGTGACTTCCTTACAGTTTGCAGAACCCATACAGCTGGCCGTGTTGACACTGGCTTCCAAGCAACCTGGGAAAGCCCCTTGCAAGGGTTAATGGTAGATGAACTCTCTGAAATGTATTGTTTGATCTTTGTGAAGCAAGAAAGTGTGAGTCAAGCCAGGCCATTGAGGATTTCTGCTAATCACCCAAGTGTTTAAAATCTCGGGAATTGCTGTCTATAAAAATTAAATGTTTACAATTACAATTATTAAGCCCTTGAAATCCAAAGGAAGGAAAAGATGCTGTTCATTCTCTTTTACCTTTTGAATAGCATGCTAGGACCAGGAGAAGATCCTATATGATCAGTCCTCAGGCATGCCCTGAAACTGATTTCTTGTTTATTTCAAGACCCCCACTCCAAGAATTTGACAGAATATTCAGGTTCATCCCCATGGGTCCTGGTGCTTCAGTGAGTTGAATTTGAACCTGAAGATTAGCTGTGGTCCATAAAATCCAGTTCCCAACCCTAACTAGATGTCCTATTCCCTCCCCAAGATTGGTGTGAGGTTCCTGAGGACCAGCTCACTTCTGCTGCAACTGAATGGGCATTATGTAAGGCTGATGAATGAGCTGTCTTCTAGGGTTTGGCATAAGAGCTACAAGGTGGAAATTGGGCAGATTTCAATAACTTATCCCTTGCTACCTTAATGTATATGTGTTAAGTTACTGATGATATACCTGAAGATATTGTGGAGCACCCAGTCTCAGAGAGATAGATTGTAAAGTATTGCTTGGGATTTATGGACAGGGGTTTTTCTAATGTGACAGAAACTAAGAATTGACATTGTGCTAAGGATTACAAGTCAAATTCAAGAGGTCTAAGCGATCTGACACTCTTGACCACAACTCCCCCTCCCCCAAAAGGGGAAAGTTTAGCATGTTAGTTGGTTATAAATGTAAGTAGAGATTTATGGGATTAATTTTCAGTTGGGGGTGACTAGATGAGGGCTGAATTCTCACTCTAGAACAGGTCATATTGCTGCCCGATGCATTCAGGTGGCTCAGTTTCTTGGCATCCCCTCACCCCCACCTAAATGCATCAGCTGTAAAAGTGTAGATGCCTCTTAGCTGCCCCGATGGTCCTAAAATCCTCAAATGGGAGATACTAAAGGCAGTAACCACTCCAGGTAAATGTTCTTAAGAGCCCCCTTGTTTGAACTCAATTTAGTAAGAGTTGTCAGCTCATCTCCCTTTAAACTGATGTGAATTTTCACCCATGTGTAGTTTTTAGAGAAGGAAGGGGGCTATATGGCAGGCAGATGTTATTTACAAGAACACTTCTTAAATCTAGTGTTTCTGCCTTGGTAGAGTGGAAGAGACTCTGTAAATGAAGGCAGGCTGTTTCTATTCACCAGGCTTTACCTTTTCAGAGCACAAGGAGGTGTGGAACCGTATCAGATTCATTTAAGACGATTGATTCTTAGAGGTTTCTTGCTTTTTGATCACCTGAGGCTAGAGTAGCTCCCAGTCTCAATGTAGCTTGCTGTTCCAAGTTAGCCTCCTCAATTATAGTCTGATGGTTTTAATTTTGAATGTGCTCATTAGGATCATTAAGCCCATGATTTAAGATAATTCCCATTTGTTGATGTTCTATGCAGTTGTTACTCCTAAAATTGTGACTTTAAAAACTGAATGATATAAACTTCTATGAAAATCGTTAGCACATGCCTTTAATTAAAAAAAAAAAAACCTCACGTATTAGGAATATATCGGAGTACTTGGCACATAGAAGACATTTACTAAATTCGTGTCGATTTATTAACTCTTCCTTTTTTCTCCCTAATATTACTATAAATAGATATTGAGGAATTTGCTCTTCCCCCCATAACAAGTTTGCAATTTGCCATTGTGTGTGTGTGTGGGGGGGGGGTTGTGTGAAAAAGAGGAGCCTTTAATTAATTAAGAATATTAACCGATCTATCTTCAGATGCTTTATCTAGCTGACAATCCAGCAGGAAGCCTTTGGGACACCTTTGGCTCTAGAGCTTGGGTTCTCAGGGTGGATAAATGTACTCTTGTCATTTAAACAAAATATGAACTCTGCTGGTCCCCTCCGTGAGCCTTGTGTGGTTGCTATGTAACAGAGTCTCGAAAGCGAACTGTTACAAATCGGGGGGTTAGTCACTTTGCAGCATCTTCTCTTGGAATCTATGTTGAAAGAGCGCATGGCAGGCAGCCCATCTTGCTGTTTTCTCTCTTCTCTCAGTGAGTTGAGTAATCCCTAATGAGGACACAGGCACCCACTGCAAAGGGCATCACCAGTGAGAGGTGTTACATTCTGACAATCTCCCTGAACAGCAGCAGGAGGTTGGTGGGGTCATAAACACATTTGACAGGTAGACAGAATAAGGTTCAGAGAGGACAGGGTCCAGCATTTGCACAAGTACATCTTGTTTGTAGCCAGGGAGCTGATTTCTTTAAAGGGATGTCTCCGAGCAATCGGCCTCCAAGTAGCATCTCTAGGAAAATATACTTATGATGCTTGCAGGTTTGGGAGGGCAGGGCGTGATGCAGGGAGCAATTTGTGTCTCTGAAAAGCTTGTGTCTGATGAATGCCTAATATTAAATTCAAAAGGTTGCTTTGCTACATATATAATAAAGCAATTAAGCTACATTATAACCAACTCAAACAGGTGTTAGCTATATATGACATAAGATGCTTATGCCCAGTAGGGGATAAGCTTACTGCTTAAACTGTATAGTTTGTTGTTTATGTGAGTGTGTGTGTGTTTTAGAAAATAATTATTTTTATACTCAGGCAAAGAAACACAGAGTGGAAGTGTGGTTAGCTTCATTGCTTAGCATAAAGGTTGTAGAAACAACTTAGCCTAGTTACTAGAGAGACAGACAGCTTTGGATTCAAGAAGGTCTTGGATTCAAGTGTTGCTGCTGATTCATTTCTGGTCACATGAGCATGGGCAAAGTCATGTACTGTCTCAGTGCCCCAGGCACCTTGGATTATAAATTATAGCAAAAGTAGCCTATTTTTATTGGTGGGTGGAGTTTTCATACTTAGAGTTCCCTACAGGAATGAAATCACAAGTGCAGAGTCTTCATCAAAACACATTGCATGCACCTGCATGCCTCTGTATGGATTCCTTTTCTTCTGAAATTAGTTGCTGTTTTTGCTCTCTAGATCTTATATGTACATAGTTGAGTGCCTGTTTCTCCCTCATTAAAATATGAGCTCCTTGAGGACAGGAACTGTGTTTTTTGTTTTTCTTTGTATCTGTATGATTTAGCACAGTGCCTGACACATAATAAATTCTTAAAAACTTCTTGACTTACTTAACTGTATTCATGCAAAGAAATGCAAAGTAGAAATGTGGTTAGTTTGATTCCTTAGCATAGAGAACCAAGTTCTCATTCTAATTTGCAGAAGACTTAGGAAAAGAGAACTAGTGTATTATAAGGGCCAGCCTTGGAGAGGGGATGACCTGAGGTCAAGTCCTGCCCCTACCCCCATCCCAGCTGAGTGATCATAGGCAGGTCATTCAATCTGTCCCTGTCTTCAGCAAATCTCTAAAAGAATAGGTTGCAAATGAGTTATGTGGGTGAAAGGAGTTTCCATTCAGTTTATTCCCTGTAACAGTGAAATAACAGGTCTGCCTCGATAGATAGACAGATAGATAGATAGATAGATAGATAGATAGATAGATAGATGGGTAGATAGATAGATGAATGGATGCATGCACAAAATCCCATACATAGTGGAAATGTGGTTAGCTTTCTTCCTTAAAGGCATAAAAGGCTAAGTTTCTAATCTAATGTGTAGACATACAACTGAAGGGTGTCTTACACAAATGTAGCTCTTCCCAAATGCAGTCAGACTCCATAGCCCTAAGCCTTCACTGGCTGCCACTAGGCATTACTGCCCCAGGACTGGAGGCCTGTCAGTTAAGTGATAATAACCTATGGGGTAAATAGGTTTGTGATAATGTTGACTAAAATTCTAAGAATGCAGAACTTCATAATATTAATTCTTGGATTTTGGGAGCCTCATCCTAATTTCTCCTGCCATCACTCATGAGAATTTGGACCTTTATATTTCTTTTTTTTCCAGAGAGGAAGTTCTTACAGACTATTTAAAGTGATTTTGGTTGTGATTGGTTCTAAGTGCTTCATTCTGGAATGATCATAAGATTTTGTACAAGAAGAAACCTTAAAAGTCATTGACTCTACTCCACTGGCATTACTGATGAGAGAAGTTGAGTGATTTGTCCTTATTCACACTACTAAGTGTCTCAGGCAGGATTCAAACTTAGGTTTTCCTGACTCTTAATTCTAGTATCCCATCCATTATACCACTCATTGAAAAGCTGGAGCTCATTCAGAGAGAAGGTGTCTGAGATGGTGAGGTGACTCAAACCTAGGTTATCCAAGGATGTCCTGAAGAACCTAGAAAGGCTTAACTTGGAAAAGAGAAGACTGGGGGGGGGGGAGGGTAAGGAAGTGTGGAGGCAGAAACAAGATCAGTATCTTCAAGAGTTTGGAGTATTCTTCTGTGGAAGAGAGATTGGGGAATTCTTACTTGACCCAGGAGCTCAGAGCTGAAGTATGGGTGAAAAAATATAGAAATTATCTTCTCTTCCTCTCTCTCTCTCTCTCTCTCTCTCTCTCTCTCTCTCTCTCTCTCTCTCTCTGTCTGTCTCTCTGTCTCTCTGTCTCTCTGTCTCTCTGTCTCTCACTCCCCCCTTTCTCCCTCTCTCTGCCTCTGTCTGTCCCTGCCCCTCCACCTTTGTGTGTCTGTCTCTGTCCACTTAGACCTGTCCAAAATTGAAAGAGATACTTCCAGAGAGGATGAGTTCTAATCACTGGAAGTCTTCAAACAGAAACAGTCTGACCACTTGTCATAGATATGATAGATAAAGATTCATAGAAGGGGTGAGAGATGGC
This sequence comes from Pseudochirops corinnae, assembly GCA_028646515.1. NCBI lineage: Eukaryota > Metazoa > Chordata > Mammalia > Diprotodontia > Pseudocheiridae > Pseudochirops > Pseudochirops corinnae. The sequence goes on from CM053588.1 coordinate 48,371,524, forward strand.
TTAGATTACTTCTTAGATTTCTTCCATTCTGTCAGTCAACAAGCATTTATTTATTTTGCTTTTTCTACTCTGCTCTTGTTTTTTTTGGAGGGGGAAAGCAGGGCAATTGGGGTTAAGTGACTTATATGGCTAGTAAATGTTATATGTCTGAGGCTGAACTTGAACTCAGGTCCTCCTGACACCAGAGCTAGTGCTCTATTTACTGCACCACTTAGCTACCCCCTTTCTACTCTGCTTTTAAACAAAAATGTCTTTCAATAAATAAAATCCTACCTTGTCTCTCACCCATCTCTCCCACAACCATACTAAAAGGAATCCCCCAGACCTTCATAACATATATGTTTGGTAAAGCAAACCACTTTCTCACATTGAACAGGGCCCCAAAATTTTTATTTTCCACTGTGAGTCCATCAGGTCTCTATCAGGTGGTGAGAAGTATGTTTCATCAAGAGTCTTCTGGAGTTGTGGTTAGTCACTGCATGATAAGAGTTCTTAAAAGAAGTCTTTCAAAGTTGTTTGCCTTTATAATGTTGTTATTATATAAATTGTTCATCTGGCTCTTCTCATATCACTCTGCATCAGTTCATACAAGTCTTCCCAGATTTCCCTGAAACTATCCCGTTTATCATTTCTTACACCAAAATAGTATTTTATCACATTCATAAACCACAACGTGTTCAGTCATTCACCAAGTAATAGACACTCCCTCAGTTTCTAGTTCTTTGTCACCATAAAAAGAGTTGCTGTAAAGATCTTTTGGTTTTTTTTACACATGGGTGCTTTTCTTCTTTCTTTGATCTCTTTGGAGTATAGACCTAGGATTGATATCTCTAGGTCAAAGGACATACACACTATAAATTTTATAGTTTCAGATTGCTTTCCAGACTGACTGGATCAGTTCATAGCTCTACCAACAATACACTAATGTACTTGTTTTTACTGCAGCCCCTTTGTCATTTTCCATTTTTGTCAACTTTTCCAATCTGATGAGTGTGAGGTGGAACCTCAGAACTGCTTTAGTGTATTTCTCTAATTAGTAATGATTTGGAGAATTTTTTAAAAACATGAATATTGATAAATTGGATTTCTTTCTCTAAACACTGCCTGTTCTTGTCATTTATCCATAGGAAATGGCTCCAATTATTATAATTTTTGCTCAATTCTCTACATATCTTAGATATGAAGGCTCTGTCAGAGAAATTCCAAAAATCAGTTAGTAGTGTTGTTGATAGTAATACTACTATAGCTACCAATAAAAGCTGGATTTATATAGCATCTACAATGCTCCAGGAACTGTGATAAACACCTTACAAATATTATCTCATTTGATGCCATATCCCAATTTTACAGTTGAAGAAACTGAGGCAAACAGGGTTTAGTGAGTTGCTCAAAGTTACCCAGCTAGAAAGTGTCTGAGGCCACATTTGAACTCCCATCAAAGGTTGGAACTCAAGGTTGCTCTATTCACAATGCCAACCTAACGGCTGTAACACAGCATCTGCTGTGTGCTAGGCACTGTCCTAAGCATTATGAGAGAACGTAAGTTCCCTGAAAGCAAGCACTTCCTCGCTTTCACCTAGCACATAGTAGATATTTAATAAAGACTAATCGACTGAGTCATTAAAGCTAGTTCTGAGATTCTGATTCACTAGTGGCAAAGACAGTCCTTGATTGTCTTAAGTTCAGATTTATTTTATTTTGTTAGATGCTTCGTAGAAATCTGGAAGTCCCTTTCCAGAGACGACATGAAGTATTGACTAGAATTCTGAACTTAGAGACAGGATGAACTGGCTTTGGCTCTTTCCTCAGAAACCTGCTAACTCTATTGTCAGTTTTCTCATCTGTAAACTGGGGGCAATAATAACTCCTACCTCATAATCATTAAGTGTGATAATGAATATAAAGTGTTTTGCAGACCTCGAAGAATTTTATAAATGTAAACTGTCATAATTATATCATTAGGGAATCCTCTGCTTCAGTTGGTCAGCTGAATTCTAAACTACTTCACTAATCATGAGTATCCGCTTATCTTTGGCTGGAGAGTATAGAGCCAGAGCTAGGAGGCACCGTTTTGTGTTTTGTAAATGAGAAGCTGAGGCCCAGAGAGGAGTTTAAGTGACCTGTCCAAAGTCACAGAGGTCAGGAGCAGCAACTCTTGGTTTGAACCCCCATCCTCTGACTCTGAAGGCATCTCTCATTAGGCACCCTCCAATATTTGTGGTGTCTTCCCTGAGGTACAGCTTCTGTATCTACAGACACTTCTACTTCTCATTGGTGCAGTCAGGCTGAAATTCTTCATACTGTCACCATTCTATTGTCTTCCAGATATGCTGGAAGAGTTCTCCCTGTGGGCAAGTAGGTCAGGGTTTGTGCTGATGACAGCTTTCAAAAGCATCACACCTTAAATCTTAACCAGACCCCTCTGGGTCAGTGTAAGTCTCTGCCTTTCTGGTCAAATTGTAGGATCAGAAGTTTAGAGCTAGAAGGGACCTAAGAGGTCATTTATTTCAATGTTCTTTATTTAACAAGTTGAGAAACTGAGGCCCAAAAAGTTCAAGCAACTTACAGAGTAAGTGATAGATATAAAAATCCAGTGTTCTTTCCAAATCAACAGGATCCTGGTTGTATATCTTCCAGGAAATCTTGCTGCTGCTGCTTCTCCTCCTCCTCCTCCTCCTCCTCCTCTTCCTCCTCTTCTTCCTTCCTTTCTTCCTTCTCTTTCTCCTCCTCCTCCTCCTCCTCCTTCTTCTTTTTCTCCTTCTCCTTCTCCTCCTCCTCCTCCTCCTTCTTCTTCTTCTTCTCCTCCTCCTCCTCTTCTTCCTCTTCCTTCTCCTCCTTCTCTGCATCCTCGTCCTCCTCCTTATTTTTTCTCCTTCTCCTCCTCCTTCTTCTTTCTTCTCCTCCTTCTCCTCCTCCTCTTTCATTCCATCCTTTTTTTCTTGTCTTCCTGCTTACATTTTTTGTTTCCTTGCTCTTCTTTTTTTCTTGCTTGCTTCCTTTTTTTTTCTTTTTAGAGCTGGGATTTCAACTGGGTCTTAAACTGGATGTTGACATTCCCTCCCTAATTCAAATCATCAACTCTTCTGTGCCTCCTAGTCTTAGAGAGTGACCTGGAAGGTTGAGAGATGAAGTGACTTGCCCAGAGTCACATGGCCATTATATATCAGAGGCAGGAATCAAACCCACATCTCCTTGCCACCAAGGCAGACCCTCTAGCCCTCTCAATGCTGCTGACACATTTCTATTTGTTTCTACTCCTGTCCTGTTGGCAGACAACAATACCAAGCTCTGGTGAATCTCATTGGCTGTAATGTGTGATTCTCTGGCCATTAGCAAGAATGTAGCAGATGGCCTCTGCAGGTAAGACACTGCTCAGTGGGCTCCACTGACTCTCAGCATAAAGCCCAATGGGTCCAGAAGGTCAAGTAGATGTACACAGTCATGCACCCTGCATATTTCCTCTCACTGTTGCCAGAGAGAGATTTCCCAGCCTTCCAAGTGAACATTCCTGGGACATGTGACATCAGCCTTTGTTCTTTAGCTCTTGTGATCATTCTTGGGAGAATGGAAAGTGTCAACCATGGGCTTTGACTTCCCACTCCCTCTGCCACACATCAGGTAAGAATCAGCCTTGTTGCACCTGCTGAGATTGGAGAATGAGTTTTTAAATGATTCTCTAAATGGAAATTAGTCCATGCTGTTTGGGATTTAGAGGAGAGACAAGTAATACATAATTGGGGGGATGGGATTAGGGTAGGGGGAAGCCAGCAGAAATGGCTGCATGTCTTGTCATGGTAAAATGTAGAGAAGAATGGATATTTAGCAACATTCAGGAAAAGGCAGCTTTACCAAAGCCAGCAGAAGGCCTGCCCTCTGCTCTACCATCTGGCAGTAGATTGAAGCTGGTGATTCAGAATGAGTAAAAGTCACCACATCCCTTGTAACCCTCAGAAATGCATTTGAACAAGAGCCATCTGAAATGCCAGGACACCAAGAGAAAGCCAATGAAAGGGAAGTCCTCAGTCTACTCTAGGCACGTTGGATTAGAGCAAAATTTCCTGTTCAACGTGGAAGCAATTTTAATCTCTAAAGTTCAGTTACAGGTTATTCTCCCATGAAATTCATCACCATTGGACAAATCTCAATAAGTTTTCAATTTTGTCTTAAGTTCGATAGGAGTCAGTGACTCACTGTTATTAATATTATCATTAGCTCACACACATATGGACATAAAGTTTGCAAAGCACTTCAATGCATTACAGTTCTCCCTCACTTAAATTCAATTCACTTGCATGTCATGGCCTCATCTTCCTGATGTCATGGTCCTCTTCCAGAATGAAAGACAAACAGCAATGCATGATTTCATTTGACCTTCAAAACAACTCTATGAAGTAGGAGGTACTATCACTACTCTCATTTTACTGAGAGGTGATTGATGTTCAAAGAGGTTAAGTGATTTGCTCAGGGTCACAAAGCTACTAAGTGTCTGAAACAGGATTCATACCTAGCTTTTCCTATTTCCCATTCCAGCACTAAAGCCATCTTATAGTCATCTAAATGGAAATAGTCCTTCTCAAACTCTCAATGTGTTCCTCTGTGCTGGGTGATGTCTTGGTTGACTTGGCTGGGCCAGGTCTTTCTTTTGGACTTCTGTAATGGTCAGTGTCCTCTTAGCACTCAGGTGATCACAGTTTGAATGGAGCCCATTCTTGTATGACTCAGTGGGACAATCCCTCCCATCTCCACTATCCTCTGTCCCATCTGCTCTTTTCTGCCATTTGCCAGAGCTTCTTCAGAACTTGAGGGCAGGAGAGAGCACACTTGGCAAGGGCAAAAGGAAAGGAAGAGAGTCGTTGAGGAAGTTGAGCCATCTTCTACTGTGAAGGAGCTGTCCACTCTTGGCTCTCTTCCCACCACAGAGTTGCAGCAAATCATTTTCCAGAGCATAGAAGCCAAAGATTTTTACTTTGGTAGAGTTCTGGTTTGTCTCTTCCTTCACTCTCTCACACAACAAATATTTATTGAGTACCTAAAAACTCTGGGTAAGGGTTCCAAGGTGATTCCAAGTAGAGAAAGACTGGGTTATTTGCTTTATAGGGTCATGTTTGTAGAGCTAGAGATGTCTGTAGAAGGCATTTATTAAAACTAACTCATTTTACAAGTGAGGAAACAAACTCAGAGAGATTATGTGACTAGTTGTCAGAGCTAGTAAGTTGCAGAAATCAGATAATCATAGGTTTAGACTTGGAAGGCACTTAGAAGACATATAGCACAACTTCTTCATTTTATAGGTGAAAACTGAGGTCCTTTATGTTTAAGTGACTTGTTCAAGCTCATTTAGGTAGGAAACATCAGAAATGGGATTTTAATCCAGGTTAGATGCCAGCATTTTTCTTTGAAAAGAAGTGAGGTCCGAAATGAAGATTCTAAACCTACTATTGGTATGGTCTTTGAATATCACTATTGGCACATTTTAAGACATCCTGTAAACACATCAAGTTGGTCTAATTCCTGGATTGCGTTTCCATGGTCCTAATGATTAATGGTTCTCCAAAAGGAAAAGCATCTATTGGTCATTTGTCTTGGCCATACTTACAGGGATGATTAAGAATGAACTGAGAAATAGAAATAACATACACTCCTCGTTAGGCACACTGCCATCTGAGCAGATGGGGGAAGGCTGTCCGACTGCTCTTCTTGGTCACAGTCAAAAAGGACAGGACTGTACACTACCCTTAATTCTCATCCTGCATTGGACTCTTTGGCCCCAGGGTTTATTCCCTCCCCTTTCATCCAATTCTGCTTATACTTTTGACATGAAGAATACTCATCTCCTTCACCCTTTTGTGAAGGCAACAAAGGAGAGATTGAGGCTTGAATTATTTGGAGATGGCTCTGAGGAGCAGCAAGGTCTGTGGCTTACCTATTTCTTATCTGTATAACATTAAGCAAGTTCACCTTTGCTCTCTTGATCTATAAAATGGGAAAAACTGAATTAAATGGTTTCTATTGTTTCTTCTAACTAGAAATTCTATGTTCTAATTTCTCATTCAGCACCAACATCATATTTTCTGAAGTTCTCCCTCAACACCTCCCCCCTCCAAGTTTTACATTCTGTGTTCTAAGGGACCTCCCAGCTTTGACATCCTTTACCCAATGTCCTTTCTTTGTTTAATATTCCACATCCTAAGAGTCCCCCCAGCTTTGCCATTCCATATTCCAAGATCCTTTTGAGCTCTTAACATTCTATATTCCGAAGTTCCTGTCAGCTCAAACAGTGTCAGGAAAAGCCTCCATCCAATGAGAACTGCCAAAAATGGAATTGGTTCACTCAGGAGATAGTGAGCTCCCCAGCCCTGGAGGTCTTCAAGTTGACATGGAGTTATGAGTTGCTGGGATGTGAAATTCATTCAGACGGTGGAGTTAGTCCAGCTCGCTGCTTGGCTTCTTTCCTACTCAAATTCCATGATTCTCTGCTACAAATTGATCATTTCTCCTCCCCAAACCTCAGGTCTTACCTTAGCTGTTTCTTTAGCCTTGACTCAAACAAGCCAACAAGTTACACATTAGATTTATTTTTTTTTCCAATTGTACTATGCCATTCTTAAGAGTATGGTATATTCTAGCATATACTTGCTAGTGCCTGGAGGTTTCCAAAGCATGTAGCATATTTATTTTCTCATTTAATCCTCACAAACTACCCTGGGAAGTGCTGTTGCTTTCCCCATTTTACAGATGGGGAGCCTGAGGCTGGGAGAGGTTAAAGCACTTATACAGGGCTAAAATGAGGTTTTTCTGTTGAATCCCCTATCTCCTAGCTGCTGCCTTGGCTACAAAATGGAAAGGATTTGAACTAAATGGTTTCTGGGGTCATTTCCAGCTTTAGAGCTCTGTTCCTATTAAGCACCTACTGTATGCTAGGCTCTGGAGGACACAAACAAGGCATAGTCCTTGCCTTTATGAATTATAACTCATTGATTAAGCATTTGTGATGTGCCAGGCTCTGTGATAAGTGCTGGGCATATAAATGCAAGCCAATGAGACAGCCCCTGACCTTGAAGAACTTACAATCTAATAAGGAGAAACAACATCTGAACTCGAAAGAATGGGGTCAGAATGTGTGATGGCACCATTTAGAAATGTAGGGGAAGTACTGATGTCCAGAAATTGACTTACTTCCAGTCACACAGTAAGTATGGATTCATGATAGGTTCTCCCTTGTTATGTTATTTTAACTAGGAAAAGTGCTCCCCATCAGCTGCAGCGAATGATTCAATTCTCTTTCCTAGGCCAACTTGAACTCTTTTAAGTCCAGAAGTGACTATTTGAAAAAATGCTAATACCTATAATGTGATTTTTCTACTCTTGACTAATGAGGTTCTCTTCATTTCTGATTGACAGTGACATATGTGTTGTTGTTGTTGTTTTGATTGAGCCTACTATCACTAGAGTTTGGGCATTTTTATAATATCCCTTGTAAACCACGGATGATCTGTTGAGTTAGGCAACTAGATGGCTCAGGGAGTAGAGCTTGGGAAATGAAATTGGAAAGACTCGAATTCCAATCCAGATTCAGATGTGTGCTTTGTGATTTGGCGCTAGATACGTCTCTCAGCCTCAGTTTCTTCATCTCTAAAATGGGTATAATAATATAACCTATTTGATGGGGTTGTTGTGAGGATCCAGTGAGTTAAGATATGGAAAATGCTTTGGAAACCTTAAAGCGCTTTATAAATGCTGGTTGTTCTTATTGTTCTTCTTATTGTTTTTATACTGGACCCATGATTTCATCATCATAGAAGATTCCCAGGCAGAAACTCTTTCCACAAAGCAGATCAGGAATTCCTCTGTAATTTGTAGCCTTAAAGTATTGACGGACAGGAAGTGGGGCAAAGGATCTTTGGGAGTTGGCACAGAGGGTATTATGAAAAATGCTCAAACTCTGGCGATAGGCTTTCTTTTTTATTTATTTAAACACATACCTCACTGTCAACCAGAAATGAAGAAAACAGAACATCATTAGTCAAAGGTAGAAAAATCCCATTAGTCAAGAGTAGAAAAATCACTTGTCCAGGGTCACACAACCAGCATGTGTCAGAAGAAGGGCATGGACCCAGGTCTTCCTATCTTCGGGAACAGTTCTCTGTCTTTTCTCTCAGGCTGCCCCTCAGAATTGACCTCTCACTGCTGACCTGTGATCACGTAGAGGCTCATTATTTTCATTGACATGTGATTCGGCTAAATCACATTTCCGATTCTTCTCGTGGCATGCAACAACCCGAGTAGCTACCCCCAAAGCTTTGTATCGGTTGGGAAGTTTCCAGAAGCAACTGGGGATGGGGCTGCCATTTTGCATAATGTGGCTGCCCACGTTTTGCCTGAGGGAACGTTCTCCCACTCTGATTGCTCTGTGGGTAATTTGACATTGTGCTTGGCAGCCCTGCTGGAGAAGGGATGCATGTTTAAGTCTTAATGGAACCCCTATGGAGAAAGGATAATGATTCGGTGGTCAGCTGCTTCACAACATGCATGGTTAGCATCCACACAGACAGTCGAACCTTGTTATAACGCAGCTGGTCATTCCACACAGTGATATATACTGGAGGTCAGATTGTGTCTTCCCTCCTCCCCTAAAGATAGCAGCTAAATACAAGGGAAATCCATCGTAAAATGATGATCTTATAAACTATAGTTGTCACCCAGAATCCTATCCTCCAATTCAAGCATTTGGGTGGCTTTCTATGGGATTTCGTGGAATCTGCTATTTTGTTTACACAGAGAAGATATTACCACCACAGTTAGAGCTGAAAGAGACTTAGAGGTCATTTAGTCTGAAATCATTTTACAGATAAGGAAACTGAGGCCCAGAAAGATGGTGACTTGTCCAAGGTTACACCAGTAGCAAGCAGTAGAACTAGGATTTTTAACCATGTCCCCTGGCTCCAAGTTCAGTGTCATTTTTCTTCACTACATTGTCTGATGTGGTCTTCATTTCTGACTTATCTTCAGGAGGCAGGATTTTCTAACATCAATAGTTTCAATTCAGCTTAACAAACGTATTAAAGACCTACTCTATACAAAGTAGTGTGTTAAGTTCTGGGGACTAAAAGACAAAACACAGCACACATCCTGCCCTCATGGAACTTACAGTCTGAAAAGGATGATATGATGTACCTAAGTAAGTGTCAGTCAGTCAACTAGCATTTTTGAAGTGCCTACTATATGCTATTGAGGCATTTAGATGGTGCAATGGATAGAGAGCTGGGCCGGGAGTCAAGAAGACCTGAGTTCAAATCCAGCCTCAGACACTTATTAGCTGTGTGACCTTGGGCAAGTCACTTCACCCTGTTTGCCTCAGTTTCCTCATCTGTAAAATGAGCTGGAGAAGGAAATGGCAAGCCACTCTAGTATCTTTGCCAAGAAAAACCCAAAAGGGATTAAAAAGAGTTGGACATGACTGAAAATGACTAAACAACAACTATGGGCTAGGTACTGTGCTAAGTAAGCAACGAGACCCAAGCAGAGCATCTTGTCAGTCAACCAGAATTTATTAAATATTTACGACTTGTCTAGTCACTGTACTAAGCACCATGCATACACAGAAGCAAAAAGAAAAAAAGTTCTTGCCCTCAAGGAGCTTATATTCCAGTGGGAGAGAAAACATGTAATTAAGTCCCATACAAGGTATATGCAGAGCAGATGGAAAACAGTCTCAGAGAGAAAGGCTTTAGCATCTGGGGCGATCATAAAGATCTTGAGCTGATCCTTGAAGGAAGACAGAAAAACTTAAAGGTGAGACTGAGGTACCTGAGCTTTCTAGGCATGGGATACATCCTGTGCAAAGACATGGACGTGATAGATGAACTGTCAGTGCTGTATCAGGTTTGAGAAACTGCAATTGGGACCTAGCATATCTGGATGACAGAGGGCAGAAAGGGAAGTGTGAGAAAACCAGAAGGAGAGGAAGGGATCAAGTTAGCAAGAGCTTTAAATATCAAATGGAGGAACAAGGAGGAATTTTTTAAAATGCTGGAGGAGAAGTTGAGATGGGCAGTGATATGGTCAGTCCTGTACCTAGGAAAGTCCATGTTAATGGCTGTAAGGAGGATGGATTTGGAGACAGAGAAAAACTAGAGATAGGGAGGCATATGAGGATGCAGAGGCACTGCAATGGACCCACTAAGGGACCTGATTTAGGGTAGTGGCCATGTGAACAGAGAGAATGGGCTGAATCTGAAAACTATCATGGAGGGAGAAAAAAGAAACAAAATTTCTGAATTTCTTAGTCTTTGCTGTCTCTCTGCTTAGTATAAAACATCTTAGAGCTAGAAAGGTCTGAGAGAGGGCCGACTTTCACGCCCCTCATTTTACAGATGAGGAAACTGAGGCCTTTAAGGAAATGTCTGACTGTGGAGGGGGAAGGGCTCCATATTCATTCATTCATTTATTTGTTTGTTTGTTTATTTATTTGCTTTTTGGAGGTGGGAAGATGGGGCAATTGGGGTTTTCCATGACTTGCCCAAGGACACATGGCTAGTAAGTGTTAAGTGTCTGAGGCTGGATTTGAACTCAGATCCTCCTGACTCCAAGGCTGGTGCTCTATTCACTGTGCCACCTAGCCGTCCCAGGGCTCCATATCTAAAGGAACCTGCCCAGTGAGTCCTGTTAGAATGAAGAGCCTTTGTGGATAGGAAGAATCACCTCCATTTTTTCTTCTTTTTTGTAGTTTAGGACTTCTGTGAATGGTATGGACATCTGAGGAGTGCATTTGGCTCTCACCCTTTGATGACTTGGGTGCAGGGAGACTATGGAACCGATTACAGGACTATATATACTCAAAGTCACATTTGGGACATTTGTTGAGTGAGGTTTGGGGTTGGATTGAGGAACATATGTATATGTGTGTATGTGTATATACACGTACACACACACAGACACAGACACATACATATAGGTAGGTAGTTATATACACACAAATATGTGTATATACATATCACATATCTGCATATCACACACACACACACACACACACACACACACACCACATGACCGTCTGTGTAGCCTCTATCTCTAGAGAAAAGGTTTGATGAGATCTGAGACCACACTTCCACTGAGTCAGAAGGGGATATAATGGCACTTGCCTTGGGACTTTGCCCACCATTCCTCCTGGGGGTAAAGAGAAGTGGACGATACAAACAGCTACCATAAAATACTGAAACTTGGGGGAGACAAATTGAGTGAAGTGGCCCAATTCTCTAACACATGCGGTATCTTACCTCCTGATTCAGGACTGACCTCCACACCTGGACCCCTTTTCTGCTTATCTCAGTCCTTTGCATTGTGCCACTCCAAGGAGCCCCAGAAGACCTCAGCTCCAACCCCACCTCTGAAGCTCACGCCCTGTGGAGTCCTGGGCAAGTTAGGTACTTCTTAGGGCCTCCATTTCCTCAACTGTAAAAGTATGGGATCAGACTAGATGACCTCTGAGATCTCTTTCAACCCTAGATCTAGGATACCAGGTTCCTAAGTTATTTGGCCTCTGTAGGCCTCAGTCTCTTCATCTGTAAAATGAAGGGGTTGGACTTAGCCTCTAAGCTACCTTCTAATGTAGACCCACTACCTCATGATCTTAAGTCACTTAACTTCCCTCACTGGCACTAGGTGACACAGGTATTAAGGAGAGCTGAGAATTAAATCTAAGTCTTATGCTTCTATTGAATTTCAGTGTTCTCACCACCATGAAATCATAGGAAACTTGTTTTAGTTTTCAACTAATCTACTGGTCCTTTGGGCATAGAGGTTTCTTTCTGCTATACTCTGAAATCCCCTAAGCTGCAGAATGGGACCCCCACCAGGAATTCTGTTTCTGGCCCAAACAGGAAACTTGTATTCATGTTGGCAGGAATCCCATCCATGAATGGAAGGTAGGAGGTGCAATGGGAAACAGTCTGAATCAGAGAAGACCTTTTGGGCCTAGCTTTAACCTTTCTCTTTGGAGTGACTTACAGAATTTTAGGGAAAACTTTAGGACAAATGGCCTTCACTATCATTCTGGCCACACAACATTTATGTCTCAGGTCTCAGTTATATGTAAATAGCATCAAAAGTAGAATGGACTGACTCAGGAGGTAGCGATATTCCCTCTCACTGGAGTCTCCAAGCAAAGGATGGATAGCCACTTGTCAGGCATGTCATAGAGGAGTTCTGTTTTTCAGATATAGGTTGGAGTTGGTGGTATCTTCCAGCCTCTGATGACCTCTCTTCCAACTCTGAGATTTTTCTGTTTTGAAATTCATCTCTTCCTCCCTGAGAACCATTCCTGAAAGTACTGGATAAATCCATACCTATACACCATGACTATCAAGGAAACCTTCCTTACTCCTTTCAATGAAAATCACTCTTTATAAACTCCTGGGGCTCGATATTGGATAGCACCAGTTATAACCTGAACAATAAGAGTTGGCCAGCTCTCTGTTCCGGTGGTGATCTGATTGGCTGACTGCCATCCCTAACCAGCCTCATCCTGTTGAGCTACCTAAAACTCCTCAAGCGTGAGATCCATTCCATCATTTTCTCATTTGTACCAGTCCTGGGCAATGGGCTAATCTCTTTAGCATCACTTAGATTTATTAGAGAAGATGGCATTTATGAAATGAAAAGCTTACACTCTAGGACCTGGATCACTGCAAACAAGCTGAGGTGGTCTTGGCATCCATGTTATAAACCTCTCTTTCTCCAAAGGTTTATTGCAAGCTTTTAAAAGTGTCTACAAGTTGGAACAATAAACAGGGCCTAAAGACCAAAGTAAACTTTTTCTATTTTTTCCTTTGTAGTCTAACCTGATAAATATTTATTAAACACCTACTATGACAATATCCAAAAATTTAATGCACTTGGTATGTGTCAGGCACTGCTAAGCATCCAGGGTACAAAAATAGTCTCTTCCCTCAAGGAGATCATGTCATAAAGGGGATACAACATACACATAACTAGGTATGTTGAAGATACATACAGAGTAGATGGAAGGGGATCTTAAGAGTAGAAGGTTCTCATTATAGGCAGAAGGGAAGGGGGACAGAGAGGACCAGAAAAAGGTCTCCTTTGGAAGATGGCATTTGAGCAGAATTTTGAAGAAAGCTAGAAATTCTAAGAGATCAAGGTAAAGAGGGAGAATATTCCAGGCCTGGGAGACAGCCAGTACAAAGTCCCAAAGATTGGACATGGAATGCTGTATGGGAGGAACAGCATACAGTCTAACATGACCTGATTGTTGGTTGCATGGTTAGGAGTAAAATATAGAGAATACTGAAAAGATAGGAGTGGGCCAAGTTTGCAAAGAGCTCTAAATGCCAAAGAAAAGCAGTCCTTGCCTTCAGGGAGCTTACCATCTACTTAGGAGCAGGATATGGCCTTGCTTTGTTATCCCAGAGGCCAGAACCCATACCAAGGAATGGAAGTCATAAGAAGGTGGATTTCACCTCAACATAAGGAAGGGCTTCCTCTCCTTCCTGGCTATGGAACTGGTGGTCTCAAAAGGAGAAGATCCCACCTCATTGTTGGACATGTTCTACCAGAGTATGGGCAATCATCTGTTAGGGATCATAGAATTAGCGATTTGAAGCTCATGAGGACCTTGGCAGTCATCTACTCCACTCCCCCCCTTATTTTACATCTGAGGAAACTGAGGCCCAGAAAAGTCAAATGACTTGCCTAGGGTCTTCTAAGCAGTAAGGGGTAGAGCTTTCATTTGAATTCCTTGAAAATCATGCTTCGAACTCTAATGCTTTTCCCATAGACCCACACTACTTCATTGGTAAGCAGACTTAAAACAATGAAACAGATTCTTTTAATTGTTCTACAATTGTGGGGTGTTTTTGTTCTGTTTTGTTTTGTTTTTGAGCTCCTGACATATTATGTTTTGAAGACTTAGAGCATTGCCTAGAGAACCTTGGTGTTTAAAATTATGGGTCCTGGAGGTGATGAATAACCTGATTTTTTTCTGCTACTTTTCATAGAAAAAACCTAGCCTCCAGTCATAAATATACCCTTTCCCCTTACCCTCAGGGATCTTATGTTCTGAAGCAGATGAAGCCTCGAATCCCTCTTGTCTAGGACAGCTTATGGTTTTATTTTCACAGAGGTGGATGAAGAGAATGACAGCTCAGGTGGTCAAATTAAAACACTAAATTTTCCTAGAGTTTATATACTCTGAACAATGTAAATAAAAGTGCAAGCTGAGAGGCCGTCCATAAATCAGCAGCAGCCAAAAGGCTGACTCCCCCGCTGCATTTAGGTATCACAGCCCATCACCTCCTCCTGGCATTTCCTACATACAAGGCGGAGTGCTCTATTTGTCATCTCAACGGTCCTCCCTTGGGTTGGCTTGTGCAGTGATCTCAGTGCTGCCTTTTGCATGAAATATTGAGCCAAGGGATAAAACTGTGGCATTTCCACTCAGGAAACATGCTTTGAGAGAAGTTGCTTTTTCTGCCTTCATCTCAACTCCTCTGAATATATATATATATATATATATATATATATATATATATATATACACACACATATATATGAAATAAAATAAAAAATATATATTTTAAAAAGTTATAATATGATATATATTATGCACTTAGGTAAACCAATTAACTTCTTTGTACCTCAGTTTCTTCATATGTGAAACAAAAACATTGGACTAGATGGCCTCTGAGGGCCCTCCTGACTTTAGATCTGTTATCCCATAGACCTCATAGAGACCTCTCTGGGCCTCAGTTTCCTCATCAGTAAAGTGAGGGGTCTGCCCTAGGTGGCCTCTAAGTTCTGGAGCTAGGAGCCTGTAGTGGGTACACTGAGGGGGCCAGATTGAGATTTCCTTCCCAGTTTCTTCTAATTTTAAATCTTATGATAACCTGCCCTTGTTGCCTCATTTGGCTTTGTTTGGAGTGTGAGTTTGTAAATGGGCCTATTATCAACCATGATATAGCAGTAAATAAGTGTGTAGCAAACAGGGCTTAATTCTTCTTCTGCTGACCAATGCTAAGACATGCACAATGAGACCCCTCGATTGCTTATTGAGGATAACACAGGTCTTCCTTGAGATAGCCTAGAGAATCTACCCTTCAGGACCTAGATCACATGCTGCCTCCTTCAGGGAGACTTCTCTGATTTCTCCCAATAAATACACCAACCACAACTGCTATTGAAACTAGAACCCAGATCATAGATTTAGAGACAGAAGGGGATCTTAGAGTTCAGTTGGGGCAAGGTTCCATTTTACAGATCAGTAAACTAAGGTCAAGAGAGGTTAAGTGATTTGCCTAAGGTCTTTTTTCCCATGAAATGGAAATAATCTGTCCATTAGCACCCTCCAGGCAATTTAGTTCATACTCTTCTTAGGTATTTAGTCATCTATATGTGTCTCTTGTCTTCCTTATTAAATTATATTCCCCTTGAAATCAGGGATCTTCTAAATGATGCCTTTACCATGGAGTCAAACACAGTATTCTGTATTCTATAGAAGCCTGATACAAGGTTCTTGCATGGAGGCATTTTGTAAGCTCCCTTAGTTTGTGGATCCTGAGATACCTTTGTATATTTTCCAGTGCCCCATAGAAAGCTATTTACCTATAGAAGTTTAATAATGGAAGGAAGGAAGAAAGGAAGGAAGGAAGGAAGGAAGGAAGGAAGGAAGGAAGGAAAGAAGGAAGAAAGGAAGGAAGGAAGGAGAGAGGGAGGAAAGAGGAAAGGAAGAAAGAGAGAAGAAAGGAAGGAATGAAAAAAGGAAGCAATAACTCAATGAATGAATGAATGCTGAATTTTTTTTTTTGCGTTTCTATCCTGAGCAGCTAGCACTTAGTAGGCACTTAAAAATGCTTGTCAGATTGGCTTGTCCTTGACTATAATATATCACAGTAGCCCTGAGCTGCTGAGGAGTCTTCATGGCCCCGTACATTTATTTTCTTTGAGGGCTCTCTTTGAAGGGTTTAGCAAGCAGTTGGGCTCATTCCACAGCTAATTCATCTGAATTCATAATTTCCATTTTCTCTGATTCATTTTCCTTTGCTCATTAAGAACATGAACCAAAGTCACCCACAGAAGTCCTCCATAGCCAAACAGACGTTTCCCTCTAGGGGATGGCAGTAAGCCTCCTAATGTGGGCCGTAATCATTGCAAGCTGACTTCCTTTTGCATTCTGGTCTTTCCACAAGAGTTACATCAGGCCAGAAGAACAGGCTCATTTATTTTGTGGTGTGATCTATGGGGTCTCCCATACTGTTGATCTGAAGGGGCCTCCCTAATGCCCACTGCTATTTATGCTCACCTTAAATATGCCTAGCCAGGATCTTATCTCTGACAGTTCATGCATCATTCTCTTTGGAAAAACAGCCTCCATTTTTACTCACCCAAGGACCCTTTGTTAATTTCTGGATTCTTTTCTTCTGTCCCTGCATGGGTAAAAATGGAACTTGTTTTGCTACTGAGAATGAAGCATTCTCCCTGATGCAGAAATACCTGGACCCTCAAAGGAAAGCCAAGGAAAGACCCCAGTATTGGAGGGGTGATCTGGAGAGCCCAGGAATTTCCCCTATCAGCTTTGTTCATCATGTCCTTAAGGATGGTTGTCAATGTCCACAAGAGAATGTTTGTAGGGAGGTGATAGTACATGAAGTGTGAGATGATGGAAAGAATGTAAAACTCCAAGCTAGTTCTAGACCATACTCTCCCACTGAGTTGGGCAACACCTTCCCATTTGGGGTCTCAGGTTCTTCAGCTGTTATATGTAGGGTTGAACTAAATGATATCTGCAGGCACTCTCAGATCTGACATCCTGAGTTCTAAGGGCTCTCCCAGCTCTGAAATTCTGTGTTCTAAGGGCCCTCCCAGCTCTGACATCCTGTGTTCTAAGGACCCTTCCAGCTCTGACATTCCGTGTTCTAAGGGCCCTCCCATTTCTGATCATCTGTATTTGGAAGTAATCTTCAGTTCTAACAATTTCTGTTCAAAGGATCCTCCTAGCTCAGACATTCCATGGTTCCAGTTCTGAAAAAAAAAAAAAAAAGATAGGACCTGCCTTTAGACTTCTACTCAGTGTTTATCTCTAAATCAACTATGGATTAATCATGGCAGAGACCCAGCCTATTAGCATATTACACACACTCTTTGTTCCTTCATCCAGCAGCAAATTACAGAGTGCCCCTACGTGTAAGCAACCATCTAAGGAAGTGAGAAGCATACAGAGACATCGAAGAGGCAGCCCTTAGTGGAGCAAGGGATGTATCGATTAGGCTCACTTTGAGCTTATGATTAGGACACCATTAACTGTGTGTTTGTATGTTGTTTCTTTTTTTGTCTCATGAAGTGTGTTTCTTACGGTTCCCTCTCTTAGATGGTGGAATCAGACTCGCAGTACGTACTCTAGAGATGCTAATCTTTTTTTCTAGAAAACCCACAAGGACAGCACTCTATGATGTTTTTATGTCTTTCTATATTCAGTAGAATATAAACTCCTTGAGGGCAGTCTTTCTTTCTTTCTTTCTTTCTTTCTTTCTTTCTTCCTTCCTTCTTTCCTTCTTTCCTCCTTTCCTTCCGTCCTTCCTTCCTTCCTTCTTTCCTTCTTTCCTTCCTTCCTTCTTTCCTTCCTTCCTCCCTCCCTCCTTCCTTCCTTTTTTCCTTCCTTCCTCCCTCCCTCCTTCCTTCCTTCTTTCCTTCCTTCCTTCCTTTCTTTCTTTATATTCTCAGTGTCTAGCAGAATGATTGGCATGCAATAATGGCTCACTAAATATTTGCTGAATTGAATCATTGCATGTTTCATTTGAGTGGTGAATAATGACCTAGGTTTTATTCTAACTCCTTCTGTGAGTATAGGCACATCACTTTATAGTTTGTCCTTGTTTGAAATGGGCATGTACAGTGCAGCTGTGTGTCTAGCTCACAGTGGATCCATTGATGTAGTTGCTCAGGTAAGAGGCATGGAGTGAGGCCAGAGCTCAGTGAGTACTTCACAGGGAGACCTGAGTAGTCGCTTTAAGTTTTCAGGGATCAGGAAGCCATCTAATCCAATGTCCTCATTTTCCTGATGAGGAGACCAAAGTCTAAAGAAGTGAATATATTAGCTGATATTCACTCTAAGAGTAAGTGCTAGAACCAAGATTTGAACTCAAGTCCTATGACTCCAAGGTCAATGCTTTCCCGCAATGTACCACACTTCTGAAAAATTGTTCACATCCTTTGACCACTTATCTATTGGAGAATGGTTCTTGATGTTATATATGTCCATCAGTTCTCCATACCTCTCTTGTATGTTGGATGTTTTGAAAAGCAAAGTGTAGCAGTTCTCAATGTATTCTGAAGACCAATGGGGATCCTCAAGACCCTTTGTGGGGTACATAAAGCCAAAACTATGTTCATAATAATACTAAGATGTCTTAATTTCTGACACAGTAAATATTGACTTAACATGCAAATAAAGGGTCTTTGAGGGCATCCTAAAGAGTGTAAAGGGATCTTGAAACCAAAAATATTGAGAACTGTTAGTAGTTGACAAAAGAGGTGGCCTTGTAATCATGAGAACCTAAGTTAAAATCCTGCCTCTGATACATACAGTAATGCCAGGCAAGACACTTGGCCACTCAGTGACCCAATAAACTCTCTGAGACTACTAGATATGTATAGGTATGGTATCAATCAAACAATCAACACTTATTAAGTGCTTACTATGTGCCAGGCACTGTGGTAAATACGGAAAGGCAGGAGACAGTCCCTGCCCTCAAGGAGCTTACAATCTAATTGAGGAGACAACATACAAACAAGTATGGCCAAAGCAAGCTCTAGACGGGATAAATAGGAAATACTTAACAAAGGGAAGGAACTAGAATTAAGAAGGATAGGGAAAGGCTTCCTATAGAAGGTGGAATTTGAGTTGGGTCTTAAAGGAAGCCAGAGAGGTCAGTAGTAGGAAGCAGAGGAGGGAGAGTGTTCCAGGCATGGAGGACAGAGAGAACATGAGGAAATTGAGATTCACAATTTGCCCAAGCTGATGCCAAAGGAATGATGACTTTCCTGACTGTCCAGTCCAACTTTCTATCTACTATGGCTCTAGTGCCCCATCTTCAAAGATCTCTTCTGTTTTCAACCTTGACCTATTCATTCATATTTGCAGAATCCTCTCCACTTCCTTTGTTTTTGCTTCTAGCACATAAATGTTGACTTTTCACACACACACACCACATATAACACACACACACACACACACAAACACACACACATACACTTTACCTGTCTTTGAAGAGACCACCTCATCTATAACAACAATGCTGGGCTTGGGGATTTTGGATACACAGTCCTAGACCTGGTTCCATGATTGATTCTATGCCGTTATTTATGTGACTAAATGTGTGAAATGAGATTAGATCATAGGATAAGCAGCTAGGTGGCATTGTTGGACATGAAGTTAGAGAAACCCAAGTTCAAATCCAGTCTCAAATGCCTACTAATGGTTTGACCCTGGACAGGTCACTTAACCTTTGTCTGCCTCAGTTTCCTCATCTATAAAAAGGGGATAATATTAGCATCTAGCTTCCAGGGTTGTTGTAAATATCATCTGAAACAAAATTAGTAAAGTGCTTAGCAAACTTTAAAGTGCTAATTATGATGATGACTCTGACCATGGTGATGGTGATGATGATGATGGTGATGATGGTGATGATGACCATGGTGATGATGATGATGATGATGATGATGATGATGATGATGACTCTGACCATGGTGATGGTGATGATGATGATGATGATGATGATGATGAAGATGATGATGAAGACGACAATAATGGTGTTGATGATGGTGATGGTGATGGTGATGATGTATGCCATGCTCTGGTAGTTCTCCCAAATCCTAGATGTGATTAGTGCCATTTATCTGCATGTTCTGCATGACCTACTTCCTGAGAGACAGAAACAATCTACCACAGTGATCCAGGCAAAGTTGTGTGGGCATTGAAGAAGAAGGCCTTCCCTCTTCACTCCCACTCTCCACCCCCTAAGCCAGTAGAGTTTGGTTCATGTGACTTGATTCTCAGAGGACCTCTGAAGGGTGTCATGGCATGGTAAGAAGAGGATTTGGAGTTAAGGAAGTCCTGGGTTCAAATCCTGCTTCGGACACTATTTATGGCACCATAGACAAGTCATGACATGCTGAAAATACGGATTTGGAGCTGGAAAGGTCCTTACGGGCCATTTGTTCCAACCCTTTCCTGTTAGGGATGAAGAATCTCAAGCACGGAGAAGCTAAATGATTTGCCCAAAGTGACATATGTAGTTAGGAGCAGAGCAGGATTTGAACCCAGGTCCTTAATTTCCAAATCTCCTGCTTTTTTCCAATACACCAGACTGCCTTTTATCAGTCTAGCTGCCTGAGCCTTCACTTCCTTACCTGTAAGCCGGAGGTAACAGCACCTACATTCCCTGCTTCATTGATGGAGCCGTAACAAAGGTGGGACAATGAGTGCTTTATCCCAAAGTGCGGAGGGGCAGGCTGCAATATGAGCTGCCTCCTCTCTTCTCACAACCACCCTTGATCAGAGTAGACTTTCTGGAAGTCTTCTCCACATCTCTCACAGAGGATACTTAAGACATTCCTCCTTCTCCTAGAGAAGAAACCTGGGATCTCTGTCTCTCCTTCTACTCTCCCCAAAGGGTACAGTGCTGGGATCCCTTCTCCTTTGGGACCATGTGTCCTAAGGCCTGCTGCTCTTCCTCACATCCAGCTGAATTTTCTCTGGATACCAGAGTTCATAGGCTCATAAATTTAGAGCTGGAAGGGACCTCTGAGCACATTTAGTCTGAACCTCCTCATTTTGCAGAGAAGGAAACAGAGGCCATGATAAGATGAGTTATGAAAGTAGTGGGCAACTAGATGGTGCAATGGATGGAGTGCCAGACCTGGAGTCAGGAAGATCTGAGTTCAAATCTGGCCTCAGACACTTACTAGCTGTGTGACCCTGGGCAAGTCACCTTACCTGTTTGCCTCAGTTTCCTCATCTGTCAAATGAGCTGTAGAAGAAAATGGCAAAGCCATTCCAGTATCTTTGCCAAGAAAACCCCATGTGGGGTCAGGAAGAGTCGGACATAAACAACAACATGGAGTTGTAAATGGGTGAGCCAGGTTTTTAATTCAAGTCCTCTGATTCAAAAATCTAGCCACTTTTCCATGGTCTGATCACAAGGTGGTTTGGGAAGATCATATGAGATCATATGAATGATCTGCTTTGTGAACCACAAAGCAATATATAAATATCAATTTTATCGTCTGTAATGGTTCACTTGGGGACAGCTCAGGTGTTTGAGAGCACCTTTGTCTACATACCAATTAAACTGGAATTCTGATTATTTAAATTTTGTCCCTTATGAAGCAAGACAAAAAACCAACCCCCTGCTTTAAATATAAAACCACAGAATCAATTAACAACCAGTCATCAATTAAGTGTACACCTTGTACCAGGCTCTGAGGTGGGCTTAAAGAACCTAAACATAAAAGAAATAGCCCCTACCCCTCAGGGAGCTAGCATTTTATTGTTATTGTTGGTTCTTCATTCTCAAAGGGGACCAATGACATTAGGAGGGTGATGTCTTGACTTGCAAGTGAATTGAATTTAAGTGAGCTAGGGCTGTGCAAGGTCACTAGTCTCACTCTGTCTTCCAGAATCATTAGAGTACAATGGCAAAAACACACATCAGGAAGACCAGTGATGGCCCCAGATGCAGTGGAAGACCCTGGCCTCTTTAAGCTAAAGTCTTTAACAGATCTCAGTTTGTCTGAGGCCACACCCATTCAGTGATTAAGGGCTAGGTAAGACCTGAGACCAAAAAAAATGCCTTAATCTGACTTCCCAAAAGAATTTTGATCAAAGAATATAAGAACAGGAAGGAAGGAAGGAAGGAAGGAAGGAAGGAAGGAAGGAGGGAGGGAAAGGAGGGAGGGAGGGAGGGAGGGAGGAAAGAAGAGAGGGAAGGAGGCAGGGAAGAAGACTTTTTAACCACCTGCAATATATCAGGCACTGTCCTAAGCACTTTATAAATATCACATTTGAAAAAGAAAAAAGAAATATAGCATTTAATCCTCACAATGACCCTGTAAAGTAGATTTTACTATTATCCCCATTTTACAGTTGAGAAAATTGAAGTAGGCAAAGGTTAAGTGACTTGCCTGGGGTCACACAGCTAAAAAGCATCTGAGGCTGGATTTGAACTCAGGTCTTCCTAACTCCAGGTCCAGCTCTATGGCACCACCTAGAGACCACACAGGAAGCCTACATTTTCCCCTAAAACAAATACAATCTCTTTACCTCCCTTCTAAGGCAGTTTATTCCATTTTTTAAATCAAATATTATTGCTAGAAATGTTTTTTCTTTTGATCAAACCTAAATTTTTCTCTTTGCAACCTGCACTCATTGCTCATACTTCTACCTTTACAAATCTAGATGGACAAATTGAATCTGCCTTCCACAAGGCAGGTCTTCCAAAATGTGAAGGCAGCCCTTGTGTGACCCTGACCTCTGAATGGCAAGCCTTCATTTTGTCTTGCCTTGTCTCAGGTCCCCCATGTCAGTACTGGCCACCTCCACACATACTGCTGTACGTGTGTCATCCATCTCTGCCTCCATCCCTTCCCAACTCTGAGAATAATAATGATTTTGTGTGGGTCATCTCAACAATCCCACCATTCCTGGAAGAGATGTGGCTGCCCTTTGCCCTGTAACTCTAATCATCCCTCCCTCTGACGTCCTTGTTCAAAACCCTCCTACCAAGCCACTGCTCCCCTAGAGGGAAGTTTGTGTTTGGAAAAGATGCCGGAGTTAAGTGGACTTCTTGCTCAATACTAGGTACCATATATTAGCTAAAATTGCTAATGGGAGTCGGACTTTTTTGAGAGGCATAGCTTCCAGGAAGAAGGAAGTGATAACCACACTGTCCTCTGGCCCAGAGTACTGTGTTCAATTTGGGTACCAATATTTAAAAAGGACATGGATAAGCTGGAAAATGTCCAGAATCGGGAATCAGGACGGGTAAGGGCCTAGATATCATGCCGTAAGGATCAGTTGAAGGAGTCTGGTTCCGTGCCAGAAACCCTCTGGGTATTAAATGTTAATTGAGTTAATTAAAATTGCTTGGGATATATTTCCTATGCTAAGAAACTCAGAGCAAGTTTTGGTTCCCCCCTCCTTTTTTAACTAATCATCAATGTCAAGTCCTCCTGAGAAGCCCCAAGGTCAGTTTGGAGATAGAAAAACCGGGAAGGAAAGCAACCAACATCTTCTAGATGGGGATTTTCAATTAAAACTCCAGAGACCAGCTCCCCATTCATCTTTTTCTTCATTTTCTTGCCTGTGTTCCTCTATCCCTCCTGCCTTTTCAATGAGACCAGATCCCCTACTGAGGCAGAGGAGGTGCCACTAGAAGGAACACCTGGTGTTTAGAGGACTTTGGTTCCTATAATATTGGAACCAAATATTGGGCAAATAACCTTCCATTTTGGGGAGAAGGAAGGAGTAAGCATTTTAAAATTCCTACTATTTACCAGCCACTATGCGAAGCACCCATAAGTACAGATATTATCTTGTTTAATCATTTTTGGACTTCATTGTTCCCTCTCTGTAAAAATAAAGGGATCGAATCAGTTACCGAGCCCTCAGGAAGTGCCTCCTCTGTGCTAGGCACCATGCTATTGGGTTAGACTCGAAGGGCTTTCCAGCTCTAAGACTTCTGATCCTCCACTTCTTAGATCTGCTTATTTAATCTCTCGTACCTGCCACCAGGAATGCCTTCTGACAAAGCCTAGCCTTTTCCTCCAAAAAAACTAAGCCCACAAGCAGCTTATCAACCATTAACTGCATCGGACATTGTGTTTGATGCTGCGTATACAGAGACAAAAAAGAAAGTCCCTATACCCACTCACAAATTCTATCAGGAGCAATTGGAGGACTGTAAAATTGACAAAGAGGCAAAAGACTAATTACCCCAAGTATTTTTTTTGTTTATCTCCAGAACCATAATTGTGGAAATTTTTGCTTCTGGGGCAAATATCACAGAGCATACTCAAGATGCTATCTCAAGGCTTCTCTGAAGGGACTGCTCTTTAGGGGCTGGGAGAGGAGAAACTCACCCGTAGTCCTTCATCTGGTAGCCTCCTATTTTGACTCCTTCTTCTTGCAGACCAAGTACTAAGCTTTGTTGTTTCAAAATTGCTGGAAAACTAGATTTGGAGTTGGAGGAACCAAGTTCCTCTTCCACATATTACTTAGTACTACTGAAAAAAAAAAAGTAATTGAATTGTAAAAGATACTCCTTCTGAGGAAGTCACTGTAATCTCCCTGGGTCCTATTTCTCCATCTGTAAAAAGGAGATTTAAACTAGATGGCCTCTGAGGGTCTTTCCAGATCTATAACTGCAACTCCTATCACTCAGCATCCTGAGCCAAAGCCCCAGTTAGCCAATCCTAGTTATGAGTCTACTTGACATCACAGAAAAACCAAACCTGAACAAACAGAGGGAATGATGTTGTTCCACCAGCCTGGTTAAGCTGAAGAATTCAAATGAAGACCATTTTGGAGTGAGTCCTGCTGAGCGTCTGTGTATGTGTGTGTTTATTAAATATCGTAAAGAAATTGCAAAACGTATGTTTGGGCCAGAAACCAAAGTCTAGACGTGATCATCTTGTCACTGTTTCCATTCTCCAAGAAGCCAGATTGCGTCACCCAGAGGATGCTCTTGGCCCACACCTGGAAAGCCAGTGGTGCAGATGGCAGTCATTATAGAAGTTAGATGCTAAGTATGCTACTCAGAGTGAACACCCCCAAGTTATCAGCCTTTTTCGCACTCTGTCTCCTCCCCCCAACCCAGGCATGTTTTCTCCCTATCTTGAATTTCTTTAAACTTGTGTACACAGTTCAGGGGGTAATGCCATTAATTTGACTGGCAAGGAAGTAGATTAAAAGTCAAGGGCCCCACAGTATCCTAGATTTATCCCTGATTAACAAAGCAGTCTCTGTACCATGATCAAGTCATTTTCTATATGTTCCAAATATAATGGTTCATTGGTAATTAAAATGATAAAAGAAATTTCCCTCTTCTCTGCAAATGGAAAGTGTTTAAAAGCAAGAGGACCCAACCCATCACTTAGAGAAGTCTATGTGATAGGATCAGAAAGCCCCAAAGATTCTTTACTCATAATTAGCAGAAGGAAAAAAAAAATTTTCAGTCAAATTTCATCAATCTTTTTTTGAAGAGGAATCCACATTTAAAATTATTTTGACAAGGTAAGGTTTTTTTGTCTGAGATTGGAGAAAGCTAAAAGCATAATTTTAAAATGTAATTATGTCAAATTTCAATTTTTAAAATGTCAGCATGCTTTCAGCAATTAATAGGAGGTGGGGAAGAGGTCCCAGGAACTTTTCAGGATGATGTTTCTTCCAGATTATTGTAGTATAATAGAGAGGATTAGGTTTGAAGGGAGGAGACTTGAGCCTAGCATAATTTCCCAGAACTTAACACAGTACACAGCTCATGGTAAGTGAGTACCTGGTTAAGAAATCCTTATTGAATGACTGAATTCTGGCTCTGCTATTGGGTTCAAGTCCCACCTCAAAAACTGGGTGACCCTGAGAAAATCTCTTTAATCTCTCTAAGCCTCAGTTTCTCTTTTGAAAAAAAGGGAGGTAATGATATCGCACCGTTTCTAGTGTTATGAGAATCAAGATAGTGTACATAAAGTGATTTGAAAAAATAAAAGAGCTATGTAAATGTTACCTTTTCATACTATCTTTGCCCAAGGTCATCAAGGCAATCAGTAGCAATGCCAGGATTCAGACCCAGGTATTCTAACTCTCTTCATGCCCTGAACAGCCACAACTGAAGCAACAAACTTGTCCTATGAATGAATTGTGCTTTTCCATAGAGTAAACCTGGATGAAACTGACAAAGGCAGTCAAAGACCAGATGGAGTCCAGGAATTGCCGGCGCTCACTTTGTCCTGTTTCTAACATAACCTCCGGATACTATAAAGAATTCAGGTGAAGTTTTCCTGCCATTCACCAGCTACCCTTTCCAGAGAGCATGATTTAAATTCATCTGATTTTAGTCATTGACATACCCCCTGAGTGCCCGACTAGAAATGAAAATGAAAATTATTCTAGCCATTATCCAGACTGTCTACTAACAAAATCCCATCTGTAGATATTTGCGGAGTGTTTTAGACTCTTCAAAGACCTTCCCTGCCTCATCCCACTCCCGAACATATTCTATTAGCTAAGCCTTATAGTAACACTTTCAGGGAAGTAGGGTGGGCACTCACCACAATTTGACATATGGAAAAATGTCAGAGGAGGGGAAGTGATTTGTCCAAGATGGTGCAGGTGGGTGGTCAGGGTCAGAGCCTGAGCTAGAATTCAGACCTTCTGGCTAATTTTTCTGAAGTAATCCCTTTTATGTGTTGATCATGACAATCAAACTGGGCGGCTGGTGGTTCTCTGGCCCTGGGATAAATGACATCCATCTCACACCTTGGCACAAACAAGTCCTCCTTGCCTAGGATCCCCTCCCTCTTTACCTCCACTCCCTAGGATCCCTAGCTGATTCCAAAGAGTAACTCAGGTACTCCCTTCCTGTATGCCAGCTTTTCTGGACATCTTTCTCCTTCCTAAAATTACTTTGCTTAAGGATAGGTACTGAACCTATTTCATTGGTTTAGGGAACTCTCAGGGTAGGAAATCCTTTCTACTAATGCAAATTGATTGCAATTTTTAGTCTTTGTGGCATAGGACACCAAGCGGTTGCCCAGAGTCGCAGAAGCAGAGTGTGTCTAAGACAGAACTCAAAACCCAAATCTTCCTAACTCTGAGACTGACTCTCTATTCATTTTACCGCTGTTGCCTTTCTAATAGAGGGATGCTTTGTATTTACATATTGTATTCCCCTATTGAAATGCCAGCTCCTGACATATAATAGTTTCTTAATAAATGTTTGCTGGTTGGTTGCTCTCTTTTTCAATCTTTTCATCCCCAGTTCCTAATATAGGGTCTGGTCCATCAGAGGTGCTTAATAATTACTTGTTGATTGATTAATCATGTTTTTCAGTCTTCGTACTCCCCAGTGCCTAGGACATAATAAGAGCTTAATAGATGTTTGTGGATTAGAATCTAACTGAATTGAATGCTGCCTCTGGAGCTATTCTATATTATTCCCTTGCACAATTCATGTTGGATCAACTCCCCAAATCAATACCTAAAGGTTATCTCATAAATAGGCCTGATAACATACCCTGGGAAGCACAGAAAGATTGGCATTAGAGCCAGTTCCCATGGGTATATTCTCTGTGCCAAATGAGTCCATCCAATTTGTCCAGGTTCTCCATGTCATCTGTGCCCTTCTTCTAGTAAATGCTATGAGTATCAGAGAAGGGAGGCAACTTCCCTTCAAGATGGCAGCAGCCAGTCCATCTAGAAATGTCAGCTGTCCTTCTCCAAAGCCTTGTGACTCTCTTGGTGGGGGAAACATTTCCACCTTCTCCCTCCCTGCCAAGCCAGGCTCCCAGGGGCAGGTCTTGGCCCCAGAGAGCACTTCTTGGGGCATTAGGATTCTATGGCATTCCTGAAACCCATGGACATGCATATGGGCTCTCTGTATTCCACTGAAAGGGGGGCCCTTTATCTATAGAACAATTTTTGTTGGATTTGGCGCCCGTAACAAAGCCGTCTTTCAACACGCCTGGAGCCTATAGGCAGCTGGAGATTTTTCGATGAAAACTTAAGAAGAATTTGCCAAGTAGTTTGGGGTCTGTAAATTAGTCCTTGTTTAAAAATTTAGACAAAACTTATTGCAAGAGGAAAAATGCTTTTATAACATTAAAGGCCAATTACCGAGAAAACCACTTTTTAAAGTTGAATGGAACCTTTCTTTGCCAGTGTGTGGGTAGCTGAAGTGTTTGTGGGTCTGCAGCAGACAGGAGATGAGAAAGGGGGGAGAAGTATGTTCCCTTTATTGTCCTAAGCTTAACCAAAGTATTCAGTATGACTTGTGTGGTTCTAGTGCCCGAGGAGACTGAGTTGGCAAAGGGGATGGATTTCGTGGTTACTAATGTATTTCCACAAACCCAATAGGATTGGCTCTGGCAAAATAGTGAAGCAAGTGACTTTGGTCATTGAGAGGCAGAGTCTACAAGAATAAAGTGCTAGTAGTGCCCTTGTACTCTGCCTTTATGAATGAATGAATTAGTGAATGAATGGATGGATGAATGAATGAATGAATGAATGAAAAAGAAAACACTTATTAAGTACTTATTGTGTATTCTGGGAATTGTTCTAAATGCAGGGGATTCAATTACAAGCCACTTAAGACAGCACTGGCTCCCTAGGTGTTTACATTCTAATGGGGGAAAACAATACTTATCAGAGAATGAGAATGGTAGCAGAGGAAGTCAGAGGAGGAAGGATCAATTGGAGCTATGGGACAAATGACTGACATATTTTCCAGGAGTATGAGTGATTGCTATTTCTAGAACTGGAGTTGGAAAGGAGGGGGAGAAGTGGGAAAGGGGTGGAGAAGGGAGACATACATATATAGTACTGTACCCAGGTCAGGGCACCACATTTTACAAGTAAAATGGGTAAACTGAAAAGCATTCATGGAAAGATAATGGTTATACTGACTGAATTCATGTCTTATGAACATTGCTTGAAGGAAAGAGATGATTACCTCAGAGAAGAGAAGTTTGGGAGTAGAGGAACGGTAACTATAAAGTAAGGTTTTTTTGCTTTTTTTTTTTTTGGAGGGGGGAAGGCAGGACAATTGGGGTAAGTGACTTGCCCAAGGTCACATGGCTAGTAAGTGTTAAGTGTCTGAGGTTGGATTTGAACTCAGGTCCTCCTGACTCCAGAGCTGCTTCTTTATTCACTGCACCACCTAGCCGCCCCAACTGTAAAGTTTTTAAAGGGTTGTCATGCAGAAAAAAAAAATCACCTTTTTCTGCTTTGGTACCAGAGTTAGAAATGGACAGTCATGATATAAAAGAAAAACTACCCAACCGTTAGAACTATCCCACTCAAAGCAGATAAGAAGTCTTGGGTGTTCTCCTTCATCAGAGTTCTTCAAGTAAAAGGTCACATGACCTCTTGTCAGATGTGTTAGAAAAAGAAGTCTTTTTTCCACCGTAGATTGGGCTCCATGGCCACCAAGGTCCCTTCCAACTCTGAAATTCTGATTTTGAGATTCTTTGGTTTGAGAGTGTGCTGAACAAGTGGAAATACTAGAGTCAGAAGACTCCTTTGCTTGAATTTCAGCTCTGCTGGCTGCTTTCTGGGTGACCTTGGGTTGTTCACTCAGCTTCTCCCTCAGTTTCTCATAAAGAGCTCAGGATGGACTTGTCCAGGAGTAAGGACTTTTGACTCAGTTAAAGGCTCTACTTGAGGACCCAGAGGGCCACATGCAGCCTCAAGATCACAGGTTCCTCTCCCCTGGACTAGATACTCACAGAGTCAGAGGTGGAAAGCTGGAAGGGACCTCAGAATTCATCTAAGCCAAACTCCTTCATCTGATATATGAAGGAGACAACCTCAGAGAGCTCGAAATACTTGTTAAGGTAAAGCAGTTAGTAATCCTCAGAGATGGGATTTGAACTCAAATCCTCTAGCTTCAAAGCCCCCAATCTCCAGGGCTCCTTCTAGTTTTAAATGCTATACCCAGTGGATAGAGTGCTGGACCTGGGGTCAGGAAGACTTTTTGTGAGCTCAAATCTGGCCTCAGATACTTACTAGCTGTGTGACCCCAGACAAATCACTTAACCTGGTTTGCCTCAGTTTCCTCCTCTGTAAAATGAGCTGGAGAAGGAAATGGCGAACCACTCCAGTATCTCTGCCCAGAAAACCCCAAATGGGTCACCAAGAGTCGGAACTGACTGACTGAAAGTGACTAAACAATAAAGTTCCTAACTCCTGTCTGGGCATTTTCCCTGGGTTTGTGGTCCTCTTCCTTTTCTACTTCCCCTTTAGATGACCAGCCCCCTCCTACGTTCTTCTTCTTCCTTTCCTCCATCCAAATTTATCCTTGAG
Organism: Pseudochirops corinnae; assembly: GCA_028646515.1. NCBI lineage: Eukaryota > Metazoa > Chordata > Mammalia > Diprotodontia > Pseudocheiridae > Pseudochirops > Pseudochirops corinnae. The sequence continues at coordinate 48,401,612 of CM053588.1, forward strand.
AAAGAAGTCACTTAAATCTTAGTAGGAATTTAAATCAATGAGTGATCTTTCTCCCAAGAATTCTTTCACTTGAAGCTTCCTCTCTCTAATTAATATCTATTGATTAGCTTGTAGGAGAGAGAATTTCTATAATCTCCAAGCATGTTGTAACTCTAGAATATTTCCTTGGAGGTTTGGGTAGAGAATTCTGCTCCAAATCTCAGCATTACTGTAACCAATGTAAGGTGATGGCCCAGATCATTGAACACCCACATTTAAAACACACACACACACACACACACACACACAGCCTGGGGTTTAGCATGGAGCATAGGAGAGTAGGCATGCCACTTTCTAGTTCCCAGTTGGCTGTTTCGGAGTACCCACTGGGAACTTGATAAATCCAGATTGTATGTGGTCACACCTCAGATGCACCACCAGGCCCTGTGTAAGGGAGAAAGCTCAGCTTCAGTCTGGTTTATAGAAGGGGTAGAAATTTGAAAGCCTTTACCTTCCTCATCCAACAAGGCATTTAGGGCCAGGATGGCAAGTAGAGTTTTGTTTTCTGCAGCTTAGAGCAGGGCTGAGTTTGTCTGTTGTCTTTAAATATCCCAGGGCCAAGACTCATACAACCCAGTACCCCAGACTGTGCCATGTGCCGCCCAGGAGGCTTTTAATAAATAGTATTTGGATGGGGTGCTCCAAGTTTGGCTCAGGAGAAATGGCACATTTTCACAGTTCCCTGTCAAAGCAAAGCATCATTTCCAAGCTGTTATATTTTAAAAAAAAAAAACCAACAGTAAAAGGTACCACATATGGGAAGCGTCACAGATGTAGTCTGATGTTTTCTAAGAGTTTGGAAACCAATTTGATCTGTCCTCCCCCAAAGTAGTCAATGACAGGTGTATCTTATTTTATGTAATGGGGGGGGATTATAAAGTTCTTTTCTGGGGAGTTGGGGGTCCAATGGAATCATGTTTTAAATGCACTTTGGGCATCTTCTTCCCAACACTATAGAACACAAAGCATTCTAGAATATTCTGGTGTAAATTCTTTCTATTAAAGGAAGCATCCTCCTCATAAGATGCATTCTGGGAAGAGCCCTGGATTTGATGTCAGATGCTCTGATTTCAAATCTTACCACTAACACTTAATAGTTTTGTGAACTGAGGAAAAGTCACTTAATTTCTCTGGACCTATAAAATTAGAGAGGTGGAATTGAGGACCTTTAAGATATCCTCTGTCTAAATCTATGATTCTGTGAGCTATGAAAGCAAATGATAACCAATTTATGGCATTGGGATGTTAATCCAACTCCATTCTCCTCTTTTGCTTCCCCCCTTTTCCCCGCCTTCAGGCTTTGCATCTTCACTAGAAATGAACTTTCTCTTACATATCTTCTTCCCTAATTAGAATGGAAGCTTCTTGAGAGCAAGGACTGCTAAGATTTTTCTCTTTTTATCCCCTGTGCTTAGCATGGTGCTTGGCACATAGTAAGTGATGAATGAATGTTTTTCATTTATTCAATTCAATTCAGTTCATCAAACATTTCATATGGATTAGACATTGCACTCAAGACCTGATCAAAATTTCAAACAGCTCTGTTCTAAGTAAAACCATTCCCATCAGCCCGTCTGTTACAGCTTCTTTGGGGCCAGGCATCTCAGGTCAGGACACTCTCTACCAAGGTGACAAATAGCATTGTTCTTGAGATGCTATGAACCAACATTTTGCTTAGAGGGGACTTTATGTGTTTGCCTTGCTTCCATTAATGGGAGTTATGTGTGTATACTTGGAGGGGAATGAACCCTAGACATCATGATGCAGCCCCTGTCCAAAGTGCTGAGTGTCTATGGGGGTTCACATTTAAACTAGTCCATTGGAATAAAGACAATCCCTGCTGCACTGGAATGTCCCACCCAATACCTCCAAGTCGTTGGCTGAAAAAGTAGGGGATCGTTCAATATCTTCTCTCTCTGTTTTCAAAACTTTGCATTTCATAACCATAAAGAGAGCTGCCGCCAGCATAAGGTTATATGGTCCTCCTAGGCAAGGTATTTCAGCAATCACTCACATTTATGTTACATCTGATGACCTCCAAAGCATTTTTTCCCTTATAAGCATGCTATAAAATTGAGAAGTAATAGGTGTGGTTATCCCCATTTTATGGCTGAGGAAAGTGATGCATGGACTTGTTCCTAGTCACATATTAATAAGAGTCAGAGGCAGGACCCAAACTCAGGTCTTCTGATTCAAAACTCATTCTTTTTCTGCCTCCTGACCTGTCTAGTATTAGATAGATTGGTTGTGGATTTGAGAAGCCCGGTGGCTATTAGTTCTCTAAAGTCTGCTTTGTCTTGACTCACATCACAACCACTCTCATCCAGACCTCATTAGCTCTTGTTGGGACTGTTGGAATGGCCTCCAAATCAGTCTCCCTTCCTCCAGTTTCTCTCCACTCAATTCCATCCTCCCCAACATCTGCAAACTGGATATTCTTTTCTTTTTTTGCCTTTTTTTTTTGAGGGCAATTGGGGTTAAGTGACTTGCCCAAGGTCACATGGCTAGTGTTATGTGACTGAGTTAGAGTTTGAACTCAGGTCCTCTTGACTCCAGGGCCGGTGCTCTACTCACTGCTCCACCTCATCTCCCCGAACTGGATATTCTTAAAGCAGAGTTATGATGATGTCACTCCCAGGCAGAAGAAGCTTCTATGGTTCCCTAGCACCTCAAAGTCAACATAGAGACATTTCTGACCTTTAATAAGCCCCAGACTATTTCCCCACCTACTACACCTATTACTCACCACCAGCATGCACTCAGCATCTGAACTCAACCTGATAGCCTGGAATAGCATAAAGCATACTGGCTCTGCCGTCAGAGAATTGAGGTTCAAATCCTGCCTTAGCTTCTTAACACCTATGTGACCTTAGGTAAGTCACTTTACCTTGGACCTCAGTTTTCTTATCTGTAGAATGAAGGGGTCACACCCTAAAGTTCCTTCTATCTCAATATCTGTGATACTCTGGCATCCTATCTTTTGCCTGTGTGCCTTTGCCTGGGTTGTCCTCCATGCCTGAAAGGTTCTTCTTCCTTATCACTACCTCTTGGAAACCTTTGTTGTTGTTCAGTCTTTGTCCAACTCTTCGTGACCTCATTTGGAATTTTCTTGGCAGAGATACTGGAATGGTTTGCCATTTCCTTCTCATCTCATTTTACAGATGAGAAAACTGAGGCAAACAGGGTTAAATGACTTACCCAGGGTCACACATATAATGAGTATCTGAGGTCCGATTGAACTCAGGAAGATGAGTCTTCCCCAGGCACTCTGTGCACTATGGCGCCACCTAGCTGCCTAGTTTGGAAATCCTAGCACCCTCCAATGCTCATCTTCAGTCTTCACTCCTACCAGAAGCCTTTGCTGAATTCCCAAGTTCTTGATGCTGCTGCCCATTACTTTGTATTTCTTTTGCATATGTTATATATTTATTTATCCACATGTTTGTTTTTCTCAGTAGAATGTCAGCTCCTTGAAGGTAGAGCCTGCTTTTGCCTTTGTATGTCTAGCATAGTGCCTGGCCCATAATCAGTACTTAATAAATGCTTGCAGTGTTAAATAGAATCATACTGAATTGCACTGAATTGAATTGAATTCAGCAAAGGCTACTGTCCCACTCCAGACCACGATCCTGTGGTCCCTTCTGGCCCTGGTTACTCCAGGAAAGCTGTCTAACAGCATTCTTGCAGGGGAGGGGGAAAGGGAAGGGAAAGAACTTAGCTGATGTTTTCTATGGATGCTTCTCGCATGTAAGTCTGCAGTGAATGGGTTCCTTCCTCTCATTCCCCATTCCCCATTCAGTTACATCCTGTCTATGTAGGCCAGGACCCATTGCATTTGTGAGTTATCTTGCCATTCCTAAGTCATGAATTGGAAGGCAGCTTGATGCTTTTTGATGGTCTTACATTGGGTTTTTGGAAGTGCCATCAAGAATAAGGAAAGGAAGGGTGTCCCCAGCCCAACAATGTGAGCAATGCTTCCTGGGAGAGATTCTCCCTCTCTTAGCAGCTATCACCTCAGTCTTGATGCAGACCCACACCTGGAATGCAGATTCAGCATTGTTTGCATTGCTTTCTTTTCTTAAAAGAAGTTAATTTCTGCTTGGTGGATATCTGAAAATAAAAGTTCAGTCTATGGCCAAGAACAGGTTTTATAACTCTTGGGCAGTCATATTGTGGTGATAGATAGATGTATAGATAGATAGATGATAGATAGATAGATAGGTGGATAGATAGATAGATAGATAGATAGATAGATAGATAGATAGATGGATGGATGGATTCATAGGTGGAAAGACAGACAGATATATGGATAGACAGAAAGAGATAGACAAGTAGATAGACAGATGGATAGACATGATAGACAGATAAACAGATATAAAGATAGATAGACAAATGGATAGACAGATATAAAGACAGACAGACAGAAATATAGACAGATAGATGGATAGATGAGTAAATAGAAAGACAGATAGATATACAGAAAGACAGATAGATGGATAGACAAACAGAGAGATAGACAGATGGATATAGACAGATATATGCATAGAGAGAGATGGATAGACAGACATGTGATAGATAGACAGAAAGACAGACAGAGATATGGATAGATAGATAGATAGATAGATAGATAGATAGATAGATAGGTAGATAGATAATTATACGAAGTATAAATTAGGCAACTGAAGTCCAAAGAGATTGTCAGTCAGGCACACAAGCGTTTATTAGGCATCTATTACATGTAAGACATTGTGCTAAGCACTAGAAATACAAAGAAAGGCAAAAGCATAGTCAATGTCCTGGTCAATGACCAATATGCCAATCACTATGTGCATAAAAGATAAACAGTGTAAATGGAAGGTTATCTCAGAGAGGAAGGCATGAGCCATAGTTAAGCAGTTTGGCAAGGTGAAGGATAGTGTCAGTAGTAGAGCTAGGGTGCAAACAGGTGGTGCAGTGGATAGGGCACCTGTCCTGGAGTCAGGAGGACCCAAGTTCAAATCTGGCCACAGACACTAGTTGTGTGACCCTGGGCAAGTCACTTAACCCTTACTGCCTCAAAAAAATTTTTTAAAAGAATGGGAGATCTAGAATTCAAACCTAGGTCTTCTGTCTCCAAACCTAGTTTGCCTTCCACTAATTTACACTCTAATTTCATTGTCCAAGGAGACCTAAAATGTGTAAATTATTGTTTTTCCACCATCCATCAAAAAAAAATTAACTGCTTAAACAGGGCATATAATCAGAATATGAGGCAAGGGGTATGGGCCCCATATGTGTAGTGAGGCTCTATGTGTAGTGAGGATGCTGTCCTTATGTGTGGCTCTAAAGGAGGCTGAATAGACCTCTCTCCCATCCCCCCCCCCCCCTTCTACAAGGTATTCCCGCCAAGAGGCAAAGTAGTAGGTCAGGTTTGGAGGCCATTCTATTCTCCTCAAAGATAGGTGGTAGAGAATATTATAGATCAATATATCAATAACTAGGTTGATATAGCACTTTAAAATTTATAAAGCAAACAAATGAGATAATGTTTTCTTATTTGATCCTTACAACAACCCTGTGAGATAGGTAGAATTATCCCCAATTTACAGATGGAGACACTGAGTCAGATGGAAGTTTAATGACTTGCCCAAGGCCACATAGCTAATAAATGTCTGACAAGGGTTCAAACCCAAGGCTTCTTGCCCCCAAGTACACTGTGCCACATGGCTCCTCAGCCCCTAAATATGCTAAGCCCTAGTTTTTCATCTGCAAAACAAAGACATTGGGCCAGGTGCCTCTGGGGTTCTCTCCAGATCTGTATCTATGAAATTTCAAAAGATTCAGACCTCTGGTTGGTGTGCTGATCAGTCACAACCTCAGGAGTCTGATACTGAAGCAGATAAGCCTCCTTCCTCTCAGCACAGGGGTGGTGGACTCCAGCTATGGAATGAGGCATATATAGGAACTGACCGTGAAAAAGAGAGTTTAATAAAACATTTAAAAATATCCATCTGTGTTATGGCTTATATGTGGCAACTAGATTGTGCCTAGGTTGACATTCCCATTCACAGCTTCAAGGTTTTGTTTTCTTTTTTTAAAATGTCTCCCTTTCTTATGAGGATCGTTTTGAATATCAAAAACCCTCTAAAAATTGAAGAAGAAAAAACAGAAGTCAGAACTTAACAAATAATTCCTCCACCCCCTCGGCTAATTTGAAACAACATTCTTTTGATGGGCCAAGAAGGACTGTTAAATTTTTTAAGAGGAAAAAAAAAAAATGTCCGATAACAAAAGTCAACATGGACACAGTACACTAATTTTCAGATTGTCAATAGGCTTTATAGCCGTGCTATGTCAACATTTTGTAACAAGGTCTTCATGCCTTTGTGTTCCAATGGGACACTGTTTGCCAAAATGGAACACTATGTTTGGGCAGAAAGCATGATATCGTGCCAGTGGGTGGTCCCACCCTGGGAAAATGGGACTGACAGCTTGAATGGGTGATGTGGCTTCCCATACTGTATCTAGGAGGTGGATTGGCAGCTCTAAACTCCTAGGATATTAAAAGTTACTGATTTATTCATGCATTCAGTAAAAATTTATTGGGTGCTTACAATGTGCAAGGTACTGTGGCAGATACAAAGAGGTGTAAAACAATGCCTTACAAGGTGGGTAAGATAGAACCTCTGGGAGCCGAGAGTGGAAATGAGTCTCCTTGTACACACACACATGCGCCCACACCCACACACACATACATACACACATGCACACACACATACACACACGCATATACACACACGTGCACACACACATATACATACGCACGCACACACTCAGCTCACAATACATTTATCTATTATATATATATACATAAAAGATACTAGAGAATCATAAGTAAAATGCATTTTTATTTTTTTTCTTTTGAGAAGAGCAAGAGAAGAGAAATCACCACTTAAGTCCCTCATGTCTGCTTTTAAAATTAAGAATAGAAAACATAAAACTCTATTCAACGAAATACAACAAATTATGATCTAACGACCATTAAGGAAGCGAACAAGAGACCGAGAGGAAATAGGGAGAGAGGGAGAAGGATGAGGAATGAGGGACAGGAGGAGAGAGGAAGGAACCCTGATATTCGAAAACTAGGAGAGAAGCAGGGGTTTCTTTCCCCCACCTGGAAACAGATTGCTAGTTTGCTGCAAAAGGAATTAGAGAGACAAAAACTACTGTTTGTTATATTGTCCATTTTTCAAATGCACAGGCATTGCATTGAAAATACATTTAATTCCCATGCAAATTGAAAACATAAGCATCCTTGGAATCTGCACTTGATTTTCTTTTTGGAAGGTGTTTGACATTTGGTTTTATTTTACAAAAATGAACATCTTAATATGATAGTCTCCATACAAAGCATAAATCCTCAATAGGTTTCATGTTTTCAAGTATTTCATTTCAACAGAAAGACAATACATTTCATCTCAAGCTGAAAGACAATAACCACTAGCCCCCTGCTCTAAAAAGCACGAAGTGCCGTGACTCCTTTTCTTCATGAGGATGTGTTGCCTTCATTGTGTAACACACCCATTTTTGACCTTTAGGAGGTGGCCATTGAGCTTCAAAAAGCCTTTCCATATCTATTGACATAAATGAGGTCATTTCTGTAAGGTTGATTAAATATCATAGAGTAATGGCAAATCACTGGCCTGGCATCAGGATACCTAGGTTCAAGGTCAACTTCTGCCACTAACTTGTTTAAATGAAATGTTTAACTCTTTAAGCCCCAACTTTGTCATGTACCAAATCAGCCAATTAGACCAGATGATAGAGAAGGTACCTTCAAGCTATTTTTAAAAATCTATCCTATTCTATTCTGTTCTATTTTATTCCATTCCATCCCATTCTATTTTATCCTACATCCCATCCCATCCCGTCCTATTCTCCAATTCTGCTCTGTTCTATCCTGTCCTGTCTTAATCTGTTCTCTTCTGTTCCTTTCTATTATAAGCTAAGCCCAGGGCCAGAGGTTTTCCAAGTCAGCTCTAAGTATCAAATGAGGCAATAAATGAAAAGTTCTTTGTAAACTCTATAGTGCCTAGAATGCTGTAGGCACTTGATAAGTATTTTCTTTAATTAAATTGTGGCAGGCAGGAAAAGATGGAGGAGCAAGGTGACAAAGGGCTTATAGTAGCTTCTGAGACCAGCTGGGTGACCTTAGACAAATCACTTAACCTCTCTGAACCTATAAATCCCTCAGTCTAAAAAGTGAGGGGATGGGCAAAATGCGTTCTAAGATTCTCTCTAAGATTCTAAATCCGAGATTCTCGGTCACACATTGTCAAGACTAATCCTCATTGACTGGGGCTCTTCACACAGTACGAAGCTGGAATTATGGTTCCAGATCTAGCTCTTAGGAGGGTCATGTGACCTGAGGTTGCCCCCATTTGGTGGCTGAGATCTCTTACTGTGTCCCAGCCTTCTTCCTCCTAGTCCTAGAATTCTAAAGAAATGGCTCAGATCCATTCAGGTTGGCTTTTTCCAGGGAAGCTCAGGTTTCATTGCCTCCCTTAGTGATCCACAAGGAGGGGGTTAAATAGCCCATTAGTTAAATTTGCAGATGAAGTCGTTGTGCTAGGTGTCCAGGGCCCTGGAAGGGTAGAAATAATACTAAAGGAAATGTGAACAGGAAGTGGCAAAAATAGGAATCAGTCTTGGCAAAGGAGGGAATGCGGGTTAATGTCGTTTAGGGCAAATTTCATCTGAACTTCAGATGTTCCCTCGGAAAGGAGACCTTAAGAAGAAAAATAATTCAGGAAGGCCTTGGACAGACACAGGACTGAGGGCTATTTGAATAGCAGAGACTGCTGGGGGCAGAGATGCTTTTTTGGTCAGGTCATCCGTTTACAATATGATTTCTAGGCTTTGAATGGTCCAGAGCTTTAGGATTTGCAGCTGGGTTGCTCAGTGGATAGATAGCATGTTGGCCTGGAAATCAAGAAGATGTGAGTACAAATCTTACCTCAGACGTTGGATCGTTGCGTGACCTTGGGCAAGTCACTGCATGACACTCAGCCTCAGTTTCCTGATCTGCAGAATAGGTGTAATAAGAGCGCTTAACTTACAGGGTTCTCATCGAGATCAAATAAGAAAGATTACAGAAGGCACTCTCAGACCTTAAAGAGATATCTATAAATGCTAGTTATCATCATCTTTCATTACTATTGTTTCTGCGAGTTTGTATTGGAGGCTGGGCCTAGGTCAGAGTTCTGGCTGTGACAGTGATTATGACTTTGGACTTTGGATTTCATTTCATCTTTTAATGTTAACTGAGAGGTGAAGTTCTAGTTGGCAGAGAAACTCGGTTGTACATCTGTGATAGATATGAGCTCAGGAATGTAGGAGGCTGTTGCAAAAGGTTTAGTGTCGTTTTAAGCAATTAAAAGCCATTAAATCTTAAAACCACACTAGCATGCCCTGTCTGACCTCTTTGCTGGAGGTGAGCATCAGGGGCTCCACAGTCATCCAACAGGTGTTTATCTGAGGCCATTCAATAAGTATTGTGATTCCCATCTTGCAGATGAGGAAACTTATGCAAACTTAAGTCATCTCCTCCATGGTCACAGTTCATAAAGAGAATTTCTTCTCAGAACTCTATCTTACTCTTCATGAGTAAGCTCCATAGCCTTGGGAAGAATGACTCATCATAAGCACCTTCAAAGTGTCTCTGGACCTCAATTTCCCACTTTGTAAAACAGGCTGTATGTTTGAACTCACAGGGTTACCATGAAGATCCTATAGAAAACAAATGCAAAAATCCTTTTGAAAACCTCAGCATGAGGGGTTGGTAACTATTTTTGCCAATAAACATGGTACCGGAAGCATTGTCCCCATGAATCCCGAGGCTATGGTGCCTAGAACTTCTGATGTTCAGAATTTTGTACTTCCCTGCAGTGTCCAGAAGAAGTTAGCTAGTATGAAAGGGAGAAAAATTCTCTTTTAACTCTCTCTTTTAAACCTTTAGTAGGTCCTGGCAACTTGTCAATAACATCCCCTTTGAGATCCGTGGTCCTACTTTCCAACTCAAAATGAAATGGCCAGTTTTTGAATGATTGTTGTATATCTACCCATGAGGAGTCTGTTTTTTTCTGAAATTTTAAAAATTAACACCATTTAATTAAATTAACATTTAATTTAATTTTATTTCATTTAATTCATTTAATTTAAATTAACATTTAAAAATTAACTGAAATTTTAAAAATTTAAAAATTAACATTAGGAACATTAGCATTTCAAGTGACCTGCTGTCACTGATGACCCTGGAAATCTGGAAATGATTTTCATGGAGGACATTGGTAGCTTCAGTCTGTGTTGGGTGGTATCAACATGCCATTATGACTTTGGAATGGGGGAAATCAGGGTGTCTTGGAGGAGTTCCGGTTTTCTAGATAGGAAAGGGGGACCAGGTTGCCCCACAAAGAAGTCCCATGACCTCCCTCCTTTTCTCTTTTGCAGCTGTTGGTAAATATCAATGATCTTTTACCATTCCCTACTTATTCTTCACATTACTATTCCTCTTTCTCTTTCCCTCCTCTCTCTCTGTCTCTGTTGGTCTCTGTGTGCCTGTGCCTCTGTCTCTGACTCTGTCTGTCTCTGTGTCTGTGTCTGTGTCTCTCTGTCTCTTTCTGTCTGTCTGTCTGTCTCCCTCTCTCTTTCTCTCTCTCTCTTCTCCATATCTGTCTCTCTCTCCTTCTTTCCCTCTCTGCCCCCCTTCCCTCTCTCTCTGTATTCAAGGCAGAGGCTCTGCCCACAGATGAGCTGGCATTTGTCATCTCTCTAACCACCGGAAATTTAGATCAATCACCTTTGGATGTCTTCACCATCCAGTTTGCCAAGGGACGTCTTGGATTTCGCCGGGCAGCGGGTGGTATGGACCACTTCCCACTTCCCTGAGTCTCATCTGCCCTGGGAATTTGGGGAGTTCTCTTTCCCCGATTTTGTATCACTCTCCTGACCCTGTGAAGGGAGAGCAACTGTGGTTTTACAGTGAAGAGATTGGGCTGATTTGCTCTGTAAAGAGCCTGGTTGCTAAGCATCTCTGTTAGGAGAAAAGGGAAAGTAACAGAAAAGCCCAGCTGGTGCTCTGGGGTTCCACAATAGACACTGGGTTTGTTGGACCTCAAACAGCACTATATTTTTAAAAAACCCAATCTGCTATTCAGTGAAGTTTTAAAACACTCTTTTATATTTTAGATAATAAAGCTAGAAATTATCTAACAACCTAAGCGCTGCTTAATAAAAAGGGGGCCTGATGAGCCAGCCACCTGGTTTGTCTTTGCCAAGTTTACATCACCGAGCCATACAGAGCAGCGGGCCCGGAGTCAGGACACCTGATTTGCAGGCCTAATTCTGCTGCTGTGTGGCTAGCCTTCTCTGGGCTTCTGTTTACTCATCTCTAGAACATAAGCAGAGGTCTTCTTTGGTGGTGGGCACCTATAATCCCTACCAGGGAGGCTGCAGCTTGGAGAGGAGCCTGGGGATTCTTAACTGCAGTGTTCTAAACTGATTGGATGTCTACACTAAATCGGGCTTCAGTGTAGTGAGCCTGGAAGAGCAAGCTGCCTAAGGTAGACAGACCAGTCCAAGTCAGAACCAGGGAAGATTAGAGCCCCATTTAGTGGACTTGGGCTCATTGAGTAACCACAGCCTGGTTAAGAAGGCAAAAAAAAAAAAGGTCCAAAGTCCTGCCTCTGACACCTGTGTGGCCATGGGCAAGTCATTAATCTCCATGGTTCTTGGTACCCTCAACTTTAAAATAAGGGTATTGGACTAGAAAACATTGGGGGGTCCCTTAGCTTTATGAGTTCTTTGGAGCATTAACATTCTGGGTACAGAACTGGGGAATCTGTGGCCTCGAGGTCATATGTGGCCTTCTAGGTCTTTGGGTGCAGCCTTTAGACTGAGCCCAAGTTTCACAGAACAAATCCTTTTATTGAGGGGATTTGTTCTGTGAATTTTGGATTTAGCACTTCATGACCTAGAGGGCCACAAGAGGCCTCAAGGCCCCAGATTCCCTATCCCTGGCTCGGGGAGCTCCCAGGATCTCAGATCTGATGGAAAACCAAGGCTGGAATGGTCTTCCCACTCACCAGCTCCGTTGGTCCCTTCCAGGTTCATATCAGCTGCCACCTCCTTTCTACAAGAGATCTTTCCTGGACACCTCACCCCCAATTGTTAGTCCCCCCCTCCCCCAAAATGACTTTGTAGGTGTTTAGTGTTTGGTTTTCTGTGTCCTCACCTGTAGAATATAAATTCCATGAGGGAAGCTTGAGAGAAACTGGGCCATCTTTATCTTTGTATACCCAAGTCTACCCTAGCTCCTTGACCGTAATAAATGCTGGTACAAGATGAATAAGAAGCAGCTAAGATGTAGTGGGTAGAGTGTTGGATCTGGAGTCAAAAAGACCTGAGTTCAAATCCTGCCTCAGATTACATACTAACCAGGTGACCCTACACAAGTCATTTGACCTCAATCTGCCTTAGTGTCCTCATTTTAAAAATGAGGATAATAATGACACCTACTTCTCAGGATTGTTATGAGGATCAAACACAATAATAGATTGTACCAGATTAACCTCATGGTTAATGACATGGTTCCACTAGATTGATTTTAGCAAAACATTTGACACAGTTGTCTTGCTCTCAAAAACAAGATAAAAACATATGTATTAGACAGTAGGTAAACTCGGAACTAGCTGTGTGACCTTGGGGAAGTCACTCAACCCCTATTAGCCTCAATTCCTCACCTGTAAAATGAGGATGCTCCAGTATCTTTGCCAAGAAAACCCCGTGGGCTGTCCATGGGGTCACATAGAGTCAGACGTGACTGAATGACTGAAAAGCAGCATCGAGGAACAAAACTCAGGATGAAGCGAATAGCCAGACTCAAAGGGGAGCCATTAGTGGTTCACTATCAGATTGAAGGGGATCTCTAGTAGAGTGTCCCAGGGATCTTTGCTTGGCCTTGTACTGTTTGACATTTTTATTGATAACCTGGATGAAAATCATAGATGACATGTTTACAAATTTGCAGATGATACAAAGCCAGGAACTCATGAGAAGACGAGATCCAAAAAGATCTGCACATACTGTAGCACTGAGTGAAGGCCCTTGAGAGCTTTATAAAAAGTCTCATGAAGCAATCCACTGTTGTGTGTGAGAGAGAACAGTTAGAGGATCGATCTAGGGAGTAGGGGTGGGAGGCAGGAAGATGTGAATTCAAAACTTTCTGATACCTACTAGCACCATGACCTTGGACAATTCACTTAATCATTCAACGTTCTGGATCAGGAACTAGATTAAAATGTAATTGAGAAATATTTAACAAAATAAATAAAAATATGATAGAACCTTTTGTTGTTTGTATTCCACTCTTAGTAACCCTATTTGAGGTTTTCTTGGCAGAGATACTGGAATGGTTTGTCATTTCCTTTTCCAACTCATTTTACAGGTGAGGAAACTGAGGAAAACAGAATTAAGAGATTTACCCAGGATTACATAGCTAGTAAGTGTCTGAGGTCGGATTTGAACTCAGGAAGATGAGTCTTCCTAATTCCAGACCCAGCGCTCTATCCATTGTGCCGCCACCTAGCTGCTCTATAATAGAACATATGTAATGTTAATATGTGATTTTCTAAGTCAATATGTTGCTGTGCTCCTATTTACTGCTTAATGGCCCTCATTTCTACTTGAGTTTGACACCATTGCATATGGGCAATGTTCTCTGATTTTTAGTTACAATGGAAGTGCTGACTTGCCATGGTAGAGGGTGTTTAGTCACATGGAAGTTCTCTATAGGTGAAATCACAGGTCCTTTCCCTACCACTACCATCTCTCATAAACCTAGTGAGATGACAGATTTAGAGCTGAAAGGGCCTTCAGGGATCATCTGATTCAACCCCTTCATTCTATTTATTTGGAAACTGAGGCTCAGAAAGGTTAAATCACCTGCCTGACATTACATAGCTAGTAGGTGGAAGAGATAGGATTCAAACACTGATATTTCTGCTCCAAGTTGAGCACTATTCACCACTCCTGCTTTCTCTTACATGTCATGAAATCCTTGAAGGATGCATCAGTTGAGTTTTTGTCTTTGTATTTCCAGGATTTAGCACAGTGGCTGGCACATTGTTGTTGTTCAATTGTTCAGTTGTGTCCAAGTCTTAGCACACCAATGCTGCCCATGGGGTTTTCCTGACAAAGATGCTGAAGTGGTCAGCCATTTCCTTCTCCAGTGGAGCACCTAGTACATGGCATAGTAGTTGCTTTATGAATATTGATTGGTTGATCCCAAGGATAGATCAGGAAGCAATGGGCTGATGGCACAGGAAAGTGGACTTATACTCTAAGTAAAAAAAAAAAATTCTTAAGAATTACTTCTGTCCCAAAGCAAAATGGAATACTGTAGATAGATAGTGAATTGCCCCTCCCAGGAGACCTTTCAGCAGAGGCTAAGTGATCCCTTGTTTAGTATGTTATAGAGAAGCTCAGAGGTGAGTTTGGTGAGATGGCCTCAGAGTTTCCTTCCAATTAAGTCTGTAATCACAGCACTATCCAATTATGGGATCTTTGATTCAGAATCAGAAGAGACCTTTGTTGTTGTTGTTCAGTTGTTTGCAATCATGTTGCATTCTTCATGACCTCATTTGGGGGTTTTCTTGGCAGAGATACTGGAGTGGTTGGCCATTGTTCTCCAGTTCAATTTACAGTTGAGGAAACTGAGGCAAACAGAGTGAAGTGACTTGCCCAGGGTCACACAGCTAGTAAGTGTCTGAGGCCAGATTTGAAATCAGGTCTTACTTATTCTACTGTACCATCTATCTGCCCTGAAGTGACCTTAGAAGATATGCCTTGATAAGAATTATTTTTCAGGGGAAAAGGAACCAGACCTTTGTTAAGTACCTATTATGTTCCAGATACTGTGCTAAGGGCTTTACAGATATTATAAATAGAAAGGTTTAGTAATTTATCCAAGGTTACACAACTAGTAAATGCCTGGGGCCACTAGGTGGCACCACATTGTGCATAGAGCCCCAGATGTCAGGAAGTTAGGAAGACCCATCTTCCTGAGTTCAAATCCTGCCCCAGATACCTTAGTAGCTCTATGACCCTGGGCAAGTCACTTAACCCAGTTTGCCTCAGTTTCCTCATCTCTAAAATGAGCTGGAGAATGAAATAGCAAACCACTTCAATTTCTTTGCCAAGAAAACCCCAAATGGGGTCATGAAGAGTTGGACATGATTGAACAACAAATGTCTGAGGCAGGATGTGAACCCAGGTTTTCCTGACCCGAAGTCCAAACTCCTATCCACTATGCCTCATAGAGACTCTTCACTTGCTCCCACCCTCCGTCCTTCCCACAAATCCATTGCATACCAGGGGAAGACTCAAGTCCCCAAGCAGTCATTCTTGTTTCCAAGCCATGGCATGATAAGCCCACATCTTAGTTACATTTTTAGCAATAAGTATTTTCCCTGGAAGACTTTAAGGTTCACAAAAAGTCATTCTGCTATTTAAATATAGAATAGTAACATATTTTAATAATCATGCCCTGGGGCATAGTTTTTTCTGTTGCATGAGAAAATAATGGTCAAAACAGCCCTCAGCCAATTGCCAAATTATGTAAAAATAATGAAAAGAAATCTGTTCCTGGGTGTCTTCCTGACCATGTTGAGCCACCGTAACTGTGGTGATCAATCTAAAATTAACATACTCTCCCCCCACTCTGGAAGAAAATAAAGGTCTGAGTCCATTATTCACTTCCAGAGGGCTTTCAGTATTCGAAAGGTAGCATTGGGTTAGACAGACAAAGCACCATTTTCATAGCCTAATGTTAGGAGTGGGCACTGGATGGTTGCACTGGGTTCCATATAAGGGAGGCTACAGGGTACAGAGGGAAGTTGACTGGACTGAGAGTCAGAGGGCCTGGGTCTGGGTTCAATTCATGGGTCTACAATGAATTACTCGTGTAATTTGGGGGCAAGTCTATCCCAGTGGTGAAAGCAATAAAATAACTCTGGAGTCAGAGGGCCTGAACCCTTGGAAACCCACCTCTCATGCCTGCTATGTGGGAGAACTTGGGCAAATTACTTCACATCCCTGGACCTTGGCTTCCTCATCTGTAAAATGAGTAGGTTATACTAGATGACTTTTACAGTCTCTCTCAGGTCTAAATTCATGATCCTATGATCCAAACTCTACCTTCTCTGCTTGCTGCCTGTGCAACTTTGGGCAAGTGGCTTCAGTTTTCTGGCCCTGACTCAGTTTCCTCATCTGTAAACTAAAGGGATTGGACTGTACCATCTCAGAAGCCCCTTCTAGCTTTAAATGTTGGGATCCTTTGGATTCAATAGGCTAGAAGAAATTCCTTTAGGGGTCCTCTCCAGAAATTATTAAATGTCTCTAGTATGTAAAGCCCTGAGGATAATAAAACAAAACAAGACAAAGGGAAACAAAGCCATAAAGATGCCTGCCTTCATGGAGCTTGCCTTCATTGTGTAAGTACCTGGGGCAAACAGCAAGTTCATCTATACTATGGCCTCTGCCACTTTAGAACTCCTGCTTCTAGTCTCAGCTAAAAGGGGCTCTGGAGACAGTGTCTGCTCTGTGGAGAGAGCGAAATAGGTAAGGGAATTAAAGAACAAGAGGTCCAATTAGAGGAGGGGGGTAGGATAGAAGGAGGGAAGAGATTAGAGAAAGAGAAGGCAGGAAGGGAGAGGGAGAGAGGGAGAGAGAGAGAGGAGAGGAGAGGAGAGGAGAGGAGAGGAG
>CM053588.1:48418950-48436274 GCA_028646515.1 Pseudochirops corinnae
CTCCTCCTCCTCCTCCTCCTTCTTCTTCTCCTTCTCCTTCTCCTTCACTTCATCTTCTTTCTTTCTTTTTCTTCTCTGTAGTAGTAGTAATAGTCATAGTCATAGTAATGGTTGTACTGGTACTAGTAATTGGTGGAGAGAGTGCACTAACTATGGAGTAGGCTGGGATGGGGATCAAGCAAGACTTACTATAGGCACTCCTGAGTCCCAAAGGGACCTAGGGGTCCTAAGAGAATGAGGTGGGGAGGGAGAGCACTCCAAGTATGTGTGAAGGCACCCAGAGGAGAGATAGAAAACCAGACAGAGGAAACTTGGCATGGAATGAGAGGATAGAGCCAAATTGTGAAGAGTATAAGGGAAGGCTTGCATTTTATCATGGAGGTGATAGGCAGCCACTGAAGACCCTTATGCAGAAACATACTCAAACCTGTGTCTTAGGAATGTCACTTTAGGAATATGTGTATGTATACATACATACATATATATCCACACACATATATATGTATGTATGCTATCTAATACAGTATTCTCTATTCAATATAAATTTTAAAATTACTATATATACTATCGAATATATTATATATTCTATATGGTTTATTACATTGTATATAACATGCTATATATTCTATATATAGTTTATTGTATTTGATATAATATCCTATATATAAATATAAACAATGGTATATGTAGTGTTAGTATAATATAATCTAATTTAACGATCTACATCCCAAGATGCTTTTTAGCTCTCAGCTTCCTCTGAGTTACAGTCTGTGACTCTCCCATCCCTAGGGGTGATCAGCATTTAAGGCTTCTTCCTTCTGCAGCTCCATGTATTCTGACAGCACATATAAATGTATAGCACTTAAATAATTTATTTTGATGGAAATGAAACAGTTGCATAACTTATTCATCAATCACCGTTATCTGCAGAGGAGATAAAATGTCACTTCTTTGACGCCAAACTTTCCAAAGAGATGAAAAGGTTGCATAGAGAAAAAAAGCAATACCATTTTTAAAATGCAATAAAAAGAGGCAGGCATCTTACATATTTACAGATTGTCCAAGAGATAACAAATATGAAGGATTTTTCCCCCCATCTTTTGGGTTCCCTGTTCACTTCAATATACTTTTGGCCTCTTCAAAGAGGACAATTGGAAGCCTTTGGGAAGAACCTGGCACTTGGAGTCTAGTCCATAGAGTTGAACTATTAATATGACCTGCTTTGTAGTCTTCAATACTTTTTTTCATGAATATTGGTCCTTTCTGTCCCATTAGGTTGCGTGTTTGTCTAGGTCAAAGATCACATCTTAGAATTTTCTCATTCTCCTCATAGTGTTGGGAGCAAAGAAAATCAGGGGGAATAATTACTTCCCAATGTAGCCTGTTCCACTCTGGAATAGCTTAAATTGGTAGGAAATTTTTCTTTAAATGGGCTTCTTGCTGACACTCCATCTCCTGCCTCCATGCTTTTGCATAGGCTGTCCCTCATGCCAGGACATGATTTTTGTTCCTTCTCACCTCTGCTCCTGACTTCTCTGGCCTTATCTGAGACCCAGCTGAAATCTTATGTTCTGCAGGAGGTCTTGTCTGGTTTTTCTTGTTGCTCATCCCTCCTCTATGAGATTATCTTCCATGTATACTTTATATATCTTGTATGCAACCTAGTTATTTACATGTGATTTTTTCCATTAGAATGTGAGCTCCTTGAGGACATTTACCACATTTTTGGCCTTTCTTTGTATCCATAGCACTTAGTACAGTGACCGGTACATTTTGTTAGTCATGTCTTACTCTTCATGATCCCATTTGGGGGTTTTCTTAGCAAAAATACTAGAGTGGTTTGCTATTTCCTTCTCCAGCTCATTTTACAGATGAGGAAACTGAGGCCAACAAGGTTAAGTGACTTGCCTGGGCCAGACAGCTAGTAAGTATATGAGGCTAGATTTGAACTTATGTCTTCCTGATTCCCGGACTGTTGGTTTATCCACTGCATCACCTAGCTGTCATGGCTGGTACATAGTAAGCACTTAATAAATGCTTATGGAGTGATTGCTGCTCTGTAGCTTTTATCCATTGCTACTAGTTCTCCCTCTAGAGGCAAACAGAAAGTTTCTTTCCCCCTTTCACATAATAACTCTTCAAATTAATTTTCTTCCTGTCTCTTCCCCTTCTACCTCTCACAGGCTAAACACCTCTAGTTCTTTTAATTGTCTCCCATGTGACATAATCTCAAAATCCTATACTAGCCTGGTCACATAGTTCTGGATACTTTCCAAATTACAGTTTCATTCCCATAACTGAACATACTACTCCAGGTGTGATAAGACCAGGGCAGTATATAGGGGGACTTGTCACCTCCCTGATCTAGAATCATGTAATCATAGAGTTAGATTTGGAATCAGTCAAGCAACCAGAATTTATAAAGCACCTACCAAGTGCAGAGCCCTGTGCTAGACCCTGGGGATACAAAGCCCTACCGTAGCACAGTCCCTGCCCCCAGGGAGTTTACAATCCAGCAGATGGGATTAGGATATGTACACAGCTGGGCACACTACAAGATAACAACTGAGACGAGAAAAAGATAGATGCAGACAAGATGTGGAGGAGGAAAACCTTTTCAGCTGCAGATGGTGAGATGAGGTTAGTGGGGATTACTCATGGTTTGATGGAATTGGGCCCTGGGCTGGCAGATGAAGAAGGAAAATCATTTTTAATAGGCAGAGATGGCAAGGGAGGGCAGTCCCAGAGAGCTTGCCTATATGAATGCATAAGAGTAGGAGCTATACACTGAGTGAAGAAAGATGTCAGGAGCTTGGGTCTGGCTGGAAGATTCATTGTGTACAGGAGAGTAATGGGGAACTAGGCTAGAAATCCTACAGTGGAGTCTTAAATGGTAGGATCAAGAACCTTTAGTTTATCCTGGAAACAATTGGGAGCCACAGTTTCTTCCTTTGCTATTTAAACATGTCTGCTCCACTTGTTAGAAATTAAGAGAGTAACAGAAATTTCTAGCAATTATTTACTAGGAAACTAGTCATCTGAGGTACAGGAAGAGGACTCTTTTCAAATGGGGGGAAAAAGCAAGTTGTTAGGGACCTTAACATAATACTAACCATTTCATGAGTTTTCTGGTCATCTTTCCCTACCACTCATAGGTCCATAGGATTTTAAGCTTAAAGAAAATTTTAGGACGTAAATTTGGAATAGGGCCTTAGAACATAAAATGTCAGAGCTAGGGAGAGGACTTAGAATGTAGAATATCAGAGCTGGGAGGGACCTTAGGGCATAGACTATTAGCTGTGGGACAGACCTAAGAATATCAGAGAACATCAGAGCTGGAATGGGCTTTAGAATATAGAAAGTGGAGCTGTGAGGAATGCTGGTATTAAAAGAGCTTTTAGAACTTAGAACATCAGAGCTAGAAGGCCCCTCACAATATAAAATATTGACCTAAAAGGACTCTTAGAACATAGAACATGGAAAGTAGGAGTAGAAAATAAAATCTTAGAGTTTAGTACAATAAATCTTAGAAATAAGGACCTGAGACCTTAATCCAATCCCCTCATTTTATGGGCTTGGAATTGGGGACCTAGGGTGGTTTCCAGGAATGAAAGGAGTTCAGGCCGAGTTTGGTAACTTATCCAAGACCACACGTATAGTTTGGAGTCAGGTATGTTACTGGCAATTAAAAATAATTATGGAAAAACAAAAAATTAAAATGCTGCCCTTTTATCAGGGCATTTTTATTAGGCCACAGGATTCTCCTGAAATCATGGTCATAGACCTTGTCAAGTCTGCATGCATGGGCACGGGAAGGCAGATGGATGCAGGAAGGAGCTGTCTGCATCACCCCATCACCAAATTGGAGCCCAGTTTGTGAAAAGGGCAATAGCATTACTCAGATTATGTCCCCTCAGTCACCTAGCCCTTGCTCTGGGACTTGGCTTTAATTCTGTTTTAATAATAGGTGTTAAATATATGTGAAAACAAAATTCATTTTGCAAACAAAGCCTCTTAAGGTGCAATGATTTGATGGCTGGTGGTTGGGTTTTTAAGAAAATGTTTCTTGTGGTCAGGGGGACAAGGGGAGGAGGATTTCTGGGTTTGTTTGTTTTCTTACTATTTTTGGATTATTTTCCTGGCAACATGGAGGAGAATTGATCATCCTAGATGGAAAAAAAAAATCTTGCTTGGAAATTGTTTTGCTCTCCGGTTAGTACAGAACATGGGTTTGCAAAGAAATCATGCTAATTTCAAGACACTCTTTCTGGTTCCTAATAACTTGCTTTGTTCCCCTTTTGAAAAAAGTTCTTTTTTTGTATCATAGAGGACTAGTTTACTAGTAAATGGTTTCCAGAAATTTGGATTACTCTCTCAGTGTTCTAGACTGAGCAGCAAGAGGACTTTTCCAGGGTCACACAGCTGGTGCGTGTCAGCAGCAGGACTCAAATGGGTCCTCCTCGATTCAAGGGCAGCCCTCCCACCCACTATGCTAGGCTACCGCAATGGCACATATGTCAAGGAAACGTTTTTCAGCTTCTAACATGCACCAGATCATGAAATCACAGCAACAGCACCACCACCAACTATCATTTCTAAAGCACTTTAAGATTTACAAAGCACTACGTTAATGTTGTTTCATCTGATTCTCCCAGCAACTCTATGAGGTAGGTGCTATTATCTCCATTTTACAGATGAGGAAACTGAAGGCATGAGGTTAGATGATTTGCCCTTTTCCACAGTCCACACAGCTGAGGCAGAATTCTAATTCAGGTCTTCATGACTCCCAATTCAGATCTCTCTCCACTGGGACAGTTATCTCAGTAGAATATATTTCTCCTCATCCTTTGTTGGAAACAATGCCCAGCCTCTAACACATACTTAATCTAGCAGGTTTGGTTGTCGCCTGCAACTGGGAAGCTAAATGCTCACCTCATTCCTCTTGTAATAGCTGAAAATAGGGCTATACAATTTCAAGGAAAATGGAAGAAATTATATGAGATGAATTTAAGATCATGTAACCTGGAGTTATGTGAACAATAACCCAACCCAGTTTAGAGTTATTTCCAATAAAGTGGACCTTGTACCTAAGTCAAAGGAAAGGTGGAAGAGAAATTTAACTAGGCTTTGCACTCAGGTTTAACCATTTTCAGTAGCTTTAATCTTCAATGAATGTATTTGGTGGCCAGGAATTCTTTATTACCTAAGTCAAGATCAATGGAACTGTGGCAGGAGTAGGGACTAGGAAGGACCCCTGGCTATGTTAGAAATCGGATGCAGTCTCAGGCTGCATCAAGGGAGGTACAAACAGCATCTAGGAGTAAAGAAGTGATAGGGTGCTCTACTTTGCCTTTGTCAGATCCACCTCTTAAGAAGAAAATTGGTAAATTGGAGTGACTTCTTCAGGATCAGAGATGTCTCCAAGAAGGATGAGCTGTCTTCATAAGGGGCATGACTTCCCCCTTCCTTTGAAGAACTCAAGAGAATTTTGGATGGCCACTTCCTGGAGATAGTCTAGATGGGAATCTTGTTATAGTCTGAGTTGGGGAGTGGGTTGAACTTAATGGCCAACAGGGTCTCTTCTACTCTTTTGTGATTTTGATTCTTCCAGAATTTTCTTTCTATCAGATCTAACACTGGTCTTAGGGGGTTTTCAAAGTTGGCCAGTCTCTTGATCTCTGGTACCAACCTACCCAACATGCTGGACAGCAGCAAGTTATCCCATTTGACTGCTCTAATCATTGCTCAGCCAGGCTTTTATTTTATTTTCATTTCTTTTTGTTTGTGTAGATATAAGTCATCCTTGATGGTCAACAAATAGGACAAATAAATTACTGAGAAGTTAAGCCAAGTCAAGTCAGGTTAGTTGTCTTCATCATTTTGGAAAAACAGTGGTGCAGTGGATAGAGGGCCAGGTCTGGAGTCAGGAAAACCTGACCTCAAATCCATCTTCAGACACTTCGTAGCTGTGTGATCCTGGGCAAGTCACTTCACTCCATTTGCCTCAGTTTCCTCATCTGTAAAATGAGCTACAGTACCTTTGCCAAGAAAACCTCAAATAGGGGCACAAAGAGTTCAACTGAACAACAGCTGCAGCAGCTGTCAGTAATCACACTGATTTCCATTTCATTGGCAAAGACAAATTCTCCAGTCCAGATCTGAGGCCCTGTCTAATCCTGAGTTAATGATGCATCAGCCAAGCATTCAAAGAGAAAGCCTTACAGCCTCACCGACTGGTGACTTACACCACTCCAGCTAAGCTGAAACAAATACAAACTAATAAAGCAGGATTTCACTAATTCACCCTAATGACCAAAGGGGCTCCATTATCCAGAGAAGACAAAAAAATTAAAAAGGAGATTGTAGACTATAAATCTGCTTTATTGGACCAGGAAGGTAATTGAATAGTAAGTTATTCTTTAATTCATTGTCATAAGTGCTTTATTAAGGTCTGGTTGTTGAACAAATGGGCCCTGGTAGAAAACCTGGGAAAAGGCAAGAAGTAATTTCATAGTATCTAAAACCAGAGGCAACCTTAGAATTCTAATAATAATGATAATAATAATAAGAAGAAGAAGAACATTAATATTATGCTTTACAAGTCTAACATTATTTGATTCTCACAACAACTCTGGGAGGTGGGTGCTGTCATTATCCCCATTTGACGGTTGAGGAAACAGAGGCAGGTAGAGATGGAATCACTTACCTAGGCTTGTACATCTGGTAAGTGCCTGGGATCAAATCTAGTCCAATATTCTTATTTTCCATTAGAATATGAACTCCTTGAGTATATGGATTATTTCATTCTTTGTGTGTGTCTAGAATTCCCCAGAGTTGTGGCTGGAGACTAGACTCGTATTTTATTGCTATAGGGAGCAAGGATGTCAAACACGGATCAGTTCATACCACTTGTGCAGCTAAACCAGATTAAAATGTAATTGGGAAATAGTTAACACAATAAAGAATTCAATACAATATAGATAATGTTAATTTGTGGTTTTCTAAGTCACTGTGCAACCTTCAGAGATCAATTTCTATTTGAATTTGATACCACCCAGCCTAGAGAACTGGCCCAGGGTCACATAGTCTATGGTATGAGGTGAGCCTCGAAATTGAGGCCAGCTTTATATCCTATACACCTGGCACATGACTGGGTACCTGGTAGATGCTTAAGAATGTTCATTGATTGATTGGTTTGAAATGGAGGCCTAGAGAGAGGCGATGGCTCACCCAAAGCCACATCATTTTGGTACGAGAGTATTCCGATTTAAATTCAGTGTCCTTAATGTCTTGACTGGCTGTTGTTTCTCCTCCATGTCCTTCCATCTCCAGCCTCCTAATCTTTGCAGGGACTGTCCCTTCATTCTTGGAATGCCCTTCCTCCTCACTTCTACTCCTTAGAGTCTCTAGCTTTCTTAAAGGCTCAGATTAGGGGATGAAGCTTGGCTTAGTGGAGAGATTGTCAGATTGAGAGTGAGAGGACCTGGACTTTGCCACATACTAATTAGATATTATTATTATTATTGCTGCTGGTACTATTGCTTTGTTGTTGTTGTTGTTATTAATTTCTACTTTTACTTACGGAGAACTGGGGAAGTTTACCCTGAAGAAAAGACATGACGGTTGTCTTGAGATTAGTATTATTGATATATTACATGATATATATGTATATACCATATGTTGTTGTTAATAATAATAGTAGCATAATGATATAAAGGACAGTATAGCACCCAAGAGAAGATTGTCAGATTTGAAACTAGAAGACCAAGGTTCAAGTCCAGGTCCTCTATTAACTAGTCACCACCTTGGTCATTTTACTCCATGCAGATCTTGGTTTTCTCTGTAAAACTGAAATAAATCAGATCTATACGAATAATCATAGAATTATTGTGAGAATCATATGATAACATATAGGGCTGTGAAAACTTAAAGCATTGTAGACAGGGCAATTCTCCTCTTCCTGCTCCTGCTCCTGCTCCTCCTGCTTCTCCTCTTCCTCCTCCTCTTCCTCCTGCTTCTCCTCCTCCTCCTTCTCCTCCTCCTCCTTACGTCTCACCAACCTCACCCTAGTTTCCAAGCCTTCATCACAGTTTGAACGGACTCATGGGTTCTCAAAGGCTATGTCCATGGAGGGAAAGCTCAGTTAGGTCCTACTTAAGCTGGAAGGGTCTTGATGGGCCCTGATACTAACTAAATGTCTGTCCCCCAAGTCACCAGCTCAACAAAGTGCCAAGGGGCTAGTCCCCAGAATGTCATAGACAACTTAGGCACAGAGTTTGCTATCTGTATTGGTGGAGGGGGTGTCCATACCAAGGAAATCAAGATACTTACACCCAATTGAATGTAAGGCAAGGAGGCTTTCACTTTTGTTGTATCCCCCAGTGCCTAGTTCTGTAGCTGGCTTGTAGTAGGTGATTAATAAATGTCATTTGAAGGAATGAGTAGTCTTTGAGGTAGTAAGATATTCTGTTACAAATTGGTGAACACAAACCAGCATGGTACAACGGGAAGGTAATAGATCTGGAGTCAGACAACCTGAGTTCAAATTCTGGCCAAGAAAGTCATTTGGTCTCTCTGGCTCTTTACTTTCTTTACCTGTAAAATTAGGGATTTGGGTTAAATGGGCTCTCCAGCTTGCAGTCTAGCTTCCTAGCATCAATATTTTCTTGGAAGCTCGATAACTTATTATAGGAGGAGTTCTTAACTTAGGATCTGTGGATTTTTTTTAATTTAAAAAATGTTTAAGTATTTTGTTTTGTTCATTTTTACCTAGTTAAAACAACTGTAAAACAACTGTAAGAACAATTTTCAACATTCATCTTTAAAACTCTGAGTTCCAAGTTCTCTACCGCCCTCCCTCTCTCTCTTACCCCCTCCTCAATTAAGAAGGTAAGCAGTTTGATCAGTTATACATGTGTAGGCATGCAAATCCTATCCATAATATGAACTTTTTATTGTAAATATTTCCATAATTGTATTTCAATGTAAACAGTTTCCTTTGTAATCCTATGTGCTTTATTTAATGCATGTAAAAAATTGGTTTTGAGAAGGGATCCACTTTTTGTTGTTGAATTATTTCATTTGTGTCTGACTCTCCATAACCCCATTTGGGGTTTCCTTGGCAGAGATGTTGGAGTGGTTTCCCATTTTGCTCTCTAGCTCATTTGACAGATGAGGAAACTGAGGCAAAAAGGCTGAAGTGACTTGCCCAGGGTCACATAGCTAGTGAGTGTCTGAGGCTGAATTTGCATTTAGGTCCTCCTGACTCCAGAGGCAGCCTGCTGTGCCACTTAGTTGCCCTGAAGGAGTTCCTAGGCTTCACTAGACTGATGAAAACCTCCATCTACAGCTGACACCAAAGAGATTAAGAATCCTTGGTCTATGGCAAAGAGACTAGGTCAGATTGAAGTGCTCCAGGAAGAGCTCCCTTTTGTCATGCCCGATAACTACACTGTTTTAGTTTCTGTATTTTCAATATTATTGATAACTATTATGGCTCAGGAATATGATCAACACTAGTGTTTTCAATTTGGGGGTGGGATAAGTGATTTAAGTGATACATTCAGTCAATTCATTATTGGTCTCTTAGTTGGATGTACCCTTCCCTCATGATTTTCACCTCATGTAGAATGGTAGAGGATAGAAGGCCAGCCTGGGAGTCAGGATGTTCTAAGTTCAAATCCTTCCTTCAACATAAACTTACTGTGTGGCCTTGGACATTTTCTAAGAGGCTGCTGGTCAGATGGGCTGTCCATCTGCATTGGTGAAGGGAGTTCCTACAGTGGGAATTCCCCACACTGATGAAATCTCTCTCTCTCTCTCTCTCTCTCTCTCTCTCACACACACACACACACACACACACACACACACACACACAAACACACATACATTTTATTCTAGAATTGCAATGAAGCCAAAAGCTATTCAGAGCTTGAGCAGGATATTCTCATGGGCTTTGGGACCATCTGGTAAGGTGGAGGCACACACAGGAGAAGCTGAGTCCAACAGAGATGCAACAGGGTGGCTATGTACCCAGCCTACTCTCTTCTGGGTGCCCAAATTCCTCCTGGTTGAAAACAGGAACAGATGCTTCCTCCTGAGCTGCCAGTGGGCTGGTGCTGGGGAAGACTGGAGGAGGTGAGCTACTAATAGAGAAGGGAATGTTTCAGAGCAGTAACATGGAAAACTCACTGGATTTTGAATCAGAGGACTCAGGTTCAAATACTGACTCTGCTTTTTAATACTTGTATTACTTTGGGCAAACTACTGAGCTTCCCTGGGTCTCAGTTTCCTCAGCTGTAAAATGTGGAGGTTGGATAAGATAACCACCAAGGTGTCTACCAATTCTATATTATCTATGATTCCAAGAAGGGGATATTGGATGGGGAATTCTATACTGAGATAAGGTAAAGTAGGATTCACATCATCAAGTAATGACTAGAAAGATATCATGGTGAAATGGACAGAGGGTTTGGGGTGGGTTAGATGACTATTAAGGTCCCTTCCAACAGAGGGATCCAGGTTCAAATCTCAGCTCTGACACTTCCTAGCTGGGCTACTATGGACAAATTATGTCACATTTCCGTGTCTTAAACATAAAAATGCTGGCTCTACTGACCTCACTGGGATTTTGTAAGGGAGGCATTTTTTTTTAAACCTTAACGTACTATAAAAATAAATGTTGAGTTGTTGCTGAGCAATAGCGAAGTCAATGATGAGAAAGGACTTTGACTTTTAATATTCATATCTCAATATCTAAGCTTGCAAAACAGATAATTGGGAAGAATGACAGACATTCACACCAAATCACTGTTAAATGGTAGATTTTGACATATCCTTCAGTATTGGCTTACCTATCGAGAGTGAGTTGACAGAGAACAAATCATATGCAGTTATGCAAATGTCCAATAAGTCTCTACTAGCTACAAACCCTTTGTTTCACACCCAGAAGAAAATTAAATTATGTCTGCCTTGAAGCAGTCTGAAATGCCCTAGGTCTGGAGTCAGAGGATCTGGGTTCTAATCTTCATTCTTCCATTTCTTACCTTTGAGACCTTGGATGAGTCACTGTACTTCCCTGGATTTGAAATACTCATCTGTAAAATAAAGGGCTGGAAGGAGATTCATTTATTCATTCAACAAAATTTCATTAAGCTCCTACTGTGGGTTAGCACTGTGCTAGGTGCTGGGGATTGGGGGAAGGCAGATGCAGGACTTTACTGGGGAGAGAAGCTCCTCTTCCAGGTCAGATCTGCAACTTAAAGCCTTAGAGAGTGACCTAGAGCCCTGAGAGGTTAAATGATTTGTCCAGGGTCACACAGCGAGTATATGTCAGAGGCAGGACTTGATCCCATTCTTCTTGAGTCTTTGGTGGTCCTTCATTCACTCTACTTTCAGAGTGTACTTTTTAAAGCAAGTTCACCCATGCCTTTTAGGTACTTGGGATACAAAGACAAAATTAAAACAGCCCCTGACATCAGGGAACTTATATTATATTAGGGGAAGGGTAAACAGGTATTAGTCTATCAATAAACATTCGTCAGTTGTCTGTTTTACCTAGCATGTGCTAGGCACTGTGTTAGGATCTAGAGCTACAAAGACAACAATAAAACAGTTCCTACGCTGTAGGTCTGACATTACTGGGGGCTATGGGACAGATCAATCAATCAACAAACATTTATTAAGTACCCACTTTGTGCTAGACATTGTATTAGCCAGTCAATAAACTACTATATGACCTACTATATGCCAGGCACTGTACTAGGCAATCAATAAAAATTTATTAAGCACCTACTATGTGCTAGTCAATCAGAAAACATTTACTAACTACTCTAGCCAGGTTACTATGCTAGTCAATCAATAAAAAATTATTAAGCGACTACTATGTCCTACTATGTGCTAGGCGTTGTGCTAGCCAATCAGTAGACATTTATGAAGCACCTACTATGTGCCAGCCAATCAGTAAACATTCATGGAGCGCCTACTATATGCTAGTCAATCAGTAAACATTCATGAAGCACCTACTATGTGCTAGTCAATCAGTAAACATTCATGAAGCACCTACTATGTGCTAGTCAACCAGCAAACATTTATGAAGCACCTACTATGTGCCAGCCAACCAGTAAACATTTATTAGCTACTCTGTGCTGGATGTTGTGCTAGTCAGTTAATTAACACTTATTAAGCACCTATTATGTGTCAGGCACTGTGTTAAAACGTTAGAGATACAGAGAAAGATAAAAGACAGTCCCTGCTCTCAAGGATATCACAGTTTAATGGTGGAGACAGCATGCAAACAACTATGTACAAACAAACTATGGTAAATAGGACAAAATTAATAATCCATAGGAAGACGCTAGGTCCTGGAAATATAAAACATAAAGAGAAATATAAAAAGAAAATAGTAACGATCCCTGCTCTCAAGGAATTTGCTTTCTCTGGACACAAAGAAGTTGATACAATCCATGCAAAGTGATTTTGGTGCTGGGTAAAGAGGGCGCTAGTGCCTTGAGAAGGAGGTGGCGCCTGAACTGAGCCTTGAAGGAAGCCAGAGATCCTGCCAGGGGAAGGTGAGGAGGGAATTTCTTTCTTTTTTTTTTTTTGGAGTGGGTAAGGTAGGGTAATTGGGGTTAAGTGACTTGCCCAAGGTCACCGGCTAGTTTTGTGTTAAGTGTCTGAGGCTGGATTTGAAGGTCCTCCTGACTCCAGGGCCAGTGTTCTATTCACTGCACCACCTAGCCTCCCCCAGAAGGGGATTTCTTTTCGACATAGAAGCCAGCCTACACCAAGGCCTGGAGATGAGAGACTCCTTCCAACTCCCATCTCTCGTCTATAGGGGGATACCTCACATACGGAGATAAATACAACACAAGGTAAATGGGAGTTGGAGCAGAGGGATGAGCCAGACAAAGGCCACTAGGGAAATGTGTCGGCTGGGGATACCTCACCTAATTATTGGGCCCCAGCCACCGAAATAAGTCATCGTGATTTTTAAAAAGAAATGTTGTAGTTCAAAGGGTTCCTTACATGCCTTGTAATTACTCACAGACCTAAGTCAATCTGTATTTTGAGAAAATGAATCAAACCAAATAAACAATATTCTTTTTCATGTTTTCCCCACACAACCAAGACTTGGCGCCTCATCAAAATCCAGCCAAATGACTCACACCAAAAAAAAAAAAAAAAATCACTAAATTACAACAGGATTTTTCAGGTTCTTTCCTGGAATCACTGTTAGTCCCTTTTGGGGGCGGGGAGTAAAGTTTGCCCTCTAGGACCAAAATTGAACCAAACAAATCCCTTTGGAAGGGAAAGTAGAAGGGAGATAAGTGATTCTCACTTTTTACAAACTAGACTCCATTGATTCTCCTTCATTAAGAGGAAAAACAGATGTTAAAGTTAAAGAAAACATTCCCAATGATCACTGGGAAACTGATGAGAAGCACACACATCTCAAGACCCCCCACTTGGAATATGTGATGGAGAAGAGGGGATAGAGCAAAGTAAAACTCTTTTTTCTCCCCAAGATCTATAACCTAAGGCACGACTAGGGATGGGCAAACTGAGCTTTGACCCAGGGTGCTAGATTTATAGGGCACTGAAAGTACTTGTAACTTTTTTAGCAGCATAGGAACAACAGAGCTTAGAATCTAGTTAACAAGAAGGATTAATTCAAATAAATAACTACCAGATGGTCGCTCCTCTCCCCTGTCAGCTGCATCTTAGGTGAGCTCCTCCTTGTCCTAGACTCCTAGCAACAGCCCTGCTTGCATTTTCTCAGCTTCAAAAATGGATTTTAATGTGTGTTATGTTGTACTTGACCTGGGTGCAAATGTACTAGTTGTAGCTTTTCCCGTAACTAATTTTTTAAAAAAAGTATTTTCTCCAATAGTCTCCTTTCCCAGGATTCACAGACCCAGATACAGTATAGACTTGGATACTTCTAAGATGAGAAGCAATCAATCTATTGATCCATAAGACAATAAGCATTCACTAAATAATTATTTTGTGCCAGGCTTTATGAAACAGGAAAGTGACCATGGTCTAAAGGTGATGACTCTTCATTTATCCATTGAAATAATGGGCAGTCTTAAAGAGCCTCTAATTTTTCTCATGCTATCTGAAAAAAAATAAGGTTCCTGAAATCAGGGAGACCCATGCCTGGAACACTCTTCATCTCCTAGTTTCCCTGGCTTTCTTCATCTCACCTTCTACAAAAAGCCCTTCTCAATCCCCTCAATGCTAGTATCTTCCCCCTGTTGATTATCCTCAGTTTATCTGGTACATAGCTTGTTTGTACAGATTTGTTTTCACATTGTCTGTTCTATTAGACTTGAAGGCAGAGTTTGTTCATTGCCAGTGCTTAGGTCTTAATACAAGGTTATCGACTGACCCAAAGCAAATCATTTAATCCCTCTAAGTCTGTTTCCTCATCTGTGAAATGGGGATAATGATAGTACCAATCTCACAGGTTGATGATGTGAGGATCAAATGACATGATGTATCATAAAAAGTTTTAAATTCTATATAAATATCACATACATGAGCCATTATTTTGCTCACAATCTAAGACCAGGCCAGAGTCTAGGAGCCTTTTCCCCACTGACTCTAGCTCACAAGAGGCAGATATGAAACATAATAAACTCTTAAGATCTTGGGGTTTTATATGAGGCCGTGGTGATTATCAGGGTACAGTTAGGTTGGAAGTGAAGGCATTGTTACGGGCTCATTGTAGCTGTCAGTTCCTATGGATCCAGGCTACACATCTTCCAATGGTCATGAGTGAAAGACACATTCACAAAATCTGAAATCAATCCATTTTCTCTTCACCTCGAGACGCTCATTTTCTGCAATCGATTAGAAGCGGGAAAGGGGGAGGGGTATTGGAAACATTCCAATAGGGGAAATGGAAGACCCTAAGTAGGAATGCTGAACATCAGCTTACCCAATCGCCATAACTGATAATAATGCGAAATTCACCCTCAGCTGGGTAACAAATATTCCTGACTATGAGGGCAAAGCTTTAATCCTCCGGACACTCAGAACAGCCCAAGAAAAAGGTTTTGGCCAGCCAAGTTTGCAGTCAGTGGTAGCCATGGATTCTGATTGGCCAGCCAAGTTTGTGTTCAGCAGTACCTCTGGGATTCTGGGAGTTGTAAGGACCTCGAATGTCATAGCTTCTTCCTCCAAAAAGGAATCCCACCTCCAAGCAATGTTAATCTCGGAGTTTTAAATTTAGAGCCTCATTGTTTTAGAAGCAATCTGAAATAGAGTGTAAGCCCATTCAGCAACTGTGACTCCTAGGAGGCAATGTGCCATAGTGGAGAGAGCACTGCCTCCCAAGTCAGAGGTCCTGGATTCAAATTCCACCTCTGACACGTTAATTTTGTGACCTTGCTAAATCAGCTCACCTCCTCAAGTCTCACTTGACCTTATCCGTACAAGGAGAGGATTGAACTAAACTTCTAGGGTCCCTTCCAAACTGAGAGGTATGATCTCTCTTAGTCCCTCCCAGGTCTGACACTGTTTTAAGCTCTTTTTAGCTGTGACATTTGATTTTCTAAAGTCTCTTCTGGATCTGGGTTCAAGTTCTGCCTTTGACATTATATGAGTATTGGAAAGCATCAGTGTCCTATACAGATCCCTTACATTGGAAGCTACAGAGTACTGTACTGTTAGATTGAGTTTCCTCAGTAGGAGAGTTCCCTGTGCTAATGAAATAGCAAGTCTAGACCCACAGATTCTGTATTAACTTAGAGGTATGTTTTATTCTCAGATGAAATGTAAACTTTTAAAGAGCATAGAGTTTTCCTTTTTTCTCTCTGGCACCCTAGAACAGCTCCGGACACAGAGTTGGGAAAGGGGAAGCAAGAGGGACTGGACATGGGGTGTAGTACAAGGAACACCCAGGTGAACATTCCCTCTACCTACAGAGTTAGCCACCTTCTCTGCAACTTAGAGTTCAGAGAAATGACCTGGAGCACAGAGAGGTGAAGGGACTTGCCACATAGCCTAGTGGGTAGACAACAGGCCTTGAAGCCCAGAAGGGATTTGGGAACTTGGTCTCTGACACATATTGGTTGACTGTGTGACTCTGGGCAAGTAACTTAACCATTCAGTGTCCATGTGTTGTCCAGAGAATTTCTCACCAGAAGTTTCCTACACTGAAGAAATCATAGGCGCATAGTAGGTACTTTATTTTAAAAAACAACAACATTATATTATATTTTAAGGTTTTCAAAGTGCTTCTCATGCATGATGTCATTTGGTTAATAAATGCTTGCTGATTGACTGATTGACCTGGCTCTTCCAGCTCTAGCCTCTGTGAGCCCTGAGCCCTCCAGAATATCGTGTGTGTGTGTGTGTGTGTGTGTGTATGTGTGTGTACTGAATCAAGGAATTGAGGGAAGGGAGCCAGCAACAGCAGCAGATACATCCCAGCGGTACCTAGTGGGAGAGGATTTAGATCTTTCATTTACAGACTTGTGAAAATGACCAAGAAAGACAGAAAAATAATTGCGACAGTGTGACTATTTCAAAAGGATGGTTTAGAAATTATTTTGGTTCAGCAGAAGACACAGCCGAAAAGGGAGCTAAATCCAGATGTTCACTGCCGTTGGTAGGGAGTCTTTGTGTTGGGAACAGGGGCTGGATTCGGTGTGAAGGCCCGTGGTTGGAATCCCAGCTCCTCTGCTCCTCAGTCTGGTGTGCCACGTGGTGCAAGCCCCTTGTGTCTCCAGGCCTCAGTTTCCTCAGAAGCTAGATGTCTCTTGAGGTCCTTAACAGTTCTAAATCTATGATCCGTTAGTCTATAGGTCTCTCTGGGCCTCCATTTTCTCATCCGCAAAATGAGAATGTACAATGCACGGGTGTCTCAGGG
Source organism: Pseudochirops corinnae (assembly GCA_028646515.1). Classification (NCBI taxonomy): domain Eukaryota; kingdom Metazoa; phylum Chordata; class Mammalia; order Diprotodontia; family Pseudocheiridae; genus Pseudochirops; species Pseudochirops corinnae. Next base: position 48,435,830 of record CM053588.1, read on the forward strand.
CCCTCCTGTCTCTGAATTCATGATTCATGATTCTACCGTTCTGTGCCCTCTACTTTTAGCACATGCAAGTGCTTCTTTGTATTTTTAACTCAAAGCAACCTCAGGCACCAGGAATTTGCACTCGGGGATGTTTTTGGTTTGTGACAATGTATTATCTTTACGTAAGAAAGCTCTTCCTGTGTGTGTGTGTGTGTGTGTGTGTGTGTGTGTGTGTGTGTGTGTGTGTGTGTGTGTGTGTGTGTGTGTGTGTGTGTGTGTGTGTGTGTGTGTGTGTGTGTGTGTGCGCGCGCGCGCGCGCGCACGGGTACACATTATCTACCTCTACTCTATTTCTCTATCATTTCTATTTTCTCTATTCTCTCTCTCTGTCTCTGTCTGTCTCTCCCCTGCCCCCACATTCTCCTCTTTCTCCTCCTCTTCCTTCCCCTCCCTTCCTCTCTCTTCC
>CM053588.1:48436774-48472270 GCA_028646515.1 Pseudochirops corinnae
AGAAGAAGAAGAAGAAGAAGAAGAAGAAGAAGAAGAAGAAGAAGAAGAAGAAGAAGAAGAAGAAGAAGAAGTAGTAATTACTTGGTATGGATTTTTCTTTTCAGCTTATCAGTGTACACATTGTATCCATTCATTAAAATTCCTTGAGGACAGAAACTTTTGTGTTTTTTCTTTGCCTCTTTATACCAAAAAATCTTGTCCAAAACCAAAACAAAACCAAAAATCCTGATGCCTACTCAGCCCATTGCCTGGCACACAGAAGATCCTCAATGCATACTTGTTGAACTGGGCTTTAGCCACAATAGAACACAACCCCAATGCTCTATGATTAACCCTTACAAATCCATCCACTTTTTTATCAAACTTCTTTAGCCTCTGCTCACAAGAATAAGGTATCATGAACCTTATATGCTTCGATAGCATGTAAGAAAACTTTTAAGAAATCCAGAGGTTCCACTGTTGATTCAATGCTGTTGGTCTGCTGGCAGTGTCGGGTGTATTTTTTTCTTCCTTTAACTTATAAAGGCAAGAAATAGAAACTTATTGAGAGGAGTTGGGTGTAATGGAGGATTATGTGGGATCCTCAGTAGAATTTCAGCTCTTTGAAGGGAGAAACTTTTTTTGTTTGTTTTGTTTCATTTTTATTTTTGTATCCTTGGCACCTCACATAGTGTCTGGAATGCAAGAGATGTTTGTTGAATGATTGAATAAATGAATTAATGATGGGAACATGATCTCCATCTTCAAATATTTGAAGGATTATCATAATGAAGCAAGATTAGACTTACTCTGTGATCCCACAGAGCAGAACTAAGGACAGAGGCGGAAAGTTGCAAAGATCAAGATTTCCCAACAGAGTTCTCAAAATTTGGAAATGATAGAGAAATGCAGACTAGAATATTATGTTATATTTATTATTTCCCGATCACAAAAATTCATTTGACATGGTAAAGAAAAATTCAATTTAAAGGAAAGTCCTTCTTTTCATCAAGGTGTGGCCCAGGCATGTAATCACAGAGATGTAATTACATCACAGAAATAAGCTGGTCCAATGATCCTTTGATTATCAGTAGCTAATAAGCCAGATAGACAATCTCAGAAAAGTCTTGTGATGTAATGTCTTGTGTAAAGACCAAAGAAGATTATAGGACCATAGATGTAGAGCTGTGAAAGGGATCTCAGAGCCCAATCTAGTCCAACCTCTCCATTTAACAAATCAGAAAACTGTGGTACAGAGAGAGGAGGGGAATTGCCCAAGGTCACAGTTCATAAGTATCAGAAGCAGAATTTGAACCCAGGACCTGCCACTCTAGAACTCACCTTCTACCCCTTTCTTATTCTTGCTCATAAAGGCTGATTGCTGGGTAGGGGAGAAGGAAGGTATATATTCAGAAGCAAAGGTGATATAAAAACAAAAAAAATCAATATTGTGAATGAGTATAGAGGATTTTTTAAAATATCAGGTTTGGACTGAACGATCAAATAGAGAATGAGAATCCTGAGATTATGACAAGCCATCAAATGGACAGCCCACAGAGCTGATCTGTTAGTACATGTCTTGGATGGGCACTGCAGACATTGAGCTGAGCCCAGGATTATAAAGGAGAGAGTTGTTTCCCAATAAGACAAATGAACAGTGTTTTCTGGCAGGGACCAGTAATTTCTTGATCCAAAGATCTATCTTTCAGCACAAATATTTGCCCAGTAGTGCCTAATGGCTGTAAAGCATGGGACACCAGTCTCAAAAGACTCACGCCAGTGGGGGCAGTCATATATAGCAGTCTTATGTAGCATAAATGCATCCAAGCCTGCCACCAATGATGACTTATGGACAAACAGCTATAAAAAAACATGGTCAAAGAAAAGTCTGACCAGGAAAGAAGGGGAGCTGGTCAGAGACAGCCAACTGATACTTTGTATGCTTTAAGTGTTAACTTGATGTAATTAAAAGTTTATCAGGAAGGCTGTCATTATGTTGGGTAGATTCTGACAGAGAGATTTATGGGAGGGCATGTACAAGAAGGACACAGGATGAAAAGATGAGGTTTGATTGTCGTCATCAAAACCTATAGAGGGACTGGTCAAGCCAGTGAGATCATGGATCCCTCAAAGTATCAAAGAAAAAGGAAGAACAATTAGACCTGTCAGCCAAGTAAGATGGACTGCCTCAAAAAGTAGTGAGCTCCCCATCACTGGAGTTCTTCAAGCAGAAGCCAGTTGATCACCAGCCTAGGATGCTGTTAAGGGGAGAGATCCCTGCACAGGTCAGAATAAATGGTCTCTAAGGTCTCTTCCAACTCTGAGGCTCTGGCTCCTGTGACATGATCAGTGTAGCATGCAAAACCATGCCTTCCTCTGTCTGGTATTACATTACCACCTCCTTGCCTTTTATATGTTGCAGCCGTTCTTCATGATGACTCTTTGAGGTAGGCAGGGAAGATGCTATATTCATCTCAAAGGTGAGAAAACAGAGGACAGAAGAGAAATAACTCTTCATGACCCCATTTGGGATTTTCTTGGCAAAGATACTGGAGCGGTTTGCTGTTTCTTTCTTTTTAGCCCATTTTACAGATGAGGAAACTGAGATAATCAGGGCAAGGTGACTTGCTTAGGGTCACAGTTAGTAAGTATCTGAGGCCGAATTTGCACTCAGGGAGATGACCAAGCCTAGCACTCTATCCACTGTGCCATCTAGCTGCCCAATAACTTCAATTACTAGAACCCAGTAGATGTCTCTGCTTCCAGCCTTTCCCTTCTCAGTCCATTCTATATACAACTATCAACATAATCTTCCTACAACACAGATCACACCTAGACCTCTGACACAGGTCACTCCTCAAAAGTCATCAGTGCCTCCCCATTGTCTCCAGGATAAAATATGAAGTTCTCTGTTAAGCATTTAAGGTCCTTCACAACTTACCTCCCACCTCCTTTCCAGCCATATTTTATACCATTACTTCATAAGAACACCGTAATATAGCCAAATTAGACTATTGGCTAATTTCCTAAACCCTAGATCCCTCTCCTAATTCCATGCATATACACAAGCTATATCCCCCATCCCTGGTAAACACATTGTCTTGTTGCTCAGAAGCCTTGTCCTCCTTCAAGCTTAGCTCTGTTGTCATCTCCTCTGGGAAGCCTTCCCTTTCCTTACCACCCTCATCCCCAATCTCACCCCTGCCATTGGTAACTTGCTCACTCTCTCCTCAATTTTCCTTATACTATACCTATGCAGGCACCTGTTATACCTGTCCTCTCAAAAAAAAGAACATCAGTTTCTTGAAGGTGGGAACTGTTTTATTTCTGTCTTTGTAACCCTAGTACTCAGGATCTACCTCAGTTAGTCAAGAAGAATTAAGTACCTACCATATGCCTGCCACTGGGCAGTGTTGGAATTCAAAGAAAGACATAAACAACCCATACCCTCAAGAAAGTGATGTTCTAGTAATTTATGGAAGCATATGGTATATAGTAGTTGCTTAGGACAGCTAAGTCAGGAAGCTTCATATTCCTGAGTTCAAATCTGGCCTCTAATACTTACTAACTGTGTGACCTTGGGCAAGTCACTTCCCCTATTTACCTCAGGTCCTCATCTGTAAAATGAGCTGGAGAAGGAAATAGCAAACCACTTTCATACCCTCCAGTATCCCAAACCCCAAAGGGGTCACGAGGAATCAGACACAACCAAAATGGCTTAGCAACAACAAAGGTGCTTAATAAATGTTTATTCATACATACCTATACACATATGTGTATACATCTGTATACACACCATTTGTCCCTTCTACCTTGAAGTAGAATGCAAGCCCCTTGAGGGCAGGGGCTGTTTCTCTTTGGTTTTCGTATCCCTAGTGCCTAGCACAGTGCTTGGCACGTAATAGATGCTTAGGAAACACTAATTGGTTAATTTATCCGTGCATTTATTGATCTGTGTACACATTTTCGCTTCTCACGTCTCAGTTGAATTTTAAGCTCCTTGAAGCCAAGGACAGATTCATTTTTGTGTCTTTAGCCTCAGCTCTTGGTGAGTATATGGTAAGTGCTACAAAATGGCAGCCAAATCAAATTGAATTGTAGACTGTTTGAGCATCCCCTATGTGCCTTAGCTGTCAGACTCCTTCCTTCTTCCTTCCATTCCTCTCCCTTCTCTCTTCCCAGGATGCTAAGCACTCCCCCTCCTCCCAGGATTTGTGTTTCTCTTGAACATATCCATAGTCATTGCCACCTTCTCAGGCAAAGGCATGGGCTGTGGCAGAGATGTACCCATGGATGCCATCAGTCCTTGGTCTCCTTCAGGTCACAAGGCCCTAATTTTCCCCACATGAATAATACAATAGGTGTATGGCAGTGGCATGAGGCCTGCAGCTGCCACGTCTCTGCCACACCTTGTGAACGTTATTCATTTTATAATTAAACAGAGCTCCAAATTGGATTTATTTTCCTCCTGGAGAATTCTGTGCAATGTAGCCCTGGCACAGACCTCAAACCTACCCTCCTGCTCATTCAGCATAGAATATGTCATTGGCAAAGGGAGATTTTTTTATTCATAAAACTCCTGGTTTTTTTAAGGCTGCTATTGCTTGGGTCAGGAAGGAGCTCAGGTTGAAGGATCTTCATCCAATCTGACAGTTCCCTTGAGTGATTCCTCCCTTTGAACTGGGACAGTGGTTCTCAACTTTCCTAATGCCGCGACCCTTTAATACTCACATGTGGGCCTATCTGCATGTGGGCAGACCTGCCTGGAGATGGATAGAGGAGTGGTGTCTTGGTTCCTAAGACCAGCAGAAATATGTGTTTTTCAGTGGTCTTAGGTGACCCCTGTGACTCCTGTGAAAGGGTCGTTTGACCCCCAAAGGGGTCATGACCCACAGGTTGAGAACTGCTGAACTAGGAGAATCCACACCAGGCTCCTATAATTCTAAAGAGGGATAGGTTTGATCAGTCAATCAGTCAGTCAATCAACAGTCATTTATTACTACCCACTTATGATGTGCCAGGCTTTTTGCTGAATTCTGAGGATACAAAGAAAGAGCAAAAGCTGCCCATTACCTCAAGGAGCTTAGATTTTGAGGGCTATGATGAGGATCACCATTCTACATGGAACCCTACAAAGCTTTAGGGATCTCTGTGTGATCCTTAAATGTCTCCTTGTACATGTTCCTCCTTGATCCTCCCTCTGCCAAGTCAGCAAAACCATCTAGTAAGTGTTTCCTGTGTGTTTACTATGGAAAGCACCATGCCTTTAGATACCGCTATCAGATCATCCCATTTTAATTTGCTCAGTTTGTACGTTCTTCTATCTGTATGTGTTCTCCTCTGTTAGACTGAAAATTCCTTGAGGGTAGGAACTTTCACTTTTGTCTTTATATCCTCAGCTCCTAGCATGGTGCCTGACATACAGCAGGTATAAATGCTTGTTGATTAATTTATCGAATGAGCTGCCGACTCCAAGTAAAACATTGTGTGGTTTTGAAAGGCATGAGTCCATAGGATCATGGGATACAACTCAGAAACTCTACCTGGAAACCTCAGAATGTTAAATCCAGAAAACATCTTAGAGAAAAGAGCTAATATTTCTGCAGCACGTTCAAGTTTGCAAAGTACTTTATTATCTCATATCCTCACAGTCATTCTGGGAGATGTGATATTATTATCCACATCTTCCAGATGAAGAAGTTGAGGAAGGCAGAGCTTAGATGACTTACCCAAGGACACGTAGCAAATTAGTGTCTGTGTCTGGAGTTGAACTCAGGTCTTTCTGATTTTAAGTCCAGCTCATTAAGTACTCTGATGCCTCAAACTAGATCTGGAAGGAACCTTAGAATTCATCCACTCCAAATCATCTCATTTTACAAAGGAAGAAAATGAGGTAGAGATGTTAAATGATTTACCTATGGTCATCCAACTACTAAGGGGAAGAATTAGGATTCGAATCCAGATCTTCTTGTGCAAAATCCAGAGCACTTCCTACTACACCACATCAATGACCTAGCCCAAGCATATCAACCCAGAGATGGAGAAAGTCAAGCTCGTTTGATATTCCTTCTCCACTTTACACATTGTCCATTCTATCTAAACCAGCTGTTCCTCCTTCGTGACATTCCATTTCCTACCTCTGTCCCCCCATTCCTGGAGTGCTCATCCTCCTCCACTCCCCCTCTTAGAATCATGAGCTCAGGTAGGAGGGTGGCAGAAGGGACCCCTAGTACAAAGATTGCCCTTTCGTTCCCATGGACCCTTTGGCTTCAAGACCATCACTTACTCACAATTCAGTCTCAGAAACAGTCTTTCATCATTTTGTAAAGTGGACCTGCTTGTGCTTCTCCAGTAGAGTTCATCCGGTAGGTGCAGTAGAAAGAGGGCTATAAACCTGGGAGTAAGGAAATATGGCTTGTTCTAGTCTCTTGCTCCACCACAAACTAGTAACAGAATGTAGAGAAAGATGTCTAATCCCTGAGAGCCTCAGTTTCCAGATCTATAAAATGAAAATAACAATCTATGTCCTACTCACTTGATATGGTTATTGGGGTTTTTTTTTTCTGTTATCAAAATAATTTATTTTTTCCCAATTACATGTAAAAAAAATCTTAACTTTTTAAAAAAATGTTGTGTTCTAAATTCTTTCCCTCCCTCTTCCCTGCCCCTCCCCATTGAGAAGGCAAGCAATTTGATATAGGTTATACATGTGCAGTGATGCAAAGCATGTTTCTGTGTTAGTCATGTTGTGAAAGAAAAGAAACAGAAAAGAGAACAAGAAAAATAAAGTTTAAAATGTGCTTTGATCTGCATTCAGACTCCATCAGTTCTATCTCTGGAGGTGGATAGCATTTTTCATCATGAGTCCTTTAGAATTGTTTTGGATGATTGTATTGTTGAGAAGAGCTAAGTCATTCATAGTTGATCATCACACAATATTGCTGATGCTGGATACAATGTTCTCCTGGTTCTGCTCACTTCACTTTGCATCAGTTCTTGTAAGTCTTTCCAGATTTTTTTCTTAAAGCATCTTGCTTGTCATTTCTTATAGCACAATCCCCAATTGACAGGCATCCCTTCAATTTCCCATTCTTTGCCACCACAAAAAGAACTGCTATAAATATTTTTATGCATATAGATCCTTTTACTCTTTAACAAAATCTCTTTGGAATTCAGACCTAGTAGTGGTATTGCTGGATCAAAGGATATGCACAGTTTTATAGCCCTTTGGGCAGAGTTCCAAATGGTTGGATTGGTTCATAATGGTTGGATTAGTTCATAACTCCACCAACAGTGCATTAGGGTCCCTGTTTTCCCATATGCCTACCAGTATTTGTCATTTTCCTTTTCTATCATATTAGCCAATCTGATAGATGTGAGGTGGTACCTCAGAGTTGTTTTAATTTGCATTTCTCTAATGAATAGTACTTTAGAGAATTTTTTATATGACTACAGATGGCTTTGATTTCTTCTTAACATGATCATTGTGGGGGCAGCTAGGTGGCGCAGTGGATAGAACACTGACCCAGGAGTCAGGAACCCTTGAGTTCAAATGTGGCCTCAGACATTTAATACTTATTAACTGTATGACCTTGGGCAAGTCACTTAACCCCAACTGCCCTGCCTTCCCCCTCCAAAAAAAAAAAAAACTGAACAAACAACATGGTCATTGTGAGGATCCAATGATATGGGAGTTGGTCGTGTGATGTGGCTGCCAAGAAAAACAGTATAACGTCACACAGCATTCTGACAGGTAGAGCTTCCCAGAATAGGGAGGTCCAGCTGACCTAAAAGACCCTGGGCAGACCAGTGCTGGTTGTGTTCTGTTCTTGTTTCCACATCACAGGAGGCCATTGATAAGCCTAGGATGTCCTGAGAAAGACAACCATGAGATGATTAGGACCTTAAGATAATGCCATAAAAGAACAGGCTGAAGAAACTGAGGAGTTTTTGAAGAAAAACAGAAGTAGCCTTAAGTACTCAAAGGACTGTTGTGTGAAAGGGATTTGATGTTTTCAGCCTGGTGGTGCAATGGAGCTCTGGGCCTGGAATCAGGAAGACTGGAGGTCAAATGTAGCCTTAGATGCTTACTTCATGTGTGACCTTAGGCAAGTCACTTAACTTTTGTCTGCCTCAGTTTCCTCAACTGTAAATTGGGATTAACAAAGTACCTACCTTACAGGGTTATTGTAAGGATTAAGTGAGATAATATTTATAAAGCTCTTAGCTTTGGCTCACATTATGTGCTCAATAAACATTTCTTTTCCTTCCCCTCTGGAGTCTCTTCCAGCCTTGAGATTCTGCGATTTAGAGTCAGAGGACTTATATTCCAATCCCAATTCTCTTATTTACTACCTCTGTGACCTTGGACAAGTCACTTGTGCTTTCTAGGACTCACTTTTCTCATTTGTGAAATGGAGAGGCTAAATTAGAGGGTCTCTGAGGACCTTGCAGCTCTAGGTGTAAGAGTATATGACTCTATGAAATAATGGATCTAAATGCATTTGAAAGGCAGATAGCATTTTACAAAGTTTTCTTCCCTGAATCAATGGTGGTTTTTTGCAAGCTTTCTTTTTGCCCTGTGTTCATTAACCTTTTGAAACCCCAGGATGAAACATTAGAAAGGACTGAAGGGTGGCAGGAGCCTCTCAGCTTGGTTTCCCAAGAATGGGTGACTCATGCTCATGTCAAACCTCCACAACCTTTGATCTTCATCACAGCTTTGCTGCAAGCTTTCTGCTACTCCTTCACTGGGATTCAGTGCTTATCCCTCCATGGTCTCTGAGCCTCATTCAGCCTGCCATCCCTCACTCAACTGCCAAGGAGATTTTTCTAAAGCATAGGATGGCCTGTGTCATTGCTCCCACTCAAGAAAGTCCAGTGGTTCCCTATTACCTTCCTTTTCAAATATAAAACCCTTTGTTTAGCATTTAAAGCCTTCGTGCAACCCTTCCTATCTTCCCAGTCTCCTCACACTCTACTTCCTTCTACGCACTCTGATCCAGGGCCAATGACCTTCTTGCTATTCCTGACACATAAAATTCCATGTCCTGGATCCATCTGACCTCATATCTTTACACTGGCTGTCCTACTGCCTGACCTCTCTTTATTAATTTTTTTATTACTGAAACTTAAATACACAATAAGAAAAAGAAACATAAATTTAAATATTGAAACAAGTACAAAATAAGAAACAAAAAAGCATCTTGTGTTCAGTAGAACATAAGGGAGGACTTAAAATATATAGCAATAAATTTCCATTTCAAGAAAACCTATATAATAAATACTATGTATTGTGTTGAGAGTTATCCAACTTTTCTTTTTTTAATTCTCTTTTTTATTTTATTTTTTGGAGGGGGGAAAGTAGGGCAATTGGGGTTAAATGACTTGCCCAAGGTCACACAGCTAGTTTTTTGTGTTAAGTGTCTGAGGTCAGATTTGAACTCAGGTCCTCCTGACTCCAGGGCTGGTGCTCTATTCACTAGGCCACCTGGCCGCCCGAGTTGTCCATCTTTTCATTGCTTCCTTGTTTGTTTTCTTTTGTTCTCTTCTGTGTACTTTTTACTTTGTGATTTCCCCCCTTCTCCCCACCCCCAAAGGCTACAATTAAGTTTGGATATATTTATGTATAGATATAGATCTATAGATACTTATATGCCATATACACACATATGCATATATATATACATATACTTTCCCTAATAAATTCTACTTCTGATCTTTGTTTTTATGTTTGTGCATATCCCTGATTTCCTATCCCTCTTAACTCTTCTACTTTACTTCTCCCCAATACCTTGCCCTCTTATTTCCTTAACCTTCCCCCCTCCAAGGATCCCTCCTTTATCCTCCCATTTCCATAAATCTAAACACCCTTCTATATTCCCTTTGACCTATCCCCTCACTCTCCCCTCTAAAGATTCTTCCCTTGTCCTCCCATTGCCCTCTATTTACCTCCATCTCTTAGCTTCCCTGGTTTCCTTCAAGACTCAACTCAAACACTACCTTCTGTAGGACACCTTTCCCATCTTCCCATTCCCTTCTCCCCTGCCTCCAACTTGCTTTCCTTTTCCTAGTGTTCCTTCCCTCTGAGATTGTTGTTGTTCAGTTGTTTCTGTCTTGTCTGACTCTTTGTGATCCCGTTTGGAGTTTTCTTGGCAAAGACACTGGAGTGGTTTGCTATTTCTTCCTCTAGCTTATTTAACATATGAGGAAACTGAGGCAAACAAGGTGAAGTGATTTGCCCAGGATCACACAGCCAGTAAGCATCTGAGGTAAAATTTTAACTCAGATCTTCCTGACCCCAGACACAGGGCTCTATCCACTGCACCACCTATATGAACCTATATATGAACACATTCATTTACATTAGATTGTAAGCTCTGTGAAAGGAGGGACAATGTTTTTTTGCCCTTCTTCATATCCTAGCACTTATCAAATGGAACATAATAGTCCACATGGAGTCTGACCATGGGAGACGACAACTAAGATATTCTCTTTGTCTCTCTTAATGTAACCCGGCATAGTAAGTACTTACTAAATGTTTCTCTGGCTGACTTGTCTGGCTGATTCACTAATGAGGAGATTGGTGCTTTGGATGGCCTAAGAGCAGGAAAAGTTCTGCTGAGCCCTTAGACTCTTCCTGGAAAAGAAGGCCTTTCCAGACACATTCAATCTTCCAGACAACTGGGAGGGCATCAGATCTGCTGCTACCGGGGTGTCCAACATGCTCATAGGATCCAAAAGTTAGTTGGGAGAGACCTAGTGTTGGGTCTATACCTTTGATTCACTAATATAGGCAGTGATCAGTGTGACTCAGTCACACTTCTGTAAGTTACAATCTTGGAAAACATCCAGTGGTGCAGAGAAGTGATTTTTCCTTAGTCACATGGCTAATATAGGTCAAAATCAGGAAGAAAACATAGGTGTCTTCCTGACTCAGAGGAAAGGCTGGCCCTTTATCCACCTTATCAGGCTGCCTTTAGGGAAGTTCAGATTATACAATCTGGAAGAGACTTTAGAAGAGAGCATGTCAAAGCTGGGAGACCCCTTAGAACACAGAATGGCAGAGCTGAGAAGGTCCTTAGAACCCAGAATGAAAGAGCTAGAAAGAACATCAGAACACAGACCATCGGAACTGGGAGGACGCGTAGAACACAGGATGTCAGAGCTGGAAGAGATTTTAGAACACGGGATATCAGAGCTGAGAAGGGTCTTAGGACAGAAAATATCAGTTGTGAAAGGGATGTTAGAACAAAGAGTATTAAGAGTTGAAAAGTGTGTTAAAAGTTATCTAATGCAACCCCCTACTTCATATAAATGAGGCTGAATGTAAAACATGGAGACAGAATGTACTGTCAGAGAAGGAAGAGCTCTTTGTGGACTCTGGAGCTCAGAGGCCTATATAGAAGAAGCAGTGATGAAGCCAGGCTTGGAGAATGCAGAGTATTCAGATATTTGGAGAGAAGAAAGGACATTCTTAGAAAGTTCCAGGGAAGAATTCAGATACCCCGGAAGAAAACATTATGAACATGGTCCATTACTTGGGAGGTTACCAATGCCTACTGTCTGCCATTCAGACTCAGGAATCCAATTGTTCTTTTTCCCCCCTTGCCTTTCACTCAGACATTGAAGAGAGGGCAGGCACTTTTCAGAAATGGAGGAAGTAACTTTAACATGCCTGAGGAACAGGTGTTAACAGGTGTTATGGAGGAATTTTTCTGCCCCTATTTCAAGAGGCCAGAGAGGGAGTTCCCATAAATAACTGAAAAATGGTAAAAATAGAACTAAATTATAGAATTTTTGGTTGCAAATAAACTCAGAGATGATAAACTCTAACCAGTTTATTTGATGGTGGGGCAGTGGATAGAGTGTGAGGCCTGGAGTCAGGAAGGCCTGAGTTCAAATCCAGCCTCAGATACAAACTAGCAGTGTGATGTTGGGCAAGTCACTTAACCTCTGTCTGCTTTGGTTTTCTCAGCTGTAAAATAGGCATGGTAATAGTACCTATCTTCTATGATGGTTGTGGGATAATACATGAAACTATTAATGAGATATAAAATAATATTTTAAAATATTACAAATGAGATATTTGTAAAGTGCTTTGTGAACCTTAAGGTGCTAGAGAAATCCTAGCTTTTTGATAGATGCAGAAACCAGAGACAAAAAAAGAATAGGTGACCTGACCAAGGTCATCCAGGTAGAAAATGGCATGGATAGGACTAGAATCCAGTCTCCTGGCACCATGTCTAGTGGTCTCAGTTCTGTTATTCTTGTTTGTTGTATGGTCAGAAAAGTGCTACTCTTCGATTTAAGAGGTTCCTGAGTTTGAATGCTGCCCCTGACACTCTGAAGCTCTGGAACCCTGGGCAAGTCACTTAAGTACTGATTGCCTCAGTTTCCTCAGCTGTAAAGTGGGGATAATGATAGCTCCTACCTGGAATGGGTTGTTATGAGGGTCAAATGACATGATGTATATAAGCGCTTTGTAAACCTTAAGCCACTAACTGTGAGCTGTGGTTATGAGTATTTGGTTATCTTTTACCTATTTTTTTCCCTTTTCATTTCCATCCAGAACATTCTAGCCCCATCTTTTCTGGAAATTGGAAAATTGGCCTTTAATTTTGCCTGTCTTGGTTCCAGCAAGCAAGAGCTGCGGGATATTCATTCGGAAAAGCTTTTTTGGGAACACTCCATTTTCCCATTAGTGCTCATTCTCGAGCACCCACTTCATTGAACAGAATATTACAAAAATACTTTCTAATTATTCTTGGCCTTTTATTATTTTGAAGCTTCTTCACAGCCTGGTAATGAACATCCTTGCTTGAGCATTTAGTCCAATTTTGTTTTCCCATCTAGAAAAAATGCTGCCCTTCTGAGTTACTCATGGAGCCTGAGCTCATAGAATGGCCCAGGTCCCCATGGTACCCCTGCATCATCATGGTAGCCAGATGACAATGAGAAATGCATTCCTTCACTCATTTGCATCTCCTTAGCTGGCACTGTGACTGAAAGCTGCCAGATGCTTTGGACCACCCAACCTAGCTCACAAGTTTATATTCTCCTTAAAATGGATTAGTAGGGTTCTTTTAAATGGACTTCCTGTTTCCACTGTTAGGTTACTGTCCAAGTAACAATTATAAGATTAGAGAGAAGAATGAGACTTTAAAGATGATCTGACCCAACCCCTAGGCCTTGAGAAAGGGCAGGACCCAAAGATTGCACTGGTTCTGTGATTTCCTCAGTGTGACCTTAGGGTACTCACTTAATGTCTGTCTATAGAATAGCAATAATCATACTTGTACTACCTATTTCATGAGGCTCTTTTAAGGCTATATTAAGATAATGTATGTAAAATGCTGTGTTGTATAAATGTGAGGGGCTATTATCCTTATTACCATAAATTATAATTTATTGTAGTATAATTTTGTACCATATAACATACAATATGATAATGCTAATAAAGTTCTCCAGAGACTGAGGGCTCTGTAATCCTTTGGTAGCTTTTTCAAGGATCCTCCTTCTATCTAACCCAACTCTTTCTTTATTCCTTCCATTTAAGTCCATTTCTCTTTGTTAGATCAGAGACATTTATCACAGAATGTCAGGTGTGAAAGGAAATTTAGGAATGACGCCGCTAGGTGGCTCAGTGCATAGAGCGCTGTTCACTATGGCGCCACCTAGGGGCTATTCACTCATTTAACATGCACTAGTAGGCAGCTAGGCGGTGTAGTGGATAGAGTGCTTGGGTCAAGAAGACCCAAGTACAAATCCTGCCACAGACACTTACTAGCTGTGGAACCCTAAGCATGTCACTTAACTTCTTTTTGCCTCAGTTTCCTCACCTATAAAATGCTGATAATCATAGCACCCCATTTCCCAGGGCTGTTGTGAGGATCAAATGAGATAATATTTATAAAGTGCTTTGCAAACCTTAAAATACTACATAAATGCTAGGTATTGTTGTTATTGTTATTAGAAATCATTTAGTCCAGTCCCTACCTGCGCAGGAATCTCCTTTACAGTATTCCTGCAAAGTAATCATCCAGCCTTCACCTGACAATCTCCCATGAAAGAGAAGGCACCTTCCGCTCCACGAGTCCCACTCCACCTCTGACCAGCTCCCGTCAACAAATATTTCAATAAAAATATTTATTACGTACATATTATGTATTTGGGCCAGTACTAGGGACTGTGGAGGATACAGAAAGTATATGGCTTGGTCTTTACCCTCAAGGAGCTTACTGTCAAATTGGGGAAAAGAGGCAAATACATGACAAAAAACACTAGTATCTGAAGAAGTGACTGGGTGAAGTGATCTCTAAGACCTCTTCCAAGTCTAAAATGCTCTTGCTTTGAATGATGGCCTAGATTTTTTGCAATGCATTATGGTATTCCATAAAAAGGGGAGTCTCAATGGGAGCTAAGGTGGTCAAGAGTGTTCATAGATTTGAGCTGGGTCAAGGAGGGTGAACAGCAAGGGAGAGCTGATGAGACCTTCTTCCTTATAGCTAACCCAAGTCTCTGTTCCTTCACTTAAAGGCCAGGATGAGAGAGCTGAGGAGGAATGAAGTATTTTCAAGTAAAAGGAAGAATGTGAGAAAGGCAGAGAGGGGGGATGAACATGATATGATGACAGACCAGTAAAGAGACAGGCCCAACTAGACCTGGAGGTATGTGCTGTGAAGTGATGGGAGAGGCAGCTAGGTTCTAATTAGTACAAATAATGAACCCACTGAAGTGATCACATTATTCAAATTTGTATTGCATATATCCATTGGAAGTAACTATATTTCACACAATTATAATTTTGAATAGTGTGAATTCAAATATGCAGCCACTTAGGAGAGTCATTATTTTCACTAATAGGGACCTAACTGTAAAATAGGGTTGGTAAAAGGGAAGCAGATTAGGGGGACCCTTGAAAAAGACAGGCACTCAGAAGAACGTCTATACAATGACTCTAGTGATGGAAGTGAACAGAATACTAAAACACAGCTGAAAACAGAGTGATCCTGCTGAGCAATATTGACCCTGGAGGAGAGATGAAAGAATATACTTCCCTCCTTTTATTGGAGAAGTGGGAGGACTACAAGGGTGGAGTGATGTATACAGTGTCAGATATGGCAGATGGGTTGGTTAGCTAACTTTTTCTTTGTTGTAAGTGAAGGCATAATGGATAGTGGATGGGCCTGGAGTGGTACATCCAGAAAGGACTGTGATGTTGTAAAGGGAGGGGTCAATAAAATTAGGGGGAAAGAAAGGCAGGAAAGAATGAAGAAGGGAAGGAAAGAAAGAAGGAAAGAAGGAAAGAAGGAAGGAAGGAAGGAAGGAAGGAAGGAAGGAAAGATGGATGGATGGATGGTTGGATGGATGGATGGATGGATGGATGGATGGTTGGATGGATGGATGGATGGATGGTTGGATGGATGGTTGGATGGATGGATGGATGGATGGATGGATGGATGGATAAAATGAATGCGACAGAACTAGGGAGCCATGGATGATGGAATAGAGAAGTGACATGATGAGAGAAATATTAACAAGAGACTAGTTGGGTAGAAGTTGGTGGACAGAAACACGACTCGGGGAAGACATCTTGGACGCAGTGGAAGGAATTTGGGTGCTAGTTGATAAGAACAAACTGGCAGCAGAAATAGAGAAGACAGACGAGATCTATCTGATGACAGCACTGGCCTGTGCCGTTTACCACTTTCCTTTGAAACCCCTTTCACGTCCTTGAGGGCAGGAAGAAATCATCCCCCTAAACTCTTCTTCCTAAACTAAGCTCTCCCATACTCTCGACCATCCCTTCTGTCCTGTTCATTCTCTGTATCTGAGGCGGGGTGGAGCAGAGAGAAATAGGCCACAGGGCACGCCTCATTGGATGTATCTTTATGTTCCTGAAGCACCATATTAAATGCAGAAAGAGAGTGCTCTGCTGAAGCTGGTTCTGTCACTCTCAGTTCTGCCTGTTTTATAAGCTTAGATTTTTGGCTAGGAAGTGTGCTGAAAGCAAGGCTCACCTGAAGGGCCTCAGCCCCAGGTCTGGAGACATCGTGCACATGGCTGAAGGCCATTTGGCTCTCACCAGCTAGTGGAGCTAAAAAAAGAGTTTCTGTGACGCAAGAGTGAACTCCCAGGGCCAACTCTTGAGGCTGCAAAACCCTCTGTTGTCTCTGGGATGTTTGTTACTGATGTTTCTGTGTTTGTGTAAGTGGACCTAGCAGCTGGTAATGGACCCAGATTTGGTTTGATTTGGTTTGGAGGAGAGAGAAAAAAAAATCAATAGAGAAATCATATTAGCTGCAGATAGGCCCTGTTTATTTAAAACATCAAGGGCTAACTGCCTACCTCGAGGCTCTATAATGATCTTAAGGCTGATCACACAGGGGGCCAGAGAGGCTTTGTTATTTATTGTATGGACGGGATGCTTGGATTCTGTGGCTCTGGTTCCTTCATGAGGGCCCTTTGGGATGTCCTGTCTTCTTCTGCTGGGGACAACAGGGATGCCTGCAGTGGATGCCTGGAGCTGTATCCAGGGCAAATTGCCTTACAGTCCTTCTAGGAGGTTAGCCTGCTCCTCAGGCAGGAGGAGACAGGGGAGCAGAAGACTCCACATTCCTCCTAATAAGGAGCAGAGCGCCACAGAGCCACAGAACCAGTGCTAGGGAGTGCAACAGGGATTAGAGGATGTTTTTGATGTGGCTACAAGGATCTTTTTTATGGGATATCACATGTGCTATGGCCTGCTGGCATTTATTTTTTCTCTCTTTCAAGATTTAGCTGTATTTCTTTCTTGTGAGGGGGTCTTGGATCTGGTCTTGGTCTTTTCTATTGAAAGAAATCATAATAATGGCTTGCATTTATATAATATTCAAGGTTTGTAAAAATTCATAAAATGTCAGAGCAGACAGGGCCCTTAGAACACAGAATGTCAGAGCTGGAAAGACCCTTAGAACACAGAATGTCAGAGCTGGGAGGGCCCTTAGAACACAAGATGTCAGAGCTGGGAAGACCCTTAGAACACAGAATGTCAGAGCTGGGAGGGCCTTTAGAACACAGAACGTCAGAGCTTGGAGGGGTTTTAGAACACAGGATTTCAGAGGTTGGAGGGATCTTAGAACACAGGATATCAGAGCTGGGAGGAACCTTATAACAAGGAATGTCAGACCTGGGAGTAATCTTAGAATGTAAAATATTAGAGATGGAAGGGCCCTACTAGAAACGGTCTGACTTAACCCTCTTGTTTTACAGATGAGGAAACTGAGACCCAGAATGGGAACATGCCCAATTTAAAAAATTTATTGAGCCACCACCAAGCCACCACTTGAGCTCCTGAATGGTTCGGGAATGTAGCGTGGCAGCTTTGTGTAGCTAGAAGAATCCTGAATTTAGAGTAAGGAGGTCTGAGATTGTCCCCTTGCCTGCCACTCAGTAGCTGGGTGATTTTGAGTAAATCCCTTCCCCTCTATGAGCCTCAGTTTCCTCACCTGTAAAAATCTCTGGAGATAATTCTCCTTCCATTCCCTTCCTCACAAGATGACTGTGAGCATAATGTTTTGTATGCCTTTAAACACTATAGAATGGGGGCTGTTCTCAGCCTTTGTGTGTAATTTTGGTGAAGCTCAAATCTCACCTGTTCCTTTTCTTAAAGTTTCTCCCTGGTTTTCTTATACACAATGCTTGCTGTTGGTCTGAGGGGCTCTTCTGTCTTAGTAGACCCCCGCCCTTTCTCTCTCCTAAGTCCAAGCTGAGGAGCTCAGAAGGGTTCAGGAATGTAGAGAAAGAAGGGAATTCACTTGGTGTATTGGAATTCGAAGACAAGAAATGAGTAGAAACCAACACATCACAATATTGGAAGAAAAGCTAGTGGGGAGCATCAGGCTGCCCAGTGTAGATGGCTACCTTCCCTACCACTATTAGAACATACTCTAGGATCTTTGGTCAAGAGCTGGAAAAAACCTTGAAGACCATCAAGTCTAGCCCTTTCATTTTGCAGATGAGGAAACTCAGGCTAGAAGGTTTAAAAGATTAAAGGGTCATAGATTTGAAACTGGGAGGGGCCCAGGAGACAACTGAGTCTAGCCCCCTCTTATTTTACAGATTAGAAAACTGAGGCTAGTGAAATGAAAAGATCAGAAGGTCTCGGATTTCTCACTGGTACAGACCTCAGAGGCCAGTAAGTCCAACTTCCTCATTTTACAAATGAGGAAATCCTGGTCCCAAGAGGATAAGTAACCTCCTTGGGGTCACACAGCTAGTAAATGTCTGAAGTGGCATTTGAAGCCAAGTCCAGTGGACAATTCACTGCACTCTTCTCTTAGGAGGGAGCTGTGAGCCAGGCTGGACATCATGGCATGGCAGAGGAGGCCATTATGGGACTGACAGGGCCAGCCTGAGGAGACAGGATGAGGGCAAAGCCTGCCAAATGCACAAGAGTCAGAAGCCCCCAGGTATATCCATCAATAGCTTGCCAAATGGCAATGAGAGACCTCCTGGTTGTTGGCAGCAGGAAATCAAAGAAGAGAAGATAACATAATATATTTTTAAAAAACACAAAATGATAAAGTCCTGGATTTCTCCATGCCTGTTCACAAAACTGATAGATGTTGGAGCTGAGATTCATACCCAGATGAGCTCTAAAAGAAGTCTGGCTCTCTTTACACACACACACACACACACACACACACACACACACACAAACACACACACATACCCTCAAACCCCGATTTCAAGGTGGCCAAGAAACCCTCCAGGCCAACCCAGCCATAAGAGGTTTCAGCTCAAAAATGCCTGCACCCATCCTCAATCATCTAGGAAATCTCCTTTCCCATGGTCCTTGCCCAGGATATCTCAGGAGCTCAGATGACATTTCACATGTGGAAGATTCTAGAATCACTCCTCATACAAAGAGTGTGATGAGTCATAATTCCTTGTAACTTTTCTGCAAACATTAACAGCCCATTCACTCTCATTTGAATTGGGTTTCCAGTAAATCCCTCCCGATGCTATCTGCATTTCTTCCTGAACTATAAAATCAAATTCTACAAAGCATAACTCTGGTTTATGTTTCCCCAAACTGCTTTAAAATCATATGGGTCAAATCTAGCACACTGCAGATTTCCTATAAACCAAGATAGGAGCTGCAGCTGAGACTATGATGGGAATTTGAGCCACGTGGACCCTGTATCTAGCAACTTCAGAGAAAGAAAGGATGCTTTCAGTTGTCTCTGTAGCACAAGGAAACCTTGGCGGGGAGGGCGGGGATGGGAGAATCGTCATTACCCTGGGGAAAAGTGACTTATTTTTGCCTTTGCACTCACAGAAGCTAGAGCAACCGTCTAGATATCCAATAAATGCTTGTTGAGTGATTATCAATCAAGAGACATTTATTAAGCACCTATTGTATAGCAGGTACTGGCCTCAGTTCTGGGAATACAAAGGAAGGTGAACAAAATAGTGATGCTGTCACCTCTCCTGACTTGGCAAGTATTCAAAGTGGCAGCATCGCTTTGGGTGGAGGGTGCCGGGCTGTTTTCCTACTGCCCAATATCCTACTCAGAAATGGTTTACCGGGCCCACCTGCTTCCTGTTAGATACTTTCTAACAAGCGTAATGATGGTCCCTGCCCTCAAGGAGCTTCCCATGGAATGGGGGAGATAACATGCTTATATAAGATGTATGCAGAATAAAATGAAGGTGAGCTTTGTAGGAAGACACTAAAAATGTGGGGAGTGATAGGGAGAGGAACCAGAGGAAAAGACCTCCTGCAGCAAAGTGGTATTCAAGATGAGTTGAAGAAATCCAAGGATTTTGAGAGCTGGAGATGAGGAGGGAGAGCATTCTGGACATGAGGGACAGTCAGTGAAAATACCAGAAATAGGAGTGTTAAATTTCAAGTTGGTCAGTGTAACTGCATCATTGAGAGTCAGAGAGTGCATGGAGTGCATGGAGTCAGAGAGTCAATAAACACATTTTAAGTGCCCACTGTGTCCCAGGCATTGTGCTAAGTGCTGAGGATAAAAAAAGTCAAAAGACAGACCCTGCTCTCAAGGAACTTAGAGTCTAATGGGGAAAAAACATGCATACAATTATGAACAATCAAAATAGATAAAACCGAACCACAAGGATATTCCATTGTCAAGTATGAACTGGGACTAAACAGTGAACAGTTTAGTGATCTGAATCATGGATATTTGTAGGTTAGACATTTGTAAGTAGACATTTGTAGATTAAATTACTGCTCCTATGATCTTGATTTCCATATCATATCTACTAGATAGCAGTTCCTTCTTACTGAGAAAGAAGGAGAAAGAGGAAGAAGAGCAAGAAGGAAGAGGAGGAGGTGGAGGAGGAAGAGGAGGGGAGAGAGAGAGGGGGGCGGAGGGAGGGAGAAAGGAAGGAAGGAAGGAAGGAAGGAAGGAAGGAAGAAAGGAGGCAGGGAAGTTTACAAGGTTTCATTATTATAAATGCAGTTAACAAAACTAGTAGAGAATTATATAGGAATAATAATAATAAGTGAGCTTCATTAAAAATTGGAACTGGTTATTTTTTTTTTTATCTCTGAGGGAATTCTATTGGGGAAAAACCATGCAAGGAATAGAGGAGTCTTTGCGTCTACAACAGGCAAAAAGGAAGCAGGCGGCCATGCCGTCACCTCCCCCAGCTTGGCAAATGCTCAAGGTGGCAGCATCATTGTGGTGGAGGGTGCCAAGCTCTTTCCCCACTACCTGCTCTCCAACTCGGAAATGGCTCACAGGGCCCAGCTGCCTTCTCTTGGACAAGTTTTTGATGAGTGTGATGCTGGCTCGTGCCTCTCTCCCCAAAAGCTCCCTTGCAGGCAGTGTTTGCTCTCAGAAGTGACTGAGTAGGGGCCAGCAGGAAATTTTGTCAAACTAATGAATAAGATAAATGTCCAAGGACCTGGATAGAACATGATTATCAGATGGTAGGACCCCACCAACCTTTCTACAAGAAGAGGGAATTATTTTCTCAGTGTTAAGCAAGAATATTGAAGACAGAAAGGCACAGGTGTAGATCCTTGCTCACCATCTAGGGCCCCCCGAGCATAATCCGAGCAGCCCAGCCTGGCCAGATGGCAAGGATTGGCAGAGAGAGTGAATCCTATTCCAGAGGGGCCAGTTAAATGTTGGCAATCATGTGCTAAGGCTTAGCTTCACCCTGTTCTACTTGTCGAGGGTGAGTAGGATGGTGAAGGGGGTGCCCTGAATCAATGTCAGATGAAAATTATTCAAAGGACTTTGGGGTATTTAACCTACAGGTGGAAGACTTGCAAGAAGGGGAGGGGTGGGAGTAGAAGGGGCAGTAAATTAGGCATGATAGTTGTCTTCAAGTATTTAAAGGACTG
Source organism: Pseudochirops corinnae (assembly GCA_028646515.1). NCBI lineage: Eukaryota > Metazoa > Chordata > Mammalia > Diprotodontia > Pseudocheiridae > Pseudochirops > Pseudochirops corinnae. Next base: position 48,458,121 of record CM053588.1, read on the forward strand.
TGACCTGAAAGAGTATATTAAAATATCTGTTTGATGGGTATAAAGTTGACAACAGAAAAATTAATTTAAAAAAAAAAGGTTGAAGACTATAAGAACTGATTGCAAATATGGGTCATTTCTTTGATTCTAATAAAGATAGTCCCATTGTATTTTTTTTTCAGAAGAACTAGTAAACATGTTGTAGTTGGCTCCAAAAGGCAGAACCAGGTGAAGTTTGCAGAGAATAAACTTAGAAGGAAAAGAAACTTCTTAAGAATTCAAGTTCTTCCCAAAGTGTAACAGATATTCCAAGGTATTAGAAGGTAGATCGATAGGCAAATGGATGGACATGTAGATTGAGAGATGGATAGATAACAGATAGCTCAATGGAAAGATGTATAGAAAAATGGATGGATGGATGATGGATGACTACATAGATGGAAAAATGAATAGCTAAATGGGTAGATGTAAGAGAGAGAGAGATGAACAGAAGGATGGATGGATGGACAGACAGACAGATAGATAGGTGCGAGATAGAGACAGAGATCATGTTTATTAAGCACTTTTATGTGTAAGACATTGTAATATGTGATAAGGATGCAAATACAAGAAATATAAGACAATCCCTGGCCTCAAGGACCTTACATTCTCATGGGAGAAGACAATACATAAACCATAGCTGGGAAGGGGTAGGGGTGAGTGTAACTACACATGCATGTTTTGAAGTGGGAAGCTTAAAAGTAATGTGAAAACTTGGTTCTAGGCAAGAAAATATAGGAACTTACCTGTTGTAACCCAGTGAGGGGAGTGAGTGTTGATCTCTGGAGCAGAGTCCATGTGTCAGTGGGGAGGAGGAGGTAGGGATGAAGGTCAGATTAGAAGAGGCCTGGTTTGGATCTGGTGAGCCCTTCTTCACTAGAGAGCTTCAAGTTGAATGAGCCCTTGTCAGGTCTGTTGCAGAGAGGATGTTTGTTCAGATAGGTGTCCTCTGAAGCCCTTCCGATCGACCTTCTGTCATTCTGTAATTATTGTGCTTGGCCTAGATAGTAAAACTAGGACATTCTCGATGTCAGGGAAAACCTTCTTAACAATTATCAGTCTCACAAAGTGGAATGGGCTATGATGGCAGGTGGTGGATTCTCCCTTCTAGGGGATCTCTAATCAAAAAGTTGGGTGACCACTCATTCTGTATATTGTATAAGGGATGTGTGCTCAGGTACAGGTTGGACCACATGGCCACTGAGCTGCCTTCCAAATCTGCAGTTCTATGATTCTGTGATTCTATGAGCCAGTCTATTTATGTCAAAGACATGCAATGACCATGGTCACGAAAGGGTGATGAACTCTTTCAGCCTGATCAGGTCTTAAAGTCATAGAAGAATGGCTACTTTCAATGATCACAGATTTTGAAGAATTGAATTCTAAGGTGCCTGATGATGGAGCCATAGAAAGAGCCTTGGTTTAGGAATTGGAGAATGTTGTCTAGTGTCCTATCTAGCATCCTTTAGGGACCAGTTAAGAACTAAATGAGCTTGATCACATCAATTTCTCACCTCCAAGTCATAATAAAATTAACCATTAATAAGATGTTGATCTGCCAACCCCAAAATCCTATAACATTGGAAACCCAAGATGTGGCACATAATAAAAGTCCCCAAAGTCCCTGTGCTATGCAGATATATTTATTTCACAGTTAACAATAGACTAGTTAATAGATGAATTAATAATCCATTAACAAGTAGCCTTTCTGATTTTTGTTTAATTTTTAACTTTGAGGCCCTAAATTTAAACCTATCACTGAGCTGCATAGCCTATCTGAATAGGAATGTTTGACAATTAGTTGTAGGCATTTTGGGGATGCAATAAATACAGTGCCAGATTTGAATTTGAATCTTTCACATGCTTACTAGCTATATATCTCTGGACAATGTTCTCTCTCACGCTGCCTCTCCCCTCTTCACTCTCCCTCTCCCTCTCTCTCTCTCTCTCTCTCTCTTTCTCTCTCTCTCTTTCTCTCTTTCCTCTCCCTTCTCTCTCTCTCTCTTTCAAAAAATAAAATAAAAAGAGTTTCTTGATACCCTGAGGCATCAAGCAGTTGAAGTGTCTCAGAATTCCAACTTTGAGCTGCTTTTATTTGACAGGAGTAAAACAATTTACATATGAGTATAAGACAATCCTAACTGGTAATCTTTTTAATGAGGAAGTAGGATTAATTTATCTTTAGCTCGTCCCCATTATAATATCAGGGCAGCTAAGTGGGGGAGTGGGAAAAGCCCTGGGCTTGGAATCAGGAAGACTTAATTGTCCTGAGTTCAAATGTGACCTCAGACACTTTCTAGCTGTCTAGTGTGACCCTGGGCAAGTCACTTTACCCTGTTTGCTTCAGTTTCCTCATCTGTAAAATGGGCTGGAGAAGGAAATAGCAGTGTCTCTGCCAAGAAAACCCCAAATGGGGTCACAAAGAGTCAGACAAGACCGAAAGGGCTGAACAACAAAAATATAGCATCATTAGGTGATGGGAGTAGTCTGCAGAAGATGGGATTAGTCCCAAAGGGACAGAATCTGGGCAAGTCTCTTAATCTCCCTCAGACTCCCTCAGTTTCTTCCTCTGTAAAATGGGGATTATAATGTAGCAATGACCTACAGGATTGTTTCAAGGATCAAAAGAGAAAATGTGTAAGGCATTTTGCAAACCCTAACATTCTATAGAAATATTAGCTATTAAAGGGCATTGCAAACCCTAAAGCTAAATGCTATCTATGAATATAATAGCAGTTTTCACTTAAAAGTTTGCATATCTTCAGGCCTCCCAGCAATCCTGAGAAGCAGCATTTTTGTCAGCCCCTTTCTAGAGATGAGGAAACTGAGGCTCAGAGAAAACACATTGCCCAAGCTCCTGGGAAGTAAACTGTCATGAAGTCACTTGCCTAGGGTCCCACAGCCACTACACGTCAGCTGCAGGTTTTGAACGTAGGTCCTCATGTTTCCATCGGGGCCCCTCCACGCTGCCTCTGAGAGACCTATTTGGAGTAGCAATATCAGACCACAATTATATATTCATCACAAAGATTAGACTGGGAATTCTCCCTATCCAGTCTGAAATTAATTTCTTGCCACATAATATTGTAATGCTGGCCAGCGAGAGCCCAGTTGTGCCATTACGATATAATAAGATCATAGCCGCTAACTCCTCTTTCACCCAAGTCTGCTCTTAAGTAATTTGATATTGATCAGATGCCTGGCTTTAGGCAGAAATAGTCTCAACTTTGTGTGGGGGTTTTCCCAGTCAAGGTTGCTGGGTTGCAGTGACATTATGTGTATGTATATAGGATAGATTTTTTCCCCCTTCTCTCTCCTGTTCCAAACTGATTGCATCCGTTTTATAGTCAAAGATATACAGTGATATAAGGTGCCTTCTACAAAGTCTATAAATGCTGCTTGTGCAGTAACCACAAAAATACTGAAAGGGCAGGGCAGGGGATCCTGTATCTTCAAGAACAGTGCATTGTCATAGGGAAGGGGGGCGGGGGTCATAGGTAGTAGTTGCTTAGATCTAGAACTGGAAGGGGCTATAATGACTACCTTCTAACTCCTTCACTGGAGAGAGGAGAGAGAAAGAAAGAGAGGCAGAGACAGAGAGACAGGAAGAGAAAGCATTAGAAACAGAAAGATGGAAACAGAGAAAGAGAGAGACAAAGACAGAAAGACAGAACTCGAGAGAGAAAGAATCAGAGAAAGAAAAACTCAGAAAGTGTCAGAGGGAAAGGAAGAGTCAGAGAGAAAAGTAGGAGGAGGGAGAGAGACAGACAGACAGAGACAGAGACAGACAGAGAGACAGAGACTGTGACTGTTCACACAGACAGTAGTGGTAAAGTTGGGATTCTAATTTAAGCTATTTTGGGACAATTCCAGGTAGTGCTTGCCTGGGAGTCAGGAGAACTGGGTTCTAGGCTCGGCTGTTCCCCTAACAAACTCAGTGACTTCTGCAAGTGCCTTGTTTTCTGTGGGCCTCGGACTTCTCGGGAAAATAAGGGATTTAAATTAGAGCAGGAGGTCTTAATCTAGCATTTGTGAACTTTTAAAAAAAAAAAGTAGATAGAAAAATAGGTAACTTTAATTTTAATATAATTGGTTTCCTTTGTAATCTTATGTATTTTATGTATATTAAAAACATCAATCTGAGACAGGGTCCATAGACTTCACCAGACATTGTCAAAGAGTTTCATCTTACATGAGGAGAGGAGAGGAGGGGGAAGGAGAAGGACAGGAAGAGAGAGAGAGAGAGGGAGAGGGAGAGGAGAGGATGGGATGCTAAGAACCCTTGAAGAGAATCTCTAATATCTTTTTCTGGCTCTGACATTCTAAGACCTAAAGTATCTTTCAGTTCCAAAGTTCTGTGTTCTAAGATCCCTGTCAGCTCTGATATTCTCTGGTCCAGGGTCTATTCCAGTTCTAAGGCTCATTCCAATCTGTGTCATTACTGCACTTTATATTTCTAAAATACTTGGAATAAAACTATCTAACTTTTACCCAACAAAACAACAAGCAAAAAAACCCCAATCCTTTTAATAGTTTTGCCTTAACTATGACTCTAATATCCACAATTCATTCAAAAATTCAGCCTCTGTAGTCCCAAGTTAATTTCGTCATTTTTTATACTAAAAACACACATGCGCTCAAACACACACACACACACACACACACACACAGGGGAATGCACGATGGTTTATAAACACATTTGGATACTGGGTTATTATTTCCCAATTCTGATCCATTATTATTCTTTCTAATTTTGCAGTGGCATCTGTGGGATAAGGGCATTTAGAAAACAAATGCATATTTTAACAGCTAATATTGAATTTGCATTCACATCTCAGGTGTATACGGAGAATGACATGGTAATTAACTGAGAATATATGGCTTTTTAGTCATAGCTGGGGATTGTTCTACTGACCAAGCAAACACTGGCAGGGATATTTAACTCAAAGTTAATTTTTTTAAGCTTTCAGAATTTCACATGCACATATACGCACACGCACACACTCACACACATATACATACACACAGATGGGTTTCTTTATACTTCTAGATTTTGGCTACTGTAAATATAGACACTCACACATGCATACATGGCCCAATAAACTCCTTCCCTACCTACATTAACTACCCTTATCTCGTACCTAAGTGCCTTGAAAATTTATGGCAAATAGATTATACTGGAGCCAGTGATCTTAATGATGTCATTACTGAAACTAATGCTATCTGAAAGCTGACCCATATCCCTCCATGCCCCAGACGTGCACGTGTGGAAATGTATCCATGTGTATTTGTGTGAGTGTATTTCATGTATTTCAGTATATATATATATATATATATATATATATATATATAAATACACATATACATACATAAATATATACATATATATTACTATATATGTATAAAATGTATATCTAGCTATATATGTGTTTTTGTGTGACAATGTTCTTCCACACAGAAATCCATGAGTGGACGTGGTAGTTGAATATCTAGCTGGGATCAAGTCTCGCATCTGAGACACACCTCCTCTGCTACATTGAGCAAGTCACTTATTCTTTCCTTGTACCAGGCAACTCTCTAAGATTGTAATTTGCAGAGAAAGTGCTGGTCTGCAGTGATACAAGTAATGATTCAGCTGGAACTATCAATGCCAATGAAAACATAGGTCTGATTTTTGGAAACTGAGGCCCAGAAATGTGAAATGGCAGAGCCTAGATCTGAATTCACGTCCTGTGACTCTAGGTTCAACACTCTTTCCCCAGAAGATGGATAGATAGAGAGATGGAAAGATGATTTGAGAGAGACATAGACAGAGAGAGACAGAAACAGAGAGGAGGGGGGAGGGGGAGGGAGAGGGAGAGAGAGAGAGGAGAGAGGGAGGGAGGGAGAGGAGAGAGAGAGGGGGAGAGGGAGAGGGAGGGAGGGAGGGAGAGAGAAGGAGAAGGAGAGAGAGAGAAAGAGAAAGAGAGAAAGAAAGAGAGAGGGAGAGGAAGGGGGAGATAGGTGATGGATAGATAGGTAGACAGAGATGATATAAGAGAGAGAGATATATAGATGGATAAATAGATATATGTTATGTAGGTGAATAGATGATGTGGATGGACAAGTAGATATGGCTAAGCGGATGATAGATAATTTCAATTCAACAAGTACCTTTTATTAAGTTCCTGCAATGAGCCAGGAAATGTGAACGTAGAAAAAAAATAGCATCTTTACTTCAATATAATTGGTTTCTTTTGTAATCCTCTGTATTTTCCTCTATGTATTAGAAAGCATTATTCTGAGAAAGGATCCATAGACTTTCCCAGCAAGCCCAGCAGGACCACGACAAACAAAAGATTGATAAACCAGGAGTCCCCTGACCCACTATAATGCAGTATTATATCTATATGATATAGAGAGATGTGTCTGTAAACATGCTGTCTTCTCCCAGAAGATTATCAGCTCCTTGAGGGCGGGGACCTTCTTGTTTTTGTCTTTATATCCTCGATACCTAGTGCAAGACCTGGGACCAAATAGAAGGAGAGGGAGAGGGAGGGAGGGAGAGAGAGGGGGGAGGAAGGAAGGAAGGAAGGAAGGAAGGAAGGAAGGAAGGAAGGAAGGAAGGAAGGAAGGAAGGAAGGAAGGAGAGCATTTATATAACATCTAGTATGTGCCAGACACTGTGCTAAGCACTTTTCAAATACTATTTTCCTTGATCGTTACAACTCTGTGAGGAAGGTGTTATCATTAGTCTTATTTTATAGTTGGAGAAACTGAGGTAAACAGAGATTAAGTTAAGTGACTTGTCCAAAACTAGTTAAGTGTCTGAGGTCAAATTTGAACTCAAGTCTTCCTGACTACAGACTTCCTTAGCACTCTTTCCACTGTTCCACCAAATGATTGATTGATAGATATATAAATATGTATGTATACCCACTTACTAACACACCTATGTATACATACATATACAATACACTCAGAAAACCACTGTTTTCCCTGTGCTGCTGGGATCTCCTCAAGCTTGTCACGCCAGCTCCGTGTCACAGGCTTGGGGTACTGGGGAGAGGTAGATACAGAAGCAGGAGGGGCAGGGACAAACTCTTTCAGGCCAGATTCATTCTGTGGGGCAGGACTTCCTGTAGGGGTGGGGGGAGAAGGGAGACTCAGCTTTAAGCCCATTTAAAGAGAAAGCAGGAGAGAGGCACCATTATGCAGTGGGACCTTGAGATCCTGCCCCACACAGAGACAGGGATGGTTAGAACTTAATGGAGGAGACTTAAAATGTAGCACATGGGGCTAAGCGGGATTTTCACTCTAGGCAATTGGTAGCTTTAGCCCAGAGCTCAGAGGGGACGGGTTATTAATCCTCCTGACACTCCCTTTGAATACCATCATATTTCAATCCCGTTAAGCTACTGGGCCATTGTTTATTGGTTTCATTCTGAAAGCAAGACTTGTCCTGTGTTATAGCTTCCGAATGTCATTTAGCTTTTTAGCTTCAAGATGGGCTTCAGCCTTCCTCTGTCCTACACTCAACCTGGGCAAGTCCCACCAGTCAGGCCAGTGGGACTGTCCCCCACGCCCTTGGAGGGAATGGACTTGAGAAAGAGAGAAGAGGAAGGAGGGGGAAGATATATATGGAAAAGAAAAAAGAGTCAGGAGTGCTGAGACAGAAATCGGTCCAAAATCAACAAGCATTGATTAAAAGCCTGCTATGCACCAGGCACTATGTTCAGTGGTGAGGGTATAGGCAAAAATAAAGGAGTTCCTGTCCTCAAGGATGCTGGGGACTGGGGCGGCGGAGAGAAGATTCCAATCATAACTACCATCACCTAACCTCCAGGGTAGAAGTGATTCCTCTCCCCCTCTGCACATTTGTAGACTTCAGTCTACACCCCTCTCTTGGCATTTATCAAAGGTGTGAAGGAATGGAAAAAGTGCCAGACCAGGAGTCAGAAGACAGGGGTTCAGAGCATGGCTGTGACCATTAACTAGTTAGCTGTAGAGGTTTGACGACTGGGGAGATTTTTCTTTCACTTATTCATTCATTCAACAAACATTTATCGAGTATTATCTACAAGTGAGTTACAGAGCCAGGTGCTGAGGAAGCAACGGCGATAACGGCCGTTTAAGAACGGACAAATCACATATCCATTCGGAGCTTCAGCCGGACAGCGGTGATAACACTCACAGGAGCCGGCAGAGGAAGGCACTGGGAGGACGATGCTTTGTAAACCTTCTCATGGTATAGAAATGGGCGCTATTATTATGTCTATTGGCATGTGTGTCTTTTGTCCTCCTACTTGTTATTATAAATGCCCTGAGGGCAGGAATTAGGTCTTATTCATCTCTGTTGCTCCCTTAGGTCCTAACTCCCTGCCTTACTTGTAACCAATACTCAATAAATATTGGTTGAATGAATGAATGAATGAATGAATGAATGAATGAATGAATGAAAAAAATTCTACCTAATATCTAGACCTCTACAATCCATACATTAAGAGTTTGGTGTAGAATCCAGTTTAGACATTGCAAATTAGCTTTGGGGTCAAAGAGTCAAACCTATCTCCGGGTTCCATAAACTCTCTTTTTAATGTTTCTTTTAAATTTTCTTTGGGGTTAGTAATTGGGGATATCAGAGTCTCTTGGATCGTCACCAGGGGCCTCTCTCCTCTTTAATTTCCTCGAGGCTCAAGGACGTTAAAAGAAAGGCATGAAGTGAGTAAGTGACCCGGGTTTGTTTTTTTGTTTGTTTGTTTCCTTGTTTTTAGGATCTTTCACACTGTACTCATTTCTCCAGCTTTGTGACTCTCTTCCCTATAATAGACTTTCTGTCTGTGACGATGGGGACCATGTCTTCTATTTTCTTGCTAACTTCTCACAGCATTGAGCACAGGCATACATCATTAAACAGGATAGAGTTCATCTTCACAGTGTATTTCACAATATATCCATCGACTATGAAGAAATCTTGGATTTTTGTGTAAACAGAGTAAACCTTTCTAAAATTATTTTTGTGCAAAACATGTTGTATAAGCTGTCTTTTGCCTTGAACTAGCTAAATTCCTTTGTATATATAAAGCAGACCTATCCCTCCAGGCCACTCATAAGATTTAGTCTTTAAGGGACTTTCCATTTCAATATTTTGTGTTCTAACATTGAATGTTCAAAAGATCTTTCTAGCACAGACACTGTTCTTTCTAAAGACAATCTCCCACTCCATCTCTTACATCCTATGCTCTAAGGCCTCTCTCAGCTTTGACATTCAAAATTACAAGATCTCTTTCTGCTCTGATATACTCTGTTCTAAACTCCCTGTCAGTTCTGACATTCTAAGTTCCAACATGTGTTCTAAGGAACCTCTCAGCTTTGACATTCTGTGTTATAGCAACATTATGTGTTCTGATTCTAAGGGTCTTCCCAGCTCTAACATTCTTTGTTCTTAGGCCTCTCCCAGGTCTAACATCTTGTGTCCTAAGGGCCCTCCTAGCTCTGACATTCTTTGTTCTTAGGCCCCTCCCAGCTCTGACATCCTGTGTTCTAAATTCCTTCCCAGCTCTGACATCCTGTGTTCTAAGCTCCTTCCCAGCTCTGACATCCTGTGTTCTAAGGGCCCTCCCAGCTCTGGCATTCTGTGTTCTAAGGGCCCTCCCAGCTCTGACATCCTGTGTTCTAAGGGCCCTCCCAGCTATGACATCCTGTGTTCTAAGGGCCCTCCCAGCTCTGGCATCCTGTGTTCTAAGGCCCCTCCCAGCTCTGGCATCCTGTGTTCTAAGGCCCCTCCCAGCTTTGACATTCTAGCATCTTAATCTCTCTTTACCATAGCTCTGCCTGAGCCCTTATGATACTTTCTGCCTGGGTCATGTCCTGACAGGGGACATCCCAGTCAGCCATCATGCCACCCAAGCGGCAAAGCCATCTGAAATAAAGCAAGAAGGAGAGCCTGAGCATCAGGAAAGGAGGAGATGAACTAAGCTATGAAAACGGAGATGTTGCAGAGGCCGTTCCCACCCCCTGCTGCCCGGTCTGTGCACTTGATCAGTGTGGTGTGGGTAACTCTGCCCTTCTCATTAAGAAAAGAAGAGAAAGCATGAGAGCCCATTAGAGCTACAAGTTATGGTGCAGAACTAAACATTTTTGCTTCCAAGTAATGTACGACTTGGTGGTGTCTGAGAACACAAGCCGACTTCCCCCAGCCACTGTTTTGCTTATGTGAAGCATTTTCATAATCACCAGCATTTCCTCCAAAGGTAAATATAGCATTTTGTAAGCTTGTAGTGCTTTTTACTGTACAACCCCATTTTCATATTGATTGATATTTTCATATTAGAGATACTTTATCATCCTTTATGATTCACCTTCAATGGATAGGACTCCCCAGTACATCCCTCTCCGCTTGTGTTCCTTTTTTCTCCCTCCCCCACCAAAGAATTTAATGATCCCCCCAAAAAAAGCCAGAAGCATACTCAAGGAGGGATCCTGGGTTGAATCCTTTGTGTAAAGCGAAGATTAATGTCTTAATAACCAGCCCGTTTTACCTTTTAAAGCCCTTCTGAAACTGTGAGCTCCATAAAGGCAGCAACCACACTTTAGTTGGCTTTGGCTCCCTCCCATCACCCTGCATGTAGAAGGAGTTCCACATATTGAATGCAGGGCAAAGAGTTTTAGCGCTGGAGTCAGAAAACTTGAGTTCAAATCCTGCCTCTGACCTCATCATTTTGACACGTAGGCAAATCACTTCAACTTTCTGTGTGTCAGTTTCCCTAACTTTGTAAAATGGGGAAGGGAAGCAAACTAGATAGTGTCTGACATGGAGCTCTTCCAGCTCTAAATCTGTCTAGCAATCGATAAGTGTTTACTAAGCACCAACGATAACTGAGGCCTGTGATAAGCCCTGGGAATGCAAAGAAAGGAAAGTCGTGGTCTCTGTGATATACAGTATTTGTCTAATGAATGAATGAATGATTGAGTCCTAAATATTAGTGGAGTGAATCCAACCCAACAGGCATCTACTACGTGTCTGCTCTGTTCAAGAATAAGAAATAAAAATAAAATAGTCCCTATCCTTAAAGAGATAGGTATGAGATAGGCATAATAAGTAGAGGGCAACTAGGTCATGCAGTGGATAGAGCACCAGGCTTGGAGTCAGGAAGATCTGAGTTCAAATCTGGCCTCAGACACTTACTAGCTGTGTGACCCTGGCCAAGTCACTTAACCCTGTTTGCCCCAGTTTCCTCATCTGTAAAATGGGCTAGAGAAGGAAGTAGCAAACCATGCCAGTATCTTTGTCAAGAAAACCCCAAATGGGGTCACAAAGAGTCAGACATGACTGAAACAGCAGAACCACCACACAGTAAGCAAACAGGTAGATAGATATGTGATGAGTACCCAGTGAGGAAGATAGCGCTAGCAAATAAAGGGAACAGGAAAGGGTTAAATAAAAGGTGCCACATGAGCTGAGCTTTGAGGAGGTGATAAGAGGGGAGTCCTTTCCAGGGGATGAATCAATTTATTGAATTTTCATGAAGTAGGTCACTTCTGTAGAGGGCTGGGCACACATCTGTCTATACTTTAGTTGACCAGCTGAATCAATACTGAGATAAGGTTTGCAGAGGTCAGAAGTTAATATGTTCCCTACCACTACTGCCATTCCCTCCTCCCTTCCAATCTGCTGACATTCATTCGTCTTGTTCCCTTCCTTGACTTCCTCCTGCATCCAGGACTTCTGGGTTCTCCTGTTGACTTGACGGGTTCCAATAAAGCCATCCAGTGTGTCTGCTCTCCTTTAAGCAGAAACAAGGGGAGGGGGAAGTGGTTTTCTGAACAGTCTCACAGATCATTAAAGTAGAGCGCCTGCGTGGTCCCAGAGTCAGGAAGCTCACCTCCCACCTTTGACCCTTGGGCTCAGTGTGTCACCATAAGTAAATTGCTCAACATTTCCGGGTTCGAATTTCTTGTAAAAGGGGGAACTAATCCCTATAAATGGAGAGCAAAAATGGCAAACCACTCCAGTATCTTTGCCAAGAAAACCTGATACAGGGTCATGAGGAATCAGACACAACTAAACCACCAAATATAACAGTCCCTGTTATGTGTCACCGGGTCGTGGTCAGGCGCAAAGAGGATAATATCTGTAAAGTGTTTTGCAAACTCTGCAGTTTTCTATACAAAGGCGTTATGGTTATTAAATACTCAGATGAGTCTGTGATTGAATCAACCTGGGAGCTTCCAACAACAATATAGTCTGCCAACTATGAAACAGATTTGTATTATCGTTGTTTAAAATTTTTTTTTCATTTTCACAGACAGAATAGGGTCTTTTCTTCGTGAGTTCAAATACAACCTCAGACACTTACTAGCTGTGTGACCCTGGACAAGTCACTTAACCCTGTTTGCCTCAGTTTCCTCATCTATAAAATGAGCTGGAGAAGGAAATGGCCAACAATTGTGGAGGGAGTATAAAAGCAATTGAACTAGAATAAAGTGTATGAGAGAGGATCTCCCAAGCCTCAATTTCCTCAATTATAAAATCAGAATGTAAGCATCAAAATCCATTGCTTTTTCCTCCCAACCATGCTGCCCCTCACTAGAGCCACATCTACTATGCAAGTTAACCACAATTCCCCAAGTATCCATTGGAGGGATGTGTTTACTATTGGATGTTGCAAGTAGTATTTTGGTCAGGGAAAAAAAAATCATAGTGACAAATGTATCCACACACCCACCACACAGTTGTAAAATGTCACTGGAACGGAAGTTTGCAGCCTATGTCTGGCTCCCCTCTAAAAATGTAACAGGAGGGGCGGACTGGAAGAGTATCAAAATAAAGTGGCTGACTGACTCGTTTGGTTTCTTTGCTAGCTGAGAATCTTCACCCCCTGTTTCTTCCATGGAACCCTTATTTTCTCACTGCACTTTGGCTCAGTTAGAAGACATAATCTGATGTAGCATGATGCCAAGCACCTAGCGAGAATCCAGCCTTGTGACGTGCTGCTGGTGGGGCATTGGGCAGCTCTTCTAATCTCGCCCAGCCTCATTTTCTTATCTGATCCATGAGGTTGTTAGATTGAATCATTTCTATGATCCTTCTTACTTCTGTGTTCTAAGGACCCTCCCAGCTCTGACATCCTGTGTTCTAAGGGCCCTCCCAGCCTTGACATTCTATGCACTAAGGACCCTCATAACCCTGAAATTAAGTTCCTTTTCTGTCTGAATTCTGTCCTATGGTCCATCCTAGCTCTGACAATCTGTATTTTAAGGGCCTTGGGAATTCTGTCAATCTGTTTTAATAATCCTTCCTATTCTTACACTCAATCATTCTGTGGGGCCAAGAAGAATAGGAGAACCCAAACCAAAGGAAATTTAAAATGCTGACTCTTCAACATGGCCACTAACAGTACTTAGACCAAGGTAAGAATAGCCTAAAGATTGAAAGACAGGTGTTTTGCCAAAGGGACTAGGTCTTGAGTCCAAGGACCTGTGTTTGCCTTGCTTTCTGCTTGTATTCTCCATCAGGAATAGACCCTGGGAGTCTTGCATTCCCCCAACTGTAGAAGTGGCAGTGGGGAGGTGGGTTAGCCTGTCCTTTAGAGCCCCTCCCCCTTCTAAAGCCCGTGGTCCTATGAGTCTCCTCTCAATCATTGCAGGGCTCATGTTCTTCTTCCTCTCAGATCAACCCGGCTGAGCAGAGGGGACAGACCCTTTGCATGGATTTCAAAGGGAAGTCTTTTCTTGAAGGCAAGAGAAACCTTCAATTAAGCCTGCTTATTTATTTATTGGATTTTTCAAAAAGATGTGCCCTGTTACCCTCTGGGGCTGTGTACATAATTTAAAATACATATCATTAGTATATTTTTTTGAGAGAGAGAGAGGAGGAGGAGGAGGAGGAGGAAAGAGAGAGAGAGAGAGATTCTCCAGGTTCTGCCTATCAGGTTATGACATCCTGAAAAGAGGGAAGATGCAGAAATGGGGAGTACCCTTCATGTCTCTAGGATGCTTTCAAGCTATAAAATCCTGAGATCTATCATTTCTCTGAAGGCTGTTCCTTTGCACTCCTCCTCCCCCTTCCCCCACCCCTCCAGTTCAGACTTCCCCTGTGTCTCTGTCTCTGTCTCTCCCCCCCCTTTCTTTCTTCTTCTCCCTCTCTCCCC
>CM053588.1:48472770-48495355 GCA_028646515.1 Pseudochirops corinnae
TCACTCTCCCTCTGCCTCCCCTTCTCCCTCTCTCCTGACATCTCTCAGATTGCTGTAGCTCAGGTAATCCCTTTTCCCAGATCCACTCTCTACCCACTGAGATTCAGGGGCCCCTTCCCTGCTGCTTTATATGCCCAAACACATCTTCTTTTTGGGTCGATTTTTTTTTATTTCCATATGAACAGATGGGTCGGTTGTCTGTGCTATTTATCATCTGCCTGGAAGATACAAGTTGAAGAGAAGGAGGGGGCGTTCTTTGTTCTCTTCTTATTCAGCCCTTGGTGTCTGGCCTGTTGTCCATGAAGGAGCCCAGGCTGGGCCCTGAGTACAGGGGCTCAGCAGAGGGCTTTGGGGATCTCTTCTCTGAAACTGGGAAAGGGTGGGTGGGAGCGGGGCTCTGCCCCTCGCCCCACTCTCCGGTGCCCTTTGCTTCCGAATGTCAGTTGGCAGCACTTACTTTTCAGCTGACTGTAAAATGGTTTTACTGACAAGTCATTAATGTTGGATCACCTGCTGTTTGTCTAATGCTCTCTCCGGAGAGCTTCCAGCACCAACCGGCTTTTCTAGTAGTTCCTGCTGCCTCCCTTGCTTTCAATGCCTTGGGTAGAGAAATGTGGATTTTCACTAACACATTCTCCCTTTGCTGCTTTTCCCCTTGGGACCTGAAATAGTCCCTGAAAAATACTGCCCTGCTGCAGAATCATGGCACATTCAGTAGGAAGAAGTTTATGATGCACTGGAAGAGGGGGTCTGACTGCATCAGTTAAGCAGGGGCTCAAGAACCTTCAGATGCTCCCTAGTGCCTTAAGGGTAAAACACAGAACTCCTGTTTGGAATTTATATCCCTTCTCAGTCTGGCCCCAACATATTTTTTTGGCCAGGCTGGTTATACATTAAACCTTTACACTCAACCTACTTTCCTGCCAAACAGATCTATGAAGCTGGGTTGTACAGTGGGTAGGGGGCTGGATTGGGAGTCAGTTCAAATTCTACTTACTAACTGTATGACCCTGGGTAAGTCATTTAATGCTGCCCAGCCTCGGTTTTCTTATCTGTAAAATGAAGATATTAACAATCCCTATTTCACAGGGTTGTTGGGAAGATTACATGAACATTCATTAAAGTTCCTGGCAAACCTTAAAGAGTAAACTAGTATGTGCTTTTTCCTGTACACAACATTCTGTTTCCTGGCCCCATGCCTTTACACAGGAAGTTCCTGTAGCTGGAATACTCTTCCTCCTTGTCTTCGCCTCTTACCATCCCTAGCTTCCTGCACGGTTCAGCTTTTCCTCCTACAGGGGACTCGTCTGCCTCCACACATCTCTTGGTTGCTAGCGCTCCTCAAAAAAAATTGGACTTCCTTAAAATGTATTTTATATATATTTATGCATATATTATAGGTACTCTCCTCCCCCACAGAATATAAGCTCTTTGAAGACAGACTGTTCCATGTCTGCCTTTCTATACCCAGAGCCTAGAACAATGCCTGCCACCAATTAGATGCGTAATAGATATGATGGAATTGAATTAAATTGAATAGAATGTTTACTGTAATAGCTCTCCATCTAAAGGGCTTTCATGACCAAAATACCAATAAGCCCATTACTGTAAGATAGCCCCACAATATAAGACGCCAGATATAGAACTGTAGCAAGAAGTTCCATTGTACTATGAAATTAAATGAACTAAAAAGAGTTGTCAATGATGTCCCCCAAAACTACCATTCCTTTTTTATTATATTTTCAGTGATCTCTTTTGCTTTGACACCCCTCAAATATCCCCTGTATCCTTTCCCCTCTGCCCAGAAAGCCATCCCATATAGCAAAGAATATTTTAAAAAACAAAGAGAAGGAAGAGAAAAAAATACATGACAAAACTGATCAATATACAGGAAAAAAAAACCCTCAAAATATGTATGTTCTACACCTGTGGACCTCCCACTTCTGCGAAGGAGTGAGGGATGACACCTTCTCAAAATTTCCTCTTTGGGGCCAAGAGCATTTTTGTAATTTGGCAACATTCACTTTTGTATACTTTTTGGCAGTTGGACTTCTTTTTATATCATCATAGTCATTGTGTATATCATTTTCTTGGCTCTGAATACTTCATCTTGCATCAGTTCAAGTTGATCTCTCCATGTTTCTCTGCATTCATTGTATCCATCATTTCTTATAGCACAATAACATTCCATTATGCTCATGTACCACAACTCACTTTGCCATTCCCACATTAAGGGGCAACTACTTTCTAGTTGTTACTATTACTGATCAGAATGCTAACCATGGCATCATTAAGACCTAGGTTTAAGTCCCAGATCTGATACTTACTAGCAAATCACTTAACTTTATAGGCACTAGGACTAGGTACTCAATTATATATGAGTTGCAATACAAATTGGAGTTCAATGATGAAAACCCTGATCTTTGATTTCTAGACATATTCTGGTAGAAGGAGACCATTCATCAAGGAGTCTTAATTCACAACCAAAAGTGTCCTGATCACATTACAGTCTTTATTCTCCATTCCTTAAGCCATTTGCTTTTGAATATAGTTCTTCCTTTGGCATATTTATTTATTGTTTTTGCCTTTGCAAAAACTGGACTGTGTGCATTGAGCCTTTCATACTTTTATACTCCATCCCTGCCAGTAACCCCACATTCCCTCTTTACCTTGTAGTTCTGGCTTGGAGCTGGGAAAATCCAAATTGAGTTTGGGAGACATCTACCATCATTTCAGACTTTTAGCAAAGTCTATGCCAACCTTTCCATCCCCCTCCTGATATATTTCCATTCCTTCTCCTCCACTATTTTTTTTTCTCCCCAAGGAAACTTATTCCACATGTTTCTGATCCATTTATACTGAAATCATCAAAACATTATTTAGAAAGAGTTGTTTGAAGTCCACAAGGCTCTATGTTTTAAGGTTCGCCCTCCCATTTGGCTATCTTCCTTACAGTCAAGGTAGTACATTTTATCAAAGAATTAATGAGACTAAGCCACAAGAGTCTCCATGCTTAATACAATCCAAGCTATAAGTCTAAAAATTTCCAATCAGGGAGTAATGATATTTGTCTTTGGAAGTGATCATCCACGAGTTATAGACTCAGAATCTCCCAGGCAGATGGAACCTTACAGGCCATCTAGACCAATGCATTGCCAAAAGGGAATACTTTCTACTATCTATTCAACAAATGGTCATTCAGTCTCTAATTCAAAATCTCCATTGAGTGGAAACCCCCTACCTTTGCACCTAGGTAACATAGTGGATAAAGTGATAGACTTAAAGTCAGGAAAAATGGGATTCACATCCTACCTCTGAAGACTCATTAGCTGTATAACCTTGGATTTTTCAGGCTGTGAAATGAGGGAGTTGGACCAGAGAGCTTCTCCATCCCTTCTAGCTCTAAACCTATAACTCCATGTTCTTTCCAAGTCATCCTATTTATTTTTGGCCAACTCTTATTGTGACAAAGTTTTTGTTTTTTGTTTTTTTTTGCTTTTTGGAGGGGGAAAGGCAGGGCAATTGGGGTTGTGACTTGCCAAGGTCACACAGCTGGTAAGTGTTAAGTGTCTGAGGCTGGATTTGAACTCAGGCACTCCTGACTCCAAGGCCAGTGCTCTATTCACTGTGCCACTTAGCCACCCCAAAGTTTTTTCTTACATTGAACCAAATTCTACCCTCTTCAAACTCTCCTTTGTTGATCCTAGTTCTGACCTCTGGGGTTAAGCAGAAAAAGTCTGATCCCTTTCCCATATTGCATCCTTTCAAATACTTAGAGACAGCAAACATGTTCTCACTAAATCTTCTCCAGAATAACACCCCCAGATCCTTCAAATGATCTTTGTATGACTTCAGTCCCCTAGATGTCCTGTTCACTCTCATCCTTCAGTACAATGGGGACATTGCCAAATGGACTCAATTTGCCATGTATAAAGACAAGATTTTCCAAGGACCTGGCCATTTCTTTTCACAGATAAAGCAGAGGGATGTTCATCAGAGATTGTTAACTGACTAAGACTGGTAGACTAAGGCACTGGTAGTATGGGTGGCAGTAGAACTCTTAGTTCTGGAGGTACCAATTGGTGGGAGCTGAGATAGAGGAGAATGGGAATAAAATTTACAGCTCACATTCTCCTTTGTCAATTTCATATTATATATCTTAGTATAGATTTGTCTAAGGACCTGTCTTAAGAAGGCATAATTTTGGAGTAATGGGTGGAAAGCACAGAGATGCAACTCTAGGCTGAATGTCAAGGAGAACTTCCTAACAATTAGTGATAGTCAGAAGTGACATGGGCCATATTGGAAAGCAGTGGGCTCCACCTCACTAAAGGACTTCAGGAAAATGTTGGCTAACCACCTCTGGAGATGTGAGAGAGGAGATTCTGACTCAGGATCCCTGTGGGAATCAAACAGGGTAATACTATAACCTGAGTGCTTTACAACCCGAAAAGTGCCAGTCTATAAAGATGAGCTGTTATTTTCTTAAGAACAGAAGCAGAGGTGAGCTGGGAGTCAGTGAGACGTGCCTTTTCCACTTACAAGATACGTGTCCTTCCCATCACCTCCCTGAGCTTCAGTGTCCTTATCTATAAACTTGGAGTCAGAATGCCCAGAAGGCCAACTTTAGATGGATTTTGTTAGCTCACATAACAGGAAGAAGAAGAGAATTAGCACTTATAAGATACCTATTGTGTGCCAGGCACTTTACAAATATTATTTCATTTGATTCCCCCCAACCCTGCGAGTTAGGTGCTATTATTAGTCCAATTATACAGATAAGGAATTGGAGGCAAACAGAGGCTGGATTTGAATTCAGATCTTCCTGACTCCAGGCCCATCACTCTATTAACTGTGCCACCAGCTGCTTCTCACATGACATGTGTAAAGAGCTTTGAAAACTTCAGTGGAAGTGTGGTAGGAAGTCAAGATCCCCCAGTTAGGGAGTCAGAGTTCATGAGTTCAAATCTATCTCCAGTCCTTAATGGGATGACTCTGGGAAGGCCATTTAACCACCCTGGGTCTTGATTTCCAACCTGCAACATGAGAGGATTGTACTAGACCAAGAGTTCTTCATCTTTTCTTTGTTTCCTAGACCCCTTGGTAGGTGGTAGAAGGCTATAGACATCAGCCCAGAGTATTTTAAACATATGAAAGAAAATATATAACATTAGGAAGGAAACAAATTATTTTGAAATAGAACTATCAAAAAAAAAAAAAAAACCAAGCTCACAAACCCCAGGTTAAGAACCCTCAAACTCATTAGTCATTAATGTCCTTCCTAGCTCTACAGCCTGGATTCTATGAAATTGAAAATGTCAGTTATTATTATAAATACTCAGGTTGCAGACATTGCTATCTGGGGTCCCTTCCAACCAAAGTTCTGTGATTCTATTCAATTTAATCATAAAAGATATCTCCCCCTTTAATTACCCAGTAATTAATTGAAGAAACCAATTTTGTTATCCTCAGTGGGTCTGATGGAATTGTCTGTGCTACCTGAAAATTTGCTGAATTTCTGGCCAGTTGTTATGCAAACCTGGTACATTTGGGAAGGAAACTGCAGAGAAGAGAGAAAAGGTCAGGTTATCACAAAGCTCAGAAAGATATCTGTAAAGAGCAGATTTAATAAAGTGGAGAAGGGCACTCTCACATGGGCCAAGGTGGGGGAAGAGGGGGTTCAATGGCTTCCAGACTATACACAGTCCCATCAAGAGCGTCATTGAATCAATATGTTACACTTGTCTTTGCATGTCTTACTGTGCCAAATGAGTATTTCCCTAGCAGACAATCAAAGACTGATAGGATCATAGATTTGTAGATGGTAAGGACCTTACAGACTAATTCAACCCTTTCATTTTGCAGGTGAGGAAACTGAGGCAAACAGAAGTTAAGTGGCTTGTCCAAAGTCATGCAGGTGATAAGTTTCAGAGATGGGATTTGCATTCAGGTCCTCTGACTCCAGATATAGGATTGTCTCTTCTGAAGCACACAGAGCATTCAAAGGGCTCATTTGCTATCTTGTTATGTTGGATGGTTCAACCACTTCATGGTTACCGTCATTATCGATTGCAAGGGTTTCCCTTTTGGAAAGCTTAACATTCATGGTTTGGTGAACATAGTTCATAAATACATTCTGGGGTGTAGGAGGCAGTGTGGAGGAGTGAGCATCATGCTGGACTTGGAGTCAGAAAGATCTAAGTTCAAATCCCTTTACAACAGTGCTTCTCAACCTTCATAATGCTGCCACCCTTTAATACTTGTATGTGGGCGTATCTGCATGTGGGTGGACTCACCTGGAGACAGATAGAGGAGCAGTGTCTCAGTTCCTAAGACCATTGGAAATATGTGTTTTCTGATGGTCTTAGGCAACCCTGTTCGACCCCCCAAAGGGGTCATGACCCACAGGTTGAGAACCACTGCTTTAAACAATTACTAGCTGTGAAAGATTATGCAACTCTCAATTTCTCTAAGCCTTAGTTTCCAAATCTGCAAAATGGGTCTAATAATAGCATTTAATTCACAGGGTTGTTGTGAGGCTTAAATGAGATAATATACGTAAAGCACTTTACAGACCTTGAAGTATTATGTAAATTGTGGCTTCTGGTTTTTTTTTCTAAATCTATCTATTTATTTATTTATTTTATGATGAACATTGACAAAAAAGTGCATTCAGAGGAAGGTGAAATAGTGAGAGGACTTGCCGTTGTTCACTTGTTTCAGTCACTTCCAACTCTTTGTGACCCCATTTGGGGTTTTCATGGCAAAGATACTGGAGTGGTTTGTCATTTCCTTCTCCAGTTCATTTTACAGAGGAGGAAACTGAGGCAAACAGGGTGAAGTGACTTGCCCAAGGTCACACAACTAGTATCTGTCTGAGATCTGATTTGAACTCAGGTCCTCCAGACTCCAGGCCTGGCACTCTATCCACTGCGCCACCTAGCTATGGAGAGGGCCGTAAAGGAATCAGTTGAAAGAATTGTGGGTGTTTAGCATGGAGAAGAGTTGAGGGAAGTCTTAGCAGGGATGTTAAAAAGTGGTGGTATGCCCCAGGGGACAGGCTATCAATGAGATGAAGGTAAAGAAAGGTAGATCTTGGCTCATTATAAGGAGACACTTCCTAACAATTAGAGCTTCCATAGAATGGAATGCACTGCCATAGAAAACAGTGAGTTCCCCATCCCTGGTAGCCTCCAAACAGAAGTCACATGAATGCTTGTTGGCAATGTTACTGAGGGGATGCCTTCTCTCAGACTTGACACTCTCCATGGTCTTTTCTAAGTCAAAGGTTCTGCCTGTAGTGACAAGTCTTCAGGAAGCCCCAAGTAAAACAAGCCCACCATAAGGGGTCCCTTTCTGGGTTCAGTGACTTTTTAGGACTTTAGGAAGTGACCAGATATAAGAAGACACAGTCCTAATAGATGTGTGTCACTGCTTGTGATCCATGGTCTGAAGTTGTCATCATCATCATCATCATCATCATCATCATCATCATCATCACCCTAAGCCTTACATATATATAGAGCCCCTCCCAAGGTACCTATACCTTCTCATCCACTCCAAGTTAACATTGTAGGTTGTCCTTGCTCTGTACCCATATCTCTACAATCTGATGCCTCTAATGTGACTCCCATCTCATTTTTCCATTTTACCTTAGCTTCCAAATAGATTCCTTGACTGCTCTTTATCTGATTGTTGGCAGCACAAATCTCTGGCTTCGGGTGCAACTCTGGAGGGCATCTCCCTTAGATGAGGATTCCTTGCTAGAGAGAGCACATTAAGGAAAAGAAACCTATTTGGAGCCTGAATTAGCCCATCCACCCTTCTCCATATGTCTTTATTTTTCTCTGAAGATGCCACCATACTTTCAGTGACTCGAGTTTACAACTTTGGAATGATTCTTGACACTTCCTCCTCCTTCCCCCATATCCCGTCAGATGCCAAGTGCTGCCAATTCCACCTCTGGGGGAGGGGGAAGAAGAGTGCCTATGCTAGCTGCCCTCAATCATTTAAAAGACTGTCATGTGGAAAAGGTCTTGCCTCTAGAGCAAGGGTCTTGTCTGTCCTGGGTCCCTTTGTTCTATCATAGGCATGGGGGTGCAGACATCAGATCTTTAGTAATTTTTTTATTTTATTGACGCCTTCTATTTTTGTATAATATTCATTTTTTAAAAAACATCTCTCCCCATTCCCCCTTTCTACAAACCATCCCTTGTAACAAAAATTTAAAACTCAAATTTTAAAAAAAACAGCTCAGCACAGCCAACTAATACATTGATCATATCCAACAGTATATGCAATGTTCCACATCCAGAGACCCCCTACTTTTTCATTTAAGAGAGGGAGACACATTTTTACAGTTCTTTTGGAGGGGATTTATAATTATGGGGTATTCAGTTTTGTTTTACTGGGTTTTTTAGTTAAATTATAGTATAGTTATGGTCATCTGTGAATTGTTTTCCTGGTTCTATTTATTTTATTCTTCATCAGTTCATATGAGTCTTCCATGTTTCTCTGAATTCTTTATAGTCTTTATTTCTTAACTGCTCAATTATATTCTATTGCATTCATATGCTGTATTTAAAAATAATAATAGTTCCCCAATTGGTGAGTGCCTACTTTGTTTCTCGCCCATTGACATGAGAGAAATGACACATCTCTTGGAGACCATCCAACAAATTATAGAAATATTAGAGATCATCAGATCTTAGATCTAGAACTGGGAGATACCTCAGAGGTCAAATAGTTCAGTCTGCTGATTTTATAGATAAGAAAGGGAGGTGAATTTACATGTCCAAAGTTAATACAGGTAGTATCAGTTTCAGGATTTTAACCCAGACCTTCTGCCTCCAAACTCAATGTTTCATTGCAGTCTTCATTAGTGAAGAGAGTACCCATGCTTCCTACATACCAGACAATACAGACAAGTTCATAATTGTGGCAATGTTCCCTGGCAAATCAGCCATCTTGAATGCCTGACCCCTACCCTTTCAAATAGTGGAGATTTCTAAAAATCAGTTCAAATCTAGATATTCAGTAATTTTCATGTTAGCAGAAGCCCATGCCAACAAAAGGTGGGCCTGGGGGAGGGGCCAGGGAAAGCATATAATCAGTAAAAGTTTGCAGTTGAAAAAGAAAGAGAAATTTAAGAGTAGAAATATTCTCAGTTCCCTTTCCTCAAATTAGTATCTTTCCACTCTCCTATTCCCCCAATATACTCTGCAAAGGAAGCTGCTGATTCCAGGTTTCCGCTTGCAAAGTGAAGAATACAGGGCAAAGCCTCAGCAGGTTTCAGTACCTGCCAATTACAGCTCTCTGTCATCCCTCTGCCCCCAGTTGCAGCTCTCCACAGCCTCTAAAGGCACTGTTTAGACTCTGCAAGCTTCTAAAGTCCTGATAGTTCATCTCCTTCTACCTTAGCAACTTGCTTGGTTAACCTATCTGTGGTTTCATTCCTGGACAGCTACCTGACTCTGGCCCTCTAATATCTTCTCAGCAGGACTAAGTGCAGTCCCTTATTCTTAACCATCTTTATCCACTTCCTGACACAATTGCTCCGTGTAACAAGTACGCCATCCCATAAGAACTTAGACTTCCAGATACTTCCACAAGATTTGCCTGAAGACCAGGACTCTATGGAAAATGGAGTGTTCTCACTCAGACAAAGGTTTTATTACACCAACCAAATTAAATATTTTTAAAGTCCTGAATAAGTGTTAAAGAAACTCGCAGGGGAAGGAATTATCTGTGGGAAAGCCAACTTGAAGTCTGAATGAGTTAGGTCGACATTGAGACTCAAACTGGTTTCATGGACTCAGGCAATCGCAAGTATGCATTTCATTGCTGAAGAGACACCTGCTCTTGGGCTCTGCATGGCAGAAATACAACACATTACACATGAATGAGCAACCAGTGTCTCAATGTGTTTACGATGGCAACAGATACTTGCTTTATTTGTGTGTGAAACATTTCCTCACTTCAGGTAATTTCTGTGCTCTCTTGGTTATTTAATGAAGGACTTTGAAGTTCCTCAAGGGTGCTATAAGTCATAGTAATAGCTGCCAATCACAGGTATAGGTCTCAGGTTTTCTTTTTTCTTCTTCTTTGAAATTACTTTATTTTTTAATTTATTATTTATTTATTTTATTTTTAGCATTTTTTCAGAAAAAGTTGCTAGGTTCTTAATTCTCTCCCTTCCTCCAATCCCTCCCCACCCATTGAAAAGGCAAGTAACATGATATAAGTTATGTATGTGAAATCATGCGTGTTGCCAAATATATACATATATATATATATATATATGTATATGAAGAAAGTGAAGAATTATACTTCAATTTGTAGTCAAAATTCAAAATTCATCAATTCTCTCTCTGGATGTGGATAGCATTTTTCATCATGAATCCTTTACAATTGTCTCAGATCATTGCGTTGATCAGAATATCTAAGTCTTTCGGAGCTGGTCATCACGCAATATTGCTTTTACTGTGTAAAATGTTCTCCTGGTTCTGCTTACTTCACTCTGCATCAACTCATGTAGATCTTCCCAGGTTTTTCTGAAACCATCTTGCCTATCATTTCTTACAACATAATAGTATTCCATCACAATCATATACCACAATTTGTTCAGGCATTTCCCAATTGATGGGCACTCCCTCAATTTCCCATTCTTTGCCACCCCAAAAAAAGCTACCATCAATATTTTTGTATGTATAGTTCTTTTCCCCTTTTCTTTGATCTCTTTGAGATATAGACCTAGTAGTGGCATTGCTGGGTTAAAGGGTATGTTTTATAGTTTCAATGTATGTAGTTTCAAATTGTTCTCCAAAATGGTTGAACTTAGTTCAGAACTCCACTAATAATGCATCAGGGAGCCAATTTTTCCATATGCCCTCCAACATTTGTTATTTTCCTTTTTCCATCATTTTAGTCAATCTGATAAGTATGAGTTGGTAGCTCAGATTTTTTAAATTTTCATTTCTATAATCAATAGTGATTTAGAGTATTTTTTTTTCATATGGCTATAAATAGTTTGGGGGCAGTTAGGTGGCACAGTGGATAGAGTCCTGGACCTGGAGTCAGAAAGATTCATCTTCCTTAGTTCAAATCTGATGTCAGACACTTATCAGCTGTGTTACCCTAGGCAAGTCACTTCACCCTGTTTGCCTCAGTTTCCTCATCTGTAAAATGAGCTGTAGACAGAAATGACAAACCACTCCAGTATCTTTCCCAAGAAAATCCCAAATGGGGTCACAAAGAGTGGGACATGACTAAAAATGAATCAACAACAATAGATAGCTTTGAGTTTTTCTTCTGAAAACTGCACCCCAAGTTTTTTGAGATTCCTAGGGACACTTAAGAAATAGAGTGTGCAAACCAAAATGAGAGAAATTAAAGAAATACAAATTTCCATTTTAACATCACAGAAGACCCAAATGTCAAAACATAGTCCTCTTTGGAGTTCCTCACTACAATCGAACTCTATTAAATTCAAGGGGTTATACTGATTTAGGGCTGGAAAGGACTTTAGAGGCCACCAAATCCAAACATCTTATTTTACTGATGTGGAAACTGAGGCCCATAGATGTTAAATGACTCTCCCATAGTCACAGAGATAGTGAATAGCTTGTCAGGATTTGAACCCGAGTCCAAATCCAGTGCCTTCTTCCTTATCCCACATACATTCAAATGCTGAGAAGTCCTCCTTTCCTCTCCATTATGATTCCAGGCTGCAAGATTCCAGTCTGCTAAAGTCCAATCAACCCTGTTAGCTTTGCTTCCAGTCACCAGTCCCCACTGTCTTTCTTGCCCGCTGTGCCTCAGAGGCTCCAACGTGCAGACTTGCCATCTACTATCTGGGAAAGGAGGAAGTAGGGGGTCTGCTCCATTGTTCATCTCTTCTAAAGCGTTGGGGTGCACACCTACAGGCCTTTGCAAATAACATCCCCTGCATTTGATGTTAAAATTGTTTGTTCCTAATTTGCAAATGAAAAATCCAAAATAGGTTCTCTTTGTAATAAGCTCCAGCAGCAAAATACAGTTTTAAGTGCATTTGTGTATGGCAGATTTGCCAAATTACTATTTTATGTATTTTCAACTTACCACCATGTGTGCATTTAAATTTCTTAGAGAGCAGGGGAGCCTAGAGATGAAAGAAGTCAGATAATAGAAAGGGACTGACAGCCAAAGAGGACTCTGGGGCTGGAGCCTGGAGAAAACTGCTGCCCAGAACTGTCTTTTTTTTTTAATTCTAACATCAAAATGATTTGGGGACTAAAGGAGAGAAGAGAAGATCATATAAGGGAAAGGGCTTGGAAGAAGGAACAATAATAGTCTGATAAGTGGGAACATTACTCATGTGCCTCTGGGTTCCTAAATAGACCATGTGTGATAGGGCTCTCAGCTAGGAGTCAGAGGTTCTAACCTTGAAGGTCAAGCAATGTGTCATTTTTTATGCCTCTGTTTTTAAGACTGTTGGCTATCTCTATCTCCTCTCACCCCACCCCCACCCCAACCCCAAATGCTGGCTGGACTCTCCTACCTCTCTATGCCTTGCTTCTTAGTTTTTTCATTTGACCTGGGTAACACTCCTTTCCCCAACCACACACCCTCATCCTCCCTCCGACCACTCTGTCAATATCCTTGCCTATCAAATTCTGCTCTTTCTCTAATGCTATTTCTCCCAGGAAGATTTCTCCAGTACTCCCTGACAGATGAGTTATCTTCCTCTTTCCAAACTCACAGCAACATACATCTGCTCTGCACTTGGGAATTCCAACTTTCTATCATTATTTGAATATGTAGCTTTTGTAGCAGGGTGGGTAGGGCATTGGACATGGACTTGGGAAGACCTAGATTCAGATCCTGACTCAGACTCTTACTAGCTGTGTGATCCTAGATATGTCACTTAACTTCCCTGGGCCTCAGTTTACTCATTTGTAAAATGAAGAGCTGGAACAAGATGGCCCCTGAGATCCCTTCCAGCAATAGATCTATGATACATCATTTAACCTCCCTGTGCCTTGGTTCTCTCATCTATAAATGGGAAGCTTGGACTAGATGGTCTCTGAAGTCCTTTTCTAATCTCCATCTATGATAAGTCATCTAATCTCCCTGGGTCTCAGTTTCCTCATCTGTAAAATTAGAGGGTTGAACATCCAGAGAAAAAACGATGGAGTCTGAATGCAAACTGAAGCATACTATTTTCTCTTTTTTGTTGTTTTTTTTCTTTCTCATGTTTTTTTTTTTCCCTTTCATTCTGATTCTTCTTCTATAACATGACTAATGTGGAAATACATTTACCGTGCATATATAAGTAGAGCCTACATCAGATTGCATACCATCTTGGGTAGGGAAGAGGGGGGAAAGAGGGGAAAATTTAAAACTCAAAAACTTATGGAAGTGAATGTTGAAAACTAATAATGAATGAATGAATGAATTTTTTTAAACTAGAACTTCACAATCATTCCATCAGAAATGCCTGAGATGTTGAGTCAGAAATGATAGATGAATTATAAGGTGGAGAGGTGCCATTATGTGGCACTTTTGTGCCAACACAATACTTTGCACATGATGTCTCGATGGATCCTCATACCAACCCCATGGCAGTACCAAACTGGTAATATGGTTAGAGCCATTTTACAGTCATGGAAATAGGCTTAGAGAGGGAAATGACATATTTATAGCCAGAAAATAGCAAAGCCAGGATTCTAACCCAGATCTGATTCCATATCTCCCTTCCTCCCTCATATGGCATCATAGATCTAGAGTAGACTTCAATGGTCATCAAGTCCAAGTGCCACATTTGACAGATGAGGGAAACTGAGGCTGAGGAAGACTAAAGATAAAGATAGTGTCAGTGATGGGATTCCCCAGATTTTCTGATTCCTAGGTCAGTGTTTGCCTTTTGTTTGTCAATTAACAAGCATTTGTTTTCTCCCACGGGGAGGGGGGGGGGAGGAGAGAAAGAGAGAGAAGGAGAGAAAGAAGAGAGAGGGAAGAGGAAGGGAGTAAGGAAGGAAGGAAGGAAGGGAGGAAGGAAGAGAAAAGGAGGGAGGGAGGAAAGAAAGAAGAAAGGAGGAAGGAAAAGTCTATGTAACAAATATGTGTAGTCAAACAAAACAAATCTCATGCTGACGATGTCCAGAAATGTGTCTCATTGTGTGTTTTAAGTCACATATTTTTGGATAAGACAGGAAGAGGTAAAGAGAGGGCTTCATCATTGATTTACTGCTGCTGCTGCGGCTGCTGCTGCTGTTCAGTTGTTTCAGTCACATCCTCTCTCCATGACCCATTTGGCATTCTCTTGGTAGAGATACTGAAGTGGTTTACCCCTTTCTTCTCTTAGCTCATTTTACAGATGAGGAAACTGAGGCAAAGAAGGTTAAGTAACTTGCCGAGGGTCACACAGCTGGTATGTGTCTGAGGCTGGATTTGAACTCAGGTCTTCCTGACTCCAGACAGGTGCTCCATCCATTGTAGCACCTAGCATGCCTATCATCAATGGTACTCTGAACAAATTTTTGGCCATTACGTTGATTAGATCTCTTAAGTCCACAGTACCATGTTAGTGATTAAAAAAAAAAAATAGGTAAGACTTCTAAGATTGGTGAAGGCCAGTTGGTGGAGAGCTGTATATGGCAGCCTAATGAGTCTGCACTCTCATGCTTAGTGGAAAAAATACTGAGTTTGGAGTCAAGGGACCTGGGTTCAAATCCCAACGCTGCCATTTACTAGCTGTATGACATTGAACAAATTATCTCTTCTCTCTGAGCCCCAGTTTTCTGATTATGAAGTTAAAGTACTGAACTAGCTGACCTCCGGTGTCCCTTCTGGGTCTGAGTCTATCATCCACACCCTTTAAATGCCTGTGGAGAAGCATTTGGGACCAGACGGAGCCACTATGATGGAGGAAACACATCTTTCTCCAAGGGCTCCCTCATCTTTTAGGGCTTAACTTTGGCTGATTTGTTTCCTCTGCTCTAAAGTCCAGATTACAAATGTGCAGCCAACACCATTTTTCTGGCCTCTCTAAGGGGTATTTCTGTCTTGTTTCCCCACTCCCTTCTTTTCTTCCTTTTGGCGGAATAACTGTTTAAATGGCCTTTTCACCCAATAAAATGAAATCTCATTAGAACAGCGCTGAGTCATCCTGGCCCGTGTCAGAAACAAGTAGATTTGAAGGGTTTGTAAGACCTCATGCTCTTGTTTCTGAAGAGTTAAGCCATCTCAGAGGCTTTCACTGGGAGCAGGAGTGTGTTTTGAGCAATTCGATAAAGGCGGTCCGACCCACAGGTCTTTAATCAAAGGCAGCCTGGCCAATAAAAAAGAAAATGACATTTCCCTTGAAAGGTTGAAAGGTCTGGATTTCTCCATCTCTGTGTTTTTCCGGCAGTTGCCGGCTGGACTGAGGCAGGGCTCCCTCTTTCATATGTCAACCCAAATCACTTTTTCCCAGGGACCTGACAAGAAGAATGGGTGAAAGTTTGCTTCTCAACTTAGCACCTGGGATTTGGTGTTCCTGACTCAAGTGATTGGAGTGATGTGATGGACTTGATTATACTTGTCTTATTCAAGCATATTGTGTTCTCGTGGAAAGAACTGAATTTGGAGTGAGAGGTCCGTGTTCAAATTCCACTTCTGTTAAGAAGACAGTATGGTACAGTACAAAGAGTACCAGCTTTGGAGCCAGAGGTTCTGTTCTTTGATGATTACTGCCTTTTCGTCCTTAGTCAAGTCACTTCAATTCAGCTGAGCTTCAGTGACTTTATCTGTTAAGTGAGTCGTGTGGGCTAAATGTTCTGGGAGGCCCTACCAGCTCTAAAGCTATGAAATTTTATATTAATGAATGTTCTGTTCCAGGTGCCATATTTTAGACTTGCTAGGTGGTGTAGTAGACAGCACTTAGGATTTGGAGTCAGGGACATACAAGTTTTCAGTTACTCCCTAGCTGGGAGGGAGGCAAGTCACTTAACTTCCCTTTGCCTCAATGTTCTTTTCTGTAAAATGGGGATAATAAAAGCATCTACTTCCCAGGGCTGCTATGAATGAATCAATATATGCAGAGAGCTTTGCAAACATTAAACTGTTATATAAATGCTGTAGTTCAGTCATTTGTGTCAGACTCTTTGTGACCCCATTTGGGGTTTTCTTGGCAAAGATACTGGAGTGGTTTGCCATTTCCTTCTCCAGCTTATTTTACAGATGAGTAAACTGAGGCAAACAGGATTAAGTGACTTGCCCAGGGTCACACAGCTGGTAAGTATCTGAGGTCAGATTTAAATTCAGGTCTTCCTGACTCCAGGCCTGGTGCTCTATCCACTGTGCTGCCTACCAGCACTCTCCTGTTATTATTATTATCATTATTTTAGGAAGGACATTGATAAGCAGGAAACTGTCCAGTGGAAGGTGACCAGGACAGTGAAAGGTCTTGAGTTCAGGCCATATTTGAAGGAACTGGGAACATTTAGACTGAAGAAAAGAAGACCTAGGCAGCACATGCTGCGTGGCTTCAAGCATTTGAAGGGCTGGCACTGGTGGAAGACAGTGAATGTCTTGCTTGACTCAGAAGCAGTGAGTGTTAGCTGCAGAGAGGCCAGTTAGGCCTCACACAATCAGGGCCAACCCAAGGTAGAATGGCCCACCTTAGGAGGCAGTGGGCTCTCTTTCCTTGGAGGCCTTTAAGCAGAGACTGAGCTCCTCACCCTTCATTGCCTTCTCACACAGACTACCTTCTATCTACTCTGTATATATTTGTACTCATTCATTTCATATTCATGCTACTTCTATGTTTATATGTTCTTGTCTCTCCCCACTAGAATGTAAGCTCCTCATGAGGAAGGGCTGTTTCCTTCTTTGTCTCTGCATCCCCAAGGCCGGGCACAGGGCTCAGAGCAAGAACTTAAGAAATGCTTGTTGATTGGATACTTGTCAGGGAGCTCGTAGAAAGGGCTTCTTGGTCAGGCAAGGTTGAATGGATGATCCCTCTAGGTCCTTTCTGGCTCCAGAATTCTGTGAATCGGTCAAAGCTCTGTGAATTTCATCTAGTTCCTGTCCTTCTCTGTAAAATGGGGCGAGGGGACAGGGAGAGACTAGATCAGGCATTCTTACACTTGGGTCTATGAAAAAATTCACAAATAATTTTTTTTTCACAAAGTCGTTCAACAATTTTTTACAAAAACTTTTTTTTTAATTTTGACAACTCTATTTTCATTTAATTGGCTTTCTTTGTCATCCTATGCATTTCATTTTAGGCACTTAAAAACATTCTGAGAAGGGGTTCATAGGCCCAAACTAAGTGCCCAGAGGGGGTTCATGACACAAAAAGTTTAAGAACCCCAAGGCCATCAAGATTCTCTCTAGCTCTAAATTTATTTAATGAATATGATTATGACTAATTATTTTACTAGCTGTGTGACCTTAAGCAAATTCCCCTTCCCTGAACCATGGTTTTGTTCTAGAGTTTCTTATTTAATCATTTTTTTCCATAGTGTCTGACTCTTCATGACCCCATTTGGGATTTTCTTGGCAAAGAAATGGTTTGCCATTTCCTTTTCCAGCTCATTTTACAGATTAGGAAACTGAGTCAAACAGGATTAAGTGACTTGTCCAGGGTCACACATATAGCTAGTAAGTATTGGAGGCCAGATTTGAATGAAGGAAGATGAGTCTTCCTGACTCTAGGCCCAGCCCTCTATGCACTGTGCTGCCTAGTCACCCTTTGTTTAAGATTAAAATAGAGATAACTAAGGGTATTTCCAATTTTAACTGAATTTCATGAGCAAAGACAAAGGTAAAACAGAGGTCCAGACAAAAGGGAGAAGGGGGAGATCTGACTCCTGCCTCTTCTTATTGAGACTTGGAGGATGTCTAATTCTAGGAGCAACCCTGAATAAGAAGCCTAGCCTCGCTGGGTCACGTGTGACATGAACATCCACGGCTTAGTCTGGGTGTTTTTCCACTTGGCCCCCTGCTCCTTTGAAGGCACATCAATCATTGTGTGATTTTAGGGATAATTGCGTTAGGTTGAGTGGATCATGTCCCTGTTGCACATTAAGTGGCAAAGACAGCTCTGAGTGATTCTGTGGGGCTCCCACCTTGCTCATGAGAATTGGAGCATGTCAGCATCCTGGCCTGGGCCTGGGTGATGCCTCAAATCAAAGAAAAAGCCCACGCTTTTCCCAGAGGGAAGCATGGTTTCCATCCCCCTTCTCCCAGGCTCTCCCACAGCATCAAACCAAGCAATAGCTGAGTTTCCTTATCTATGGGGGAGGGGTTTACACAGATGGTCTCAGAGGGTCCTTCCAGCCCTAATTCAACATCCCTGTGAATTGTCTCTTTAAAGGAATCAGTTGGCAGGAACAGCATGTCTCCAGACAGTTGTAAAAGAGGTAGCTCATTTTCTCTAGCAAATAGCTGACCCACAATTCTACCGAGTCTTCCCAGCTGGAAGGAGCCTCCCAGGTCAGCTAGTCCAGCTCCACCTCATTTGAGGAAAGTAGTGGCTAATGCCACAGATTCCATAGTCAGGTCCTGGCTTCCTCCCTGGAAGTCACTTTGTTTCCCTCAACCACAGTCTGTCAAGTAAGGGGGTTGAACGAGATGGCTTCTGAGGGCCCTTAGACTCTCCAAACTAGGCAATCTCCAGGATTCCATCAGTCAGAGACAGAGTAGACAGCTTCCCATCCTATTTTGTTCCCTCAGACCAGGCTTTGGGAGTCTCAAAAGAGACCACTGACCTTCCTACTCATCCTTTCAACCTTGACTTGATGTACACAAAGTCCCTGGAGAGCCCAATTCCTGCCCATTTTCACACCAGCTCATTTTCTTCAGGATCTCCTCCTCAGTACCCCTAATGACTAGTTCAGTTTCTTTGCAAAGCAGCTGTCCCTCCTCTCTCCCAGAAGTGTCTGTCTTCTCTCCCCAGTTTATGCTGGCTCAGAATCTGTTCTCTTCCTTGACTTTAGTCCAAATACCTTCGAAAAGGCTCCCATTTCCATTGAGTGTTTTGTACGTTCCTTTAATTGCCTGCCTTCTCATTACGTAGGCCTAATTCCTCTACACCACAGCACTTAGAGAATTCCAACCACCCTTGCTTTGGAGAGTTTCAGCAACTCACAATATCCTTCTCATGATAAAAGGAGAATTGCCAACAGTTTTCCAGAATTTGGAGCTCTTGAAAGAATCGTTTGCTCTGAATTATGTCTGATTCTTCCATTTCATGTATCCCAATAGTTTATTTGCTTTTAGCATGACTCCTAAGCTTAATATTAAGTATTTAGTTTCTTGCAGTGGTCATTTTGTTTGATTTCAGAAGGATGTTACCTTGCATTGTCTTGTGGTATCACATACTTATTTCCCAGATATCAGACACAGATTGGGTCGACCATTCAGGACCAGCAGGTGGGACAGTTCCCTGGATGTAGGGTCAGAAAATGGGTTCAGATCTTGGCTCTGCTACTACTGGTGTGACTTTGAATAATTCACTTGACCAGTTTACTAATCTTTAAAATAAGTAAGTCAACAAACATTGGTTAAGTGCCTACTATGTGTCAGGAACTATACTAAACTCTGAAGATACAAAGAAAGGAACTCTTGGCAGATTCAATCTTACAGCACAATGAGATTTCCCAATGATGAACTTCTTGGGGAAGGAAGGCATGTTGGTGAAGTCTAATTTCAGTGTAGCTGGAGGGAAATGAGAAGTATTGAGTGTAGGGGTATAAAGACTAAAGCAAAATGTGTCCTGCTCTCAAAGAGCTTACATTCTGCTGTATATCAATAATTAAATATAAAGTATTCTTAGACCAAACCCTGAACCAATCATTTAATTCTTGAAGGCTTTAACTTACAGAGAAGATGGAGACCTGTACTTGTGGAGGTGGATTTCCTCACCTGGGAGTTCCCAATGTCAGTGAAATCACAAGCCTAGCCCTGATGCCTATCACTGCTGTTCACTCTAATAATATAGAGCAGTGGTTCTCAACCTGTGGGTTGCGACCCCTTTGGGGGTCGCCTAAGATCATTGGAAAACACATATTTCCAATGGTCTTAGGAACTGAGACACCACTCCTCTATCCATCTCCAGGCAGGTCTGCCCACATGCAGATACACCCCCATATGAGTATTAAAGGGTCGCGGCATTAGGAAGGTTGAGAGCCACTGATATAGAGGATCATAGAGAGATGGCCTTTGAACTGACCTTTTAAGGGAACTAGGACTTCTGAGAGGCAGCAAGGAGGAGGGAAGGTGATCTGGACATGGAGGAAAGCCTGTAAAGAGGAGGGAAATGTCTGAGGCTAAGGTAGCAAGCCAGTCTGCCTAGAATGGAGAGGATAGGAAAAGGAATAATGGGAAATAAGACCAGAAAGGGAGACTTGAAAAACTGTTGATTGGTAATAGGTAGAATTAACCTTACAAGATGCGCATGATTTCAGGAGGGTAGGAAGACCCTTGATCAAGTCACTTCTGTCTGGTGCCAAGTTTTCCAACATATTATATTAGAGGGACTAGGTCAGAGGTTCTTAAGCTGGGGCTACCTGACCCTAAAGGCTCTGTGAATCCATTTGAGGGGGAGATGCCCATCATGATGAATAGACTCCTGAAAAAGTACCAGTTTCAGCTGTTAGCAGTTGTTTCCACCTTAGCGGGGATGAAAGAATCATAAACAATATTTCATAAGGAGGAAGTCAAGAGAGAATAGATCAACACTGAGGATTTGGAAGAGACTGGCAAACATGAATTTAAGGGGTGGAATTACATCTTTAGATCAATTTAATTGAGCTCCTTTATAATCTGATGTATTTTATTTTATGCATCTAAAAACATTCTTCTAAGAATGGGTCCATAGGCTTCACCAGACTACCAGAGACATCCATGGCATTAAAAAAGGTTAAGAACCCCTGGAAGATGTGATCTTCAAGTCCCCTTCCAAGTCCAGATTTGGTGAGTTCACACTCCCACCTCTTCCCTTACCCAAAGGTTGTACCCCTGAGCCAGGTTTTGGATTTTGATCTTTTTTTTAAATTTAGGGCCTTTGATATTCAACTCAATTCAGCTTAGAATGTGAATGACTGAATCCTGCCACCCATCACTATGAAGAGACTCCTGAAAAGAACTGTTTTCAGCTGTTATCAGTTGTTTTCACATTAGTGGGAATAAAAGAGTCATAGGCAGCATTTCATGAGGAGGAAGGATGAGAAAGAACAGAAGGATGGGGGAGGCTGTGAATAGAGCACTGGTTCAAGAGTCAGGAGGACCCAAGTTCAAATTTGGCCTCCAACACTTAACACTTACTAATTCTGTCACCTTGGGCAAGTCACTTAACCCCAATTGCCCCTCCAAAAAGCAAAAAAAACCTAAACTAAACAGAAAGATGCTAAGCATTTTGAGCAGGGACTGGCAGGAGGTTCTAATGATAGTAAAGGAGGTTTGAACCTATGTTTAAAACTAGGTAGTGCCGTACTGTATAGAGCTCCCTGCCTGGGGTCAGAAAGATTCATGTTCCTTTAGTTCAGATCTGGTCTCAGATACTTACTGTGTGACCCTGGGCAAGTCACTTTACCCTGTTTGCTTCAGTTTCCTTACCTCAAAAAAATGACCTGGGGAAAGAAATGGCAAACCATTCCAGTATCTTTGCCAAGAAAACCCCAAATGGGAGTCATGGATATTTAGACACAACTGAAAAATGACCAAACAGCAAGAACAAAAGTACACAGTATATGCCACTGGTACCCAAGGATCTCAAAGCTGTATCTAACACCTCATTCTATCTCATGG
Source organism: Pseudochirops corinnae (assembly GCA_028646515.1). Classification (NCBI taxonomy): domain Eukaryota; kingdom Metazoa; phylum Chordata; class Mammalia; order Diprotodontia; family Pseudocheiridae; genus Pseudochirops; species Pseudochirops corinnae. Next base: position 48,494,545 of record CM053588.1, read on the forward strand.
TGCTCTTAGAAATCCTGGCATCTGAGCTCAGCTATCAATGACCCAGAAAGAGGAGTGCACCTCTTTGGATGACAACTGGACTTTCCAAAGCTTCTTACCAGTTTATTTCCACCCCACCCCAAGTCACTGAGCCCATTCTCCTATGGGAGAGCAGGAATCTGAAACTCACCCAGTCTACTCTGGTTGAATGTAAGTTCTTTATATGATCCTCCTTCACACCCCCTGGAGGCTCCCGTCTCTTCCTGCCAGCTTGGAGCTCATCACTGAGGCAAAGAATAAATTGAATTTAGTGTATCTACCTTTTCAGTCAGCAAATTACTTTTGCTAGTTGGCTCTGATAATACAGTCTACCTTGGCTGACCTTTGCTATCTCATATCTTCCAAAGCATTTTTCTTTACTTAACTTCTTGTGTCATCTCCTTTTCCCTCCATGCTTGGCTTATTATTTTTATAGATTTCCTCCTCCCCTTCAGGAGGTATTTCTGTGCTCTCTCTGCTTCAATGTCTTGAACACTGAGGGGAGAAGGGAGAGAAAAGGGGTTCATTCCTATGATTTTATCCATAGAGGTCCCAGGTCAGGAAACTCCTACCAAGGAAAAAACTCAACTAACAACAGCAGCAGCAGTAATAGCTAGCATTTATATAGAACTCACATGTGCCAGGCACTGTGCTAAGCACTTTATGTATATATTGTCTTATTTAATCCTCCCAACAGAAAGAGGCCGTTATTATCCCCATTTTACAGGTGAGGAAACTGAGGCAAACATGGTTTAAGTGACTTACGCAGGGTCACACAGCTAGTAATTCTCTA
>CM053588.1:48495455-48531445 GCA_028646515.1 Pseudochirops corinnae
AAAAAAAAAACCCAAAACAATAAAAACTGTACCACCTAGCTATGATGTAGAGCAGCAGTTCTCAACCTGTGGGTTATATTCAATTTGTAACAATGAAAATACATCCTGCATATCAGATATTTACATTACGATTCATAACAGTAGAAAAAAACCACAGTTATGAAGTAGCAACGAAAATAATTTTATGGTTGGGGGTCACCACAACATGAGGAACTGTATTAAAGGGTCACGGCATTAGGAAGGTTGAGAACCACTGATGGAGAGTCAGAGAGATCCCTGTGAGGCCCATGGTCAAATGGCCAGTTCGTACCGGAGAAAGTACATGGGTCCAAGTCATCTTGACTACAAGGGCAGCCCTCTCTCCACAGATCCACAATTTCTATTGTTTTTCATAAACTAATTTAGCAATTTGATAAAGCACCATTTTATACATTCAATACAAGAGTGTTCTTGTCAATTATATACTGATTCCTGGTCAGATTTGTCATCATATGATGATGTGCTATGATCATTTAGAAGCAAATGATTTCTGTGATCTCCTCTAAATTCTTTTAAAAATGTGTATAATTTTATATAATGTATAATTTATATTATTTTAATTCTCATTTATGATATAAGTATATGTTTTATATTTTTATATGATTTTTATGTAAGTTTTTAAAAGTTTATGTAATCATGCATTGGATGACAGAATGAGGATCCAGAAAGGTTTTGACAGACTAGAACATGAAGCAAAATTGAATAAGATTAAATTTAATAAGGAAAAAATGTGACATATTACACTTTAGTTCCAAAAAATGGAAATTCGTAAGTACAAGACAGGAGAAGCATACATGACAAGGCAGCCAAAACAAAACAAAAAACCCTGATGATAATAACTAATATTTTACAGTGCTTGTAATATATTTTTATTTTATTTAAATTTAATTAAATTTATTGTCTTTAAGTTATATGTTATTTATTTAAATAATAGAAATTATTTTATAGTTCATTTTCCAATCATTATCTTATTTGATCCTGCAACCTCCTTGGGAAGAAGGAACTACTATTATTCCCATTGTAGAGGTGAGAAAGTGAAGGCTCAGATTAATTCAGTGACTTGCCCAGGGTCACACAGGTAACAAGTGTCTGAAGTGGTATTCAGTGCCAGATCTCCTAAATTTAGAGTGGCCTGACAGTCTCTATGCTTCTTCTAGTTGCTCTTAAAATTTCTTAAGAGCCCTGGTTCCCCCCTTATTGTCTATATAGGATTGTACTCAAATCCATTCAGGAAACCTGGATGTGGGAACAACTGTCAACCTTGAGAATGAGATTCCTTTCAATCACTAAGTCAACAAAAATTTGTTGTTTTCCTTTTAAAAAATTTCTTAAACTTAAATACACAATAAGAAAAAGAAACATATTATAAACTTAAATATTAAAACTTAAATATAAAATAAGAAAAAAAAAAGCTTTGCCATGTGCACAACAGAACATGAGAGGATTCAAAATACACTGCAATAAATTCCCATTTCAAGAAAGTCTATATAATAAATACTACACATTGTGTTCAGAGCTGTCCATCTTTTCTTGGCTTCTTATAAGTTTTCTTTTGATCTCTGCTTCCCACTTTTTACTTAGTTCTTCCCCCTCCCCCAATTTATTAAGTACCTACTATGTGCCAGACATTGTGCTAATCCCTGGGAATACAAAGGCAGAAATCAAATCAGTTCCTGCCCTCAAGAAGCTTATATTCTATTGGAGAGGACAACATGGACGCCTGCCAATATCTACAAAATTAATAGAAGGTAATTTGATGGAGACCCCAGAAGCTGGAGAGGATTAGGGAAGGCCTCTTATAAGAGATGGAGTTTGAGCAGAGTTTTGAAGGAACCTGGATCTTCTAAGGGGCATTGGGAAGGAGAGAGGGCATTCCAGACATGGGGGAATAGATTGAGTAAAGATGGGGTCTTAGGTATGAGGAATAGGAAGAAAATTCTGAAGGACCTCCCTTTGAAGGCCAGTACTCTGTGGACAGTGGATGATCTCTTTTCAAGGGATATTGGACAGAAAGTGGACTCTTTTCCCCCAACATTTCACAGTAAATTCACAATGAATATGGGTTTAAATGGAACCGTTATTTCTTCATATACTCTAAATACTAAAAATTACATCTAGGCCTCTCTCAGGGTCACACATGTGTCCAAGGAAAAGCTAGAATTAAGGATCTCCTTGCTCTACTGGGCTTTCACTCCCCTCTCTTCTTTTCTAACACTTAATTCTATGAATACAAACAATAATTAGCAACTTAAGTAGATTACTCAGTGTAGCTTAGAATGCTTCTAGGCCCCTGAATGAGACACATTATACTTGGCTGAAAATTAATCTCAAAAATTAAACCAATTGCTTTTCTTGTTCCCTCTTCCCCATTTGGTTTTCTGATGGCCAGGCCATGAATTTATATTTTGAATTATTTCCACTCCACATTCCCATTTTTCTTGCAGAACCAAAGTGTTTCATTAAAAAGAATTCATTTCTCTCCCTGGCTTTTGGGATTTCTCTTCTCGTCCCTCCAGAGTGCTGTCCTTTTGGATTTGATGGACTCCTGCGAAATCTAGCTCTCGATTTATAATTCTTCCATGGTCTAGCTAGCTTTTCAATTGCTTTGCCAATTCCTTCCTAGCCTTCTACACTTGGTCTCATCGATTCTCACTTCCCCATCATGTTTGGGAGGAGCCAGTGGTCTTCTACTACCCTGCCCAGAATCTGACATCGTAGGAATGAGGAAAAGAGCTAAAGGGACAAAATGATTAAGGCCAATATTTGTTATGTACCTAAAGTCATAGGATTTTAGAGCTAGAGGGGAGGGAAAGGCACATCATTGTTGTTGTTCAGTTGTATCCAGCCCTTCATGACCCCTGTGGACCATAGGGTGCCAATACTGTCCATGGGGTTTTCTTGGCAGAGATACTGGAGTGGTTTGCCATTGCTTTCTCCTCTGAATTAAGGCAAACAGAGGTTAAGTGACTTGCCCAGGGTGACATAGCTAGTCAGGTCAAATTTGAACTCAGGTCTTCCTGACTCTAAATCCAGTGCTCTGTCCACTGAGCCACCAGCTGCCTCATGGAACACCATAGGATCATCTATTTAGACCTGGGAAGGGACCATGGAGTTCAATCTAATGCAACCCCTTCCTTTAACAGATAAAGACACAGATGCCTAGAGAGGCTACGTGATTGCCAATGGTCATTCAGAGGCTAAATGGTGGTATTGGGACTCAGGCCAGCCACTACCCAAGCTAGGCCTTCTTCTGTTACTCCAATGTCATTTGACCCATCAAGTCACTGAAATGGACATCAAGCAGCACCAGCCAGGGTCACCCCCAGCAAGACACATAGTAGAGGATTTCAGACACCCACCTTTGAAAAGTTTTCAACACAAGATATAAGGAACCACCAGCTCAGTAGAAGTCAGTTGCATAATAAGGCATCCAACAGACCCTATGCAATTCTAGGCAGCCTTTAGAAACATGGTGTCTGAGACTACAGAGATCATACATACCCCGGAGCTGGGATGCAGCACCCACGACCTCAAGGCCACATGTGGCCCTCTAGGTCCTCAAGCGCAGCCCTTTGATGGAATCCAAATCAGAGGGCCACACTTGATGACCTAGAGGACCACATGTGGCCTCAAGGCCACAGGTTCCCCACCTCCTGGTCTAGACCAAGTCTAGAATACTGTGTTTAGTTCTGCGTGTCCCATTACTAGAAAGTCATTGATAAATTGGAGAGCATGGAGAGCGGGTGTGACAACCAGGAAAATTTGGACTTAATGTCAGAGAAAAGCTTCCTCATAGATCCCTAAAAGCAGAATAAGTGATTTCAGAAAGCATTAGGCTTTTCTGTCCTTAATCAGGTTATCAAGAAGGTAGGGAACATCAAAAGACAGGCAATTAGAATGGGAAAGGGATTCAAGTTCACAACATAAGAGGGAGACATCTTGATGCAGTGGAAAGGTCAATGGCTCTGAAGTTAGAATGCCTGGGTTCAATTCCTGACTCTGTCACTTACTACCTGTGAACTTGTGAACTTGGGTCTGAGTTTCTTCATCTGGAAAATGAAAACATTATATGTGATGGTCTTCTAGCCCTACATTTCTTGATTCTACTGTGTACAGGGCACTGTGAGCTACAAGATTGCTTCTATCTCTAAAATTCTCTGATCTCATTTGGGTATAGACATAGGTACCATAGGACTCTGTATATGTCCATGGGGATGGTGGTCTTCAGAAGGCCAAATTCAACTCCCTCTGCCAAAGGCTTTGGGAGTAAGACTCAAGAAGATGGGTGCAATCTCTTGGCAGAGTCCCCTGAATGGGTCAGTAGCCTAAGTCTTGTTTTTGAAAATGTTGTGACAATCTGTCATCATTAAGGTACCTGAGCAGTACCCGAGAAAGCAGCTCCATGCATTGGCTGAGACAGCTGGTGATCAAAAGAAACAGATGTACAAGTTATAAAACAAAAGTGGTAAATCTGAACCCAGATGGCAGGCCTTCCATGCCTGTGGAGTCATCGACATTCATAAGTGACTAATAGTCCCAGTGGCAGTGACAGGAATGAGGCCATTTCCCAAGGGAGATGGGGACTGGAGGCTCTGCATGGAGGAAAGTCCTGCTATACTATATAACACCATACGATATGTATGGTATGCTGTGATACAATAATGCTATACAAAACAATTTAATAAAACACAGCACAATAAACAGTTATTAAGTGTGCAGAGCCCTATGTGGAGAGTTGGGAAAGATACAAAGCTCAGCTTAGACTGAATCCCAATCCTCATAGAGATTACAGTCTAATAGAGGGAGAGGGTGGTGATACAGGGACTTACACTCATTCCTCATTATGCAGACAAATCTAGGCTATGAAAACTGTCCATAGGGTGAAAATCAGAGTGATTCTAGGTCCCCCCAATAGACAGTTGGCCCTAAAGGCACCATACTGCTCAGGAGAAAGGCTGGTTATTTGGACCTCATTCCACCCAGATTGTCATCTCATAATGGAAAAAAAAAAATGTTCATGGAATACAAATTTGGTACAAATAATTGTATAATAATTTGTAATCTATTTGAGTGAAAACCAGCAAAGCAAATGTCCGTATAGCAAGGGGGTGGGTGTGTTACATGGCAATTGTGTAAACAAAGTGCTCTGTGAGGGCAGGGGGAAGGTCTCCAGGAATACAAGTCAAATCCACTCTGGTGGAATCTTGGGGATGAGGGAGACTGGGAATTTATTAACAGAAGACAGAGCCAGACCCCAACTATAGTTTTCACACAGCACAGAGTCTCAAGCTCTGACTAAACAATGAAAGGTGCTTTGAAAAGCTGTGTGCCATGTGGCCTAACACATAGAAGGTGCTTAAAGCTCCCGTTTTCAAAGAAGTCACATCCCCACTGTGAGAAATGATAAACACAGGACAGATAGGTTAAAGGATAAATGCAACAGTCCGGTCTTTCCTAGGCTGCAGTGCAAAGACAGAGGGAAAAATGAAAGTACTGGGGAACTCATAGGATTGTAGCTTGCAACTAGCTAAAACATAGTCCCTGTCTTCATAGAGTTTATACTCTGAGCCATAAGCCAGCCATGCAAATTACTACCCGCTTTGCAAACCTTAAAGCACTCTATAAATGATTTTGTTATTATTATTAACTACGATTATACAGACAAAATCCATTCAAAGGATCATAGATTCAGAGCCAGAAGGGATTTTAGAGACCACGGGGTCCAACCCCTTCATTTTACATAGGAAGGAACTGAGATGTAGCCTTTCCTAAAGAAAGCCTCAAAACCAGGAGAGACCCACTGGGGAATTTGAACCCAGGTCCTCCTGACTCAAACTCTTGTTCTCTGGTCCTTCATATTCCACCCTACCTCTCAATTTCAGTAAAAACAGAACTTTTTTTAAAACTTTTTTTTTCATTTAAAGGAACTGGGAATGTTTAGTCCAGAGAAGACTCATGGCTACCATGATAGGTCTCTTTAAGATCTTAAATGCCCATAGGTTTCATGATCCTATTGTTGTAAATATTTGAAAGGCTATTGTGTGAGTGGGATAAGCTTTGGTCTTCTTGTCCCCCAAGGCCAGAACTAGGGGCAATGAGTGAAAGTTACAGAGAAACCAAGTTTGGGAGGCCAGCTTCTTAATCATTAGGACAATTCCAGGGCAGCATGAGCTGCCTCTGGAGGGAGCAGGCATCCTGTCACTGGAGATCTTCAAACAAAGACTAGATGTCTACTTTTGGACTGTGTTCCAGTGGAAACCCTTTGCATATGGGCTGGCTAAGATGGCAACTGAGGACCCTTCTAACTCTCAGATTCTGAGACCTTATGACTAATTTTAATCTTTTTTCTAATTCTAAAGCAATTCTATAATCCTTAGGATCTGGGAGGACCATGTAGTTTGGAAATAGGGATGATAGTGAAAAAAACCCTTCTTTTTCCCTCTCTCTGCCCCCCAAACCCTAACCTTACAAGAGGTGATAAAAAAGGGTTTTTCCCCTCTAGTGTTTTATTTTAATGAATATTTTCTTCCTGGCCAAGAAATGCATATTTTATGAATATTTTCTTCCTGGATGCTCGAAATGGAAATTCAGACCTTATTCAAAGGTCTGAGCCACACTGCACAAAGCTTTCAAGGATCCCTTGCTGCCCCTCTCTGCCTTTCTTTCTCCTTCACCTACTGATCTGTTCCACTAACTGCCTTTCTCTGAGAGCCAAATAAATCTGGTGAAGTCTTGTCTTAAGTGTATGGTCTTTGGAAATAGGTCCCTTCCCCCATCCCTGGCAGGAGAGTTTGGGGACAGACTCTTACAGGATGAACCCAGGGACTGAATAAATTACACACTTAATGGGGACTTTAGGAAAGGCCCCCATTGATGAGGCTCTCAAACTGACAATCTGGACCTGACCCAAACAGGTCTTGGCAGGATTTTTCTTTATAGCAGCCAATGGGGTGTTTAAACTCTCTTGGAAACTTGGAGATGGGGGAGACTGGAAATTTGTTAACAGAAGACAGAGCTAGACCCAAGCTATAGTTTTCCCACAGCACAGAGCCTCAAGCAGGTACTGCCTGGAGGACTTCCAAGTCAGAGGGCTCTGGACTTTTCCATCCTAGAAGCCAAATCCCTCAATGGGTGAGAGGCGGGTTCTCCAGAATTCCACACTTCTTTCATCTCATCTCAAGTTCCATGTTCTACATGAAGTCTTTGCTAGTTCCTCCCTTCCGCCCAAAACTATGCAGTACTCATTTGGTTTTCTTGAAAAACCTCTTGAGCACAAGTACTGTCAGATTTTATTGCTGTATACCAGTACAGAGTATGATGCTGTACACAGTGAAGGTTTGATAAACTTTTGCCAATTGATTGACGTTTACTTTTTCCAGCCTAGTAGAGGGTAATTTGATTAATCAAATCCACAAGAATAGAATTGTCCTTCAGAACCCCCTGGCTTGGAGGCAGTGTGATATGATAGACAGAGTTCCATACCTGGTATTAGAAAGACCTGGATTCAAACCTCACTGCCGACACATATTAGCCAGGCAGCTACAGGCATGTCACTTAACCTCTCCAAGACTTAGTTTCTTCATCTGTATAACATGTTATACCTACCTTGAGGAGTTGTGGTGAGATCCAACCACAAAGATGATTGCAGAGTACTTTGTAAACTAGGTGGTACAGTGGCTAGAACTCTGGGCCCACAATCAGTAAGAACTGAGTTCAAATCCAGCCTCAGACCCATACTAGTTATGACCTTGAACAAATCATTCAACCACGGCTTAGCTCAGTTTCCTTAACTATAAAGTGGGGCTAATAGTAGCACCTACCTCGCAGAGTTGTTGTGAGGATCAAAAGAGATAATAACTGTAAAGTGCTTAACACAGTGCCTGGTATATAATGCTCTTGTCGTTCAATCATTTTTCAATTGTGTCCAATTCTTTGTGGCCCCATTTGGGGTTTTCTTGGCAGAGTTACGAATATGTTTCCTTCTCCAGCTCATTTTACAGATAAAGAAATTGAAGCAAACAGGGTTAAGTGACTTACCTAGGATCACACAGCTAGTAAGTATCTGAGGCTGGATTTAGACTCAGGAAGATGAGTCTTGCTGACTCCAAGCCTAGGGCTCTATCCACTACAGCGCCACCTAGCTGCCTCTGGTACACCGTAACTAGTGCTATATAAATGCTTATTCCTCCCCTTTTTTTCCCAATAAAATGTAAGTTTTTTGAGGGCAGGGTTTATTTTTCATTCTATTCTTGTATCTCATTTAGCACAGGTCCTTGTATATTGTAGGTGCTTAATAAATGCTTATTGATTTGAATGTTTATTCAATTCAATGTCCTCAGGAGAGAGAGCAAGACTGGCCCTCTTCAAAACTATGAAGTAAACCCCAGGATACCCAAGGTCCTGATTGTGCCCCACCCCTGCCTTGTCAGAATTTACAATCTTGGGTCCCACTCCTTCAAGTTCCTCTCTGCCAGGTGACTGGCTAGCTGATCTGATCACTTAGTTATAACTGCAGCAATATGATTTGATATGTATTTCTTGTCTTCTCAGTGAATGAAAGCAGTAGAAAGAGGAAGAAAATTTGGAACTGTCGTGCTAATGCAGTATTCACAGTGCCAACAGTGAATACATATAAATATATATATATATATATGAATGAATATATATATATATGCCAGCAAAGTGCTCAATTGCAAAATATAACAGACTCTCCATATAGAAGACAGAAGCAAAACATTTATTCATATATCAGAAAACCAAATCCCAGCACTGGCAAACCGAATCCATCATAGCAACATAGAAGTTAATACACCACAACAAAGCAGAGAGCCACACCATCCTTTAGCCTTCCCACAAACAAACATTTATTCACAAGTCTAGCTGTCTCCCTCGGTGCGTCCTCTACTCCCTCTATCTTTAACTGGTCTGACTCCTAGCTTCCTGTGGGCTCTGCCCCACCCTTCAGCAAACTCCTCCCACCACAGGTTCCATGTGATTACATTAAGCCTATTAAGGGAGCAGGAAAGATCTTCAGAGCAGGGAAGATCTTCAAATTCCCTTAGGCTTATTAAGGGGCAGGGAAGATCTTCACATTCCCATTACCATTTCAGTAACTGAAAATAAAAGTAGAAAGAAAGAAATAACTACAATGATGGTCAGGGTAGCTAGAGTTTCCAACAGAAAGGTTTCTTAGAAATCTTAGAAATGTTCCTCTTGTTACTGAGGCCCTGAGAATGAAAGAATGGTTGTTGTGTTTTGTTCCCAAAGAGGACCAAAATGTCATCAATGTGTTGGGGTCAAGGACTACAGCTGATCAGACCAATACTCTTGGAAGACTCTACCACAGGTCAGGCACAAATAGTCCATATGAACATTTAGAATAGAGAATGGAATTAGCACACATACTGTAAGCAACAAAGCTGGGATTCCAGTCTCCATCCTCTACATAACCATGTTATAGTGGAAAAATCAGTGGCTTAAAATTAGGGGATCTGGATTCAAATCTTGCCTCTGATATCAAGAACTTGCTAGACCTTGGATGAGTCACTTTTAAGTTCTCTCATCTCTAGATTGTTATTGTAGATATGTTTCCATCTCTAGTTTTCTAAACCTAGTATTATTTCTATTAGCTGGCTATTCTCAAAGGCTTTAGAGCGGGAAGGAACTGTAAAGTTCATTTAATCCAACTCTACCATTTTGCAAATGGGCAAACTTGGGTTCATAGAGCTGGCCAGCATCATGCAGATGGCAGAATCAGGATTCAAACCTTCTGATTCCAAGTGGACTTTTTATTTACTTATTGTGCTTGTAGACCTCCACTGTCCCCACTACGACATCAACTCTTCAAGGTCAAGGACTGTGTCATATTTGTCTTTGACATCTCTAACACCTGGCACAATTCCTGGCACAAAGAAGGTATTTAACAAATGTGTATGGATTGATTGATTTTCATTGCACCATGATGTCTCTTATGTTGCCCTTCCACAGAACATGATCCTTTCAAAAGTAACCTGAGACATTCTACCAAGGGACTGTGAGATGGGAAATTTCAGACTTTTTTGGTAGAGTCCTGGACAGAGAGGCCTTTGGTTAAGGATGGAGGGGAATCTTTCTTTAGTAGGCATCTGCCTGTTCAGCCTATGTGTAAAGCCAGCTTGAGAAAGAGCCTTGGAAAGGAAGCTGTTGCCCCCATAGCCCAGCAAGCTGACACCCCCAGAGAAAAAGACCCCGGCTATTAATTCTGTTTTTCTTCCCTTTGATGCATTGCTACAGATTCAATTTATTTCTTAACATTTTCACTTACAGCCCTTTTGACTAAATCAGGCTCTGGAGGACCAGATCATTAGCACTGATAAACAATTCCCAGTACCACTGGTACAAATGAAAAATGACTAATAAAAAAGGGGGGGAAACAGGCAGTGCAATTAAAAAGACCACTGCCTTCTTGCAGCAGGAGTGGCTGATGGTCTTTGTCTCATGGCTCCTGTTTTCCTGATCACTTAGGACTCTGCTGTTGAAAACTATATATACCTATGGAATCATAGGATCACAGATTTAGAGTTAGAAGTCATAGAGTCTGATCCATTTTACAGATGAGGACACTGAGGCCCAAGGGCATTAATTTCTGAGACACTAAACTGGTGTCTCAGGGAGGATTTGAATCCAGGTCTTTCTGACTCCAAGTTCAATATTATTCCTACCATACCACACTGCAAAAGTGATTGGAAGAACCTCTGAAAGCATCTAGCCCAATTCCCCACCTAAACAGGAATCATAATCTGTAACACCCCCTTATAAATGCTCATCCAGCTTCTCCCAGAAAACTTCCAGTAAAGGGGAAAAGTCAGATCCTCCTGAGGTAGCCCATTTGACTTCTGAACCAATCACTCTAATTGTTAGGCAGCTTTGCATCATATTAAATCAAAATCAGGCTCCCGGTAACTATTGGTCCCAGTTCTCTGGGGTCCTCTGAGGTCAGGCAGAATAAATCAAATTCTATAAAACTTGTAGTGTCTAATATAATATAATCGATGAATCTGGAAGCTAGAATGAGGCTGATGACTTTTCTCAACTCTCCTTCACTTTAAATCCGAATCACATGCAAGTCAAAACTTCATATCATTGGTCTTCCTGAAAATGAAGGATGAACAGCAACAACAATCCGATCATATTTATTAAGTGCCTACTATGTGCCTGACACTATGTTAGGTAGATAGTATGATAGTAGTTGATGCTAGGAGATATGAAGAGAAAAATGAAATAGCCTCTGCCCTCAGGGAGCTTACATTCTATCAGAGGATACAACATCGAATGAATACAAAATGTATACACAAATAAATAGAAGTTTGTTAAATAAAAGGGAGGGAGGGAGGGAGAGTATTGGCAAGCATGGGGATGAAGAAGGATTTGGTAGAGGAGATGGTGTTAAAGATGTGCCTTGAAAGAAATCTATGATTCAATGAGATGACAAGTGAGGAAAGAGTAGATCCCAGTCAAGAGGGTGGGGGTGGCCAGTGAAGGTAGGTGGAGGGTTATGTGTGAGAGAAAGTCAATTGGGAAGGATTGTAAGGTGCAGAAAGTATGTAATGTTTACTACGACTAGAAAAAAATCAATTAGGGTCAGGTTCTTAAGGGCTTTAAAAGCCAGAAATGATATTTTATTTTATAGGCAACAGGAAACCAGTGGAATTGATAGAGTAAAGGAGTGATGTGGTCAGCTCTACTCTTAAGGAAGATCACTTTGTTGGCTTGGGAAGGATGGATTAAATACTTGAGCCAGGGAGACCAAGTCAAAGATCATGGGGATAGTTCTAGTGAGACCTAACGTGGATGTTGTTGTGTAAACAGAAAGAGTAAGATACGAGAAATATTTTGGTGAAAGAAACAGGAAGGTAAGCAACTAATCAAATATGACGTGCTGAGAATGGTGATTTGAAGCTAATGCCAAGGGTACAAACCTGGGAGCCTGGAATAAGGGTGGTGCCCTTCATAGAAATGGGAAGGTTTGGAACCATCATGGGTTTGAAGGGAAACTTAATGGGTCCTGTTTTAGACATGTCAAGTTTGAGATGTTTCTGGTCACCCAATATTGAATGTGAAGTGGTAGTTGGTAATGGGAAATTGGAGCTGAAGAGAAAGCTTGGGGGTGGATATCTAGGTATGGGAGTCATTTGCATCAAAATAATCATTAAGCCTATGGAAGCTGATGAGGTCATGAAGAAAAAGAGCTTGGGGAGACAAACCCTCACAGTTAGCAGGGATGATACAGATGGTGACCCAGGAAATGAGACTTGGATGTACTAGTCAGATAGGAAGAGAAGCAAAAGAAAATACTATCATGAAAGCAAAGAGAAGGGAAAATATCCAGGAGGAGAGGATGGTCAACTATATCAAATGCAGCAGAGAGGTCAAGAAGGATGAAGACTAAGGAAAGACCATCAGATCTGGCAATTAAAAGATCATTGTTAAAGGGCAGTTAAGTTGAATGACAATGTTGAAAACTGTATAAAGGGTTGAGAAGAGAGGGAGTGGAAAAGAAGTAGAAGCAATAAATTTAACTGACTTTTTTAGGAGTTGAAGATGAAGAAATGGAGGAGAGATATGGAATGGAAACTTAAAGGGATGGCAGAGTCTGATGACTCTGATGCATTTTTATTTATAAATTGGGCACATGTTTCAAGGCTATAAGGAGATAAATCAATGTATAAGGAAAGATTGAAGGAGAGAAAGAGAGAGAGGAGTGACCAAGAGAAACAGAGAAGGGAGAGAAAGAGAGGAAGGAGAGAGGGAGGGAGGAAGGAAAAGAGAGAGAGAGAGAGCAAAGGGGAGGGAGAGGCAGATGGAAAACATGATTGAGGGGAAAATCTCTTGGAGAAGATAGGAAAAGATGGACAAAGGATTGTAGCAGCAACCACACTGGCATACCCAGGATGGCTGTTAGCATAAGTTCTTAGATCTGCTTTACTAGGAAAAATAGCTGCTCAAGGAGTCAACAATCTTTTTAAATTACATTCATTAGTTCAGGGGAAAAATCAGCACCCTGAACTTCAGAGAAAATACAAACAGAGAAATAAAGACCAACAGACAGGGCTTCTAACTGTCAGAGAAATTAGCACAGATCAACAGACAGATCCAACTGTCTGACCAAGGCAATACATATATAGTTACCAGAGAGAGAAGCACCAACATCTGGATTTTTCAAAGCTGGTGTGCTCCTTAGCAGCTACCCAGAGTCTCCTCTGGTCAAATCACAAGAATACTCTTCCAATGAGTAAGCCCCAAAGCGGAATATATATATTCTGACCCCTTCAGGGTCAGAAGGCATCACAACCCTCTTGATCCACTGATTAATTAAGTAAGCAAAGGTGTGGGCCTTCCTGAAAAGCAAGCCTCCCCTAATCAAGCTTCCCTTAATGGACTCCACGTGAGGACTATTAATTGTCTGGGAAGATTTTATATCACATTAGCATTACAAGGACATACACAGAAGGGCTGATCTTAACAAAGACAAAGACTACTAATTTCACCAGAGACTTGGGGAAAGGAAAAGAGAGTGGGAGATGATGTCAAGGGTTTTGAGATGAAGAGATGGTGAAAATGAAGAATTCATATAGAACGGTCTCACTTTTTTTTTTCGGTAAAGTAAGAGGCAAGATCCACAGCGGAGAGGGTGAGATTTGCAAGGTATGAGCAGAGAAGAGAAGATTTAGAATAGCTTCTGTGGTGAGTGGTTTGGGGAATCAGTTAGAGAAGATTCGCCTTGCTACAGTGAGGGCCCTGTTGAAATCTGCTAGGTGAATCTTGCCTCTTACTTTACTGAAAAAAAAAAAAATGAGACTATTCTATATGAGAGTACAGAGGGGTAGGACTGAAGGGTCATCCTGTGAGTAAAGAAGTGGTTTAGCAGAGGTAAGGCATGGATGTAATGATAACAAGTTATAGTTAGATTTTTAAAAAATGGAAAGAGTGAAAGTAGAATGCTTGTAGATGGTGGTGATAACCAGGGTGTGGCTGAAATTGAAAGGAGAAGTAGGTCATGGAATTAAAGGAGCCTGAGGGTTACCAAGATTTGGAGTATATGTCTCCTGGGGAAAGACATTTGACTTCCTTGGGCCTTAATTTCCTTATATATAAAAAATGAAGAGGTTGGAGCAGATGGCCCTGATGGCCCTTCTAGTTCAAGATATGTCATCCTTTGTTCTTATGAACATCCCCTAGGATAAAGGGAGCAGCTGGGAGGGAGAGGAAGACAGTGAGCTGGGTATTGAATTTGTGGAGAAAAGAGAAACACTTGGAGACCAGGAGACAATAATCTCCATGCTCTGTATCTCCTCAGAGGAGAGGAGGGTACTGAATGATGGCAGCAAAGTGACAGCGGGAGGCAAGAAGTATTGCAACTCTCATTCTAGGACTAGAGCAATGATGAATATAGGACAATATAGGAGAATGTACATCCAGTGCTGGAGAGCATGGCCAGGGATGCAGAACCTTGTTGGGAAAGCCAGGTCTCTATCAGTGAAATTAGATGAAAGGAATATTAAGAGGAAAAAGTGTGGGATAAAGGGAAATTTGTTGATTTGGGGACATGAATTCCAATGGGCACAGTCACATAAGTTGACAGAGTTGGAATGAGACACAGGAGAAGGTTGAGGCAGTGAGACACAGTCTAAACTGGAGATTACAGGGCCTTGTCACTTCCTCCTTGTGTAATCAGGCAAGTCACCTGACCTCAATGAGCCTCAGTTTCCTCATCTGTGAAATGAGGCAGTTGCAATGAACCAGGAGCGGGGAACCTGTGGCCTCAAGGTCACATGTGGCCTTCTAGGTCCATGGTTGTGACCTTTTGGCAGAGTCCAAGCTTTACAGAACAAATCCTTTTATTAAAGGGATTTGTTCTGTGAAGTTTGAATTCAGTCAAAGGGCTGCACTTGAGGACCTAAAGGGGCACATGTGACCCTGAGCTTACAGGTTCCCCACTCCTGAGACTCTTCTATCATATATCCCAGGTCTAAATCTGTAATGCAGTGAACCATGAACCTGTGGTTGAGATGGCTACAGATGAGAATAAGGGAGGTAGGAGTTGGGAGTCATTATTCTAGGTAACCCATGTGATTAAAAAATAGGGAGTGGGAGCTTGTAAGCCACAAAGGTAACAGGGAATGCTAGACTAATCAAAATATTCTCAGGGATCCATCTTAGGGTCTTGGCAGCAGCTCCCAATGCTCAGACAAATGGCATGGACCAAGGTGGCAAAGGAGAGTTGGAAAGAGATAGTAGTACTCCTATGGGAAGACCTAGGGCAGGCCTGCTTATTCTATAACCAAAACTTTCTTCCAGAAAGGCTTTCTCTTCAAAAGAGATATTCTATGTAATTATATATGTAATGCGTGCATATGTAATATCTAATGAGCATAGTGCCTGTCTCACAGTAGGGACTTCATAAAAGGGAGTTTATAGATGTAGATATAGACATAGACATAGACATAGACATAGATAACATCTCCCCATTGGAACAGAAGGTCCTTGAGGGCAGGGATACAATTCCTGGACACAGTAACTTCTTATAATTGCTTGTTGACTGATCCCCAAGCAAAGCCTTTTCTGATTCTACTAGCTGTTACTATCTTCCCCTCTTTAAGTGAATTTTTTATATATATTTTGTCTTTCCTTGGCACAAAATCATAACATTTTGGACTTGAAAGGACTCTCAGCATCCACCTAACCCAGCCCCTTACCTTTCCAAGAATGCCCTCAATGACGTTCCCAGCAAATGATCATCTAGTCTTTGCTTGAAAAGTAAACCAAAGGTCTACCTCCTGTGGCTTATTTGATTTTTTTTTATTTTATTTTGGGGAAAGTCCAGTTGTTAGGAAATAGATTGTGTTTTCTCCCTTTTAAAATTAACTCAAACTTATTCCTGTAAATGTTGCCCCCATTTCCCTTTGCTGATTGCCTAGACTCTAGACTCAGGAAGTGTCAGTAATACAAATTAAACATTAAAATGTGAGTGTATACATTTTGTTTTCTGGAAAATCCGATTGTTAAACATTTACCAGCATACCCCCTGCTCACTGGTGACCCTCTGGCACATAGTAAGTATTGATAAATGCTTGTTGACCTACTTTCTATAATATAAAGGCCTCTCCTGATTCTACCAGTATTTGAAACATTGGCAAATGGAAGAAGTGATACACCCATTTTGTTGGGCTCTAAGGCAGAGAATAATGGGTAAGAGTTGTAGGGAGGTAGGTTTAGTTTGTTGTTAGGAAAGACCACTCAACAATTAAAATCAACCAGAAGGAAAGTAGGCTGTCTCAGGAGGTAGCAAGTTGCCCCACCGAGGCTGGATTGAATGTGTGTTGAGTTTCATGTAATCACTGATTAAGATGTGGAAGGGCCTTGAGAAGCTGCCTAGCCCAGCTTCTTCATTTTACAGATAAGGAAAACAAGGTACAGAGGGTTCAGTGACTTGCCTAATGTCATGCAGAACAATGTTTGAGACACCATTGGAACCCAGTTCTTTTAAGCCCAGTGTCATGGCTCTCTCTGCTGGAACACATGTATGTTGCAGAAGGGATTGTTATTCAGATGAGTGTGGACCAAGATAGCCATCAAGGTTGCTTCCTTGGTCATGGTTCTGTGATTCCGTGAGTGGTGTCCTTGTGTCTGTTACCACTTTAGAAATGCTCAAAGCCTCCACTATATTTACTTGGGAGTCTTCCAACATTTTATGTTTGTATCCTAGCATATACCGTTCGTTTGAGGCAATAGTTTAATCTAAAGAAGAATGAAAAAAAAAAGCAGGTTAACAAAAATCTCTCCTGATCAATAGGCACCTGCCTTCCCCACCCCCATTTTCCCAGCAGGCGAGGTGTGCAGGTTGCCCCATTCAAAAGACTCCAAGTTAGCCAGACTTCTCTCCCAGCCAAGTTCAGAGTAAAATCTCTGGAAAGCTAATGACCCATTTCCACAATGTCATTCCCCCAGCCCGGGCTCCAAATAGCCCAACATCAGACAGGGGCAGCAGGAAGCATCGGTGGGAGGTGTACAAGCTGCTTAGCAGCCATTTCCTATTCTTTCTGCCACCTGCTTTGGCTTTCAAAAGAAAAGCGCCAGCTAATGGGCCCTCCTGCACCCACAGAAGGGGGAAATGGCAGCCCCTTTACAAGTCAGTGCCTACTCGCACAGTTGGCTTTATAACTTGTAAAAGGGCCTATCTGTGAAAGAAACACTTTGCTACCCTGGGGACTGAGTGATTTGTAAGTGTTTGGATTAACCACGAACTGAAACTTGGGTCTTGGGAGGATGAAGGGCTTTAGAAATCAGGAGCTTAGCGGATAGATAAAAGAGAGAATGGTAGAGACAAACATCAGGTCAGAGCTAGACCTGGGGATAGTGTGGACACATGTTGAAATCAGAACCAGAACAAATGACAAGCAGAAAGCTGGAGTTTGCTTTCTTCCTCAAAATGAGTGGATTGTGGCTTTAGAGTTGCAAGGGATCTTAGAAGTTATCTTATCAAAATATGCATATGTAACAGAAGAGGAAATGGAGGCTCACCCAAACTGTGACTTGCCCAAAGTCACACAGGCTGAACTCTTGACTCCAGATGACTCCAAATATGGTACAGCAACATATCCAAGATGGTGCAAAATATTTATTTAAGAGCCAGAAAGAAGTATGGAATTATTCTTTTAAAAATAAATCTTGCTAACTTTTTATATCACCTTTCTTTCCTTCTTCCTTTCTTTCATTCTTTCTTTCCTCTTTTCCCTTCTCTCTTCTTTTCTTTCTTTTTCTTTTTTCTCCCTTCCTTTCTTCCTGTTTCTCTCCCTCTCCTTCCCACTCCCCCTCCCTCCCTCTCTCTGTCTCCCTCCCTCTTGCTTCTCTCTTTCTCTGTCTCTCTGTTTCTGTCTCTGTCTGTCTGTCTGTCTGTCTGCCTCTCTCTCTCTCTCTCTCTCTCTCTCTCTCTCTATCTTTCTCAAACTGGGTCTTCCTCTCTCACCAAGGCTGGCCCACTCATGGGTCCAACTTGTTACTAATGAGTACAGGAACTTTTACCTATTCAGCTTGAACAGTTTGTCTCTCCTCAAGCAGCCTGGTGACCTCCTTCCCCCAAGAGCTCAGCATTTGAGGACTTAGTGCATAGAACGAAATAGGTCTAGCCCACTGCATCTCAGAACTCTCAAGCTTGAGATCTATCCACTTCAGTCTTCCCCATAAACAGGGATTATAGGAGTGAGTCATCATACCCACCACAATCATTTCAAAATATATCCCAGTCTCTGTCATTCTCAGAGAGACATCTCTTGTAACAATTTTTTAAGAGAGAAGAAATAAAAAGCAAATCAGAAAAACTAATCAATACATCAACTAAATTTGACCTTAGTTATAGGGATCCATACCAATACCTTCCTACCTTTGCCTAAAATGAAGAGAGGTATGTATTCTCCTCTCTTCTTTGGGGCCAAACTTGATTATCATAATTTTTAACCCTTGTGATAAATATGCCCCGTCAAGCAAATCAAATTCCCGTATTGGCAGTGTCTCACAAGTATATTTCTCAACTGAGCCCATCAGCTCTTTCTCAGGTGGTAGGTTGTACACTTCTTCATCAATCCTCCGGAGCCATGGTTGGTCATTGTATTTGATAACTACAACACATTTAACTTTGTTTTGTAGTTTTTCTTCTCATGTTGTGGTCACTACATATATATGTCTGAAAAGTCTATGCTAAAATAAGGCTATATATGTGTGTATATATGTATGTATGCATATATATAATGTACATAATATATATAGCCTTATTCTACATTATGTGTGTATATGATTTCCCTTCAAGTTGTCATCCATCCTAGAAGAATGGAAAAGAAATGTCTAGCTTAAAGTTGCCAATGGGACAGGAAAAAAAGTATTTGGATAGTCTCTTTCAAGATTTAACCCAAGTCAATGAATCCATTGAAAAGTGATGCTAATGTTTCAAAAATGAAAAACATCAATGAGACATTTAATTAAAAGTTAGGAGTAAAGGAGATAACTCAAATTCCAAAACCATTTTCTTTTCTTTCTTTTTGGGGGACGAGGAGGGCAGCAGTCAGGGTTAAGGGACTTGACCAGGGTCACACAGCTAGTGTTTGAGGCTAGATTTGAACTCAGGTCTTCTTGACTGCAGGGCTGGTGCTTTTTCTGCTGAGCCACCTAACTGCCTCCCAACACCATTTTCTGATGGTGCGTGGGAAAGTGGGATCCCTGCACGGAAAGAGAAATAGCATTGCTCTCTGTTGATTAATTTTTATTTTTTAAAGTTTGTCAAAAATGCAGAGCTAAACCTAGGGTGGGACAATCTGATCTTTATTCACAGCACTAAATTTTGCAAACTTTTAGCAGAACTGAAAAAAATAAAGCACAGTTTGGAGTTAAAAAGAGTACATAGTTAAAAATAGAAAATTACAATGATGGGGTGAGCTCCTCTCCTGCTCCTGCTTTCTGCCCTCCCCAGTATCCACCTCACACCAATATCCTAGGGCTGCTTGCCCCAGGTGTGATGTGTGGCACTTGCTCAAGGCACAGACATTTACAGCTTCTCCAGAATATGCATGATGCTTCCCTCCTGGGAGCCCTGGCTGCCACCCCAGCCCACTCTGTCCTATTCTCTCTTAATGTATTGACATTGGCAGCAATAGTATGTCTTGTCATGCCAATAAGGTAATTGAAATTGAGTGGTCTCTAAGAGTCCAATTAATCAACAAATAAATTATAAACCTGTGGTCACTTCCACTCCGTCATAGGAGGCATATCTGCTCCTCTAACACCTCTAAAGTGCTGAGGGATTGTTCAAACAAGACCTCACACATCACTAATGGGATTCAGAAGAAATTAGATTTTTTTCTCGAAATAAACTTCTCTTATTCTTTTTCTTTTTTCTTTCTCTTCAGAGTCAGAAAGTCTGGTTTAGCTGAAATAGGAAACGATCTCAACATTTTGCCAACCTTTCCAACCCCACCGATTCTGAAAAGTCTAAACATATTTTATTCTGTTTCCATCTGAAAAGCACATGTACTTTACAAGCATTCCCATACATCAAATGCCCTCAGAGAATGGAAGTAAGGATGGTACAAGGAAATGGCCCTGGAGTTGGCATCAGAGGACTTTAGTTCAAATCCTGGTTTCTGCTCTAGCCATGTGACCTTGACCAAGTCCCTTACCTCTATGGCCTCTGTTTCCTCTTCTATAAAATGGACTTGGACTAACTGACCTTTTAGCTCTCCATCCTGAGAGTCTAAAATGCTGGGTCAAATCAAATAAGTTGACATTTAATAGGGATAGCTGAACTTGGGTTCAGAGAATCAACTTCAAATATTGATGGGAAACCATTTGTCTGGAAAAGAGATGGGTGGGAGGATGTGTTATAATCACCTGCAAAATCCATCTGAGGTGTCCCAAAAGTCTTAGTGCAGTTATTTTAGCTATTAAAACTTAACCCTAGTTGAACTATTAAGGCTTTAAAACTTCACTAAGACTTTTGGCACACCCTGCTTAATATGGTGGTGAAGGAAGCCTACGCAATCTTAGGCTGCATTAGGAGTCTAGGGAAGGGAATAGATCCACTGTGTTCGACATGTATGTGCACATTGTGTTCAATTGTGGGCAACACCTTTTGGGAAGGATAATGGTAAGTCGGAGAGCATTCAGGGAAGATGATAGATATGTCTGAAGGGGCTCAAGCTCGTGACATATGGAGATCAGGTGAAGAAACCAGGAATGTTTAGCTTGGTGAAAGGGATGTTCAGCAGGAGCGTGATCTCTGCTGGTAGTATTTGAAAGGCTGTCACTTGAAAGAGAAATTACTAGCCTTGTTGTTTTGGCCCAGGGGGAAGAATTAAGAACAATGGGGTAAAAGAGAGGCAAATCGAGGCTTGATCCAGGGAAAACAAAAACCTTAGTAACAGAGCTATTCCCAAAGTGAGTTGAGCTGCCTCAGGAATTGGTGAGGTCCATCATCTCCATTGCGGGAGGCCACAGAGCAGAAGGTGATTGTTCACTTCACCGGGATGGCATTGAGAGGATGTGTGGTCAGGTACAGGATGATGCTGCCAACTCCAGAATCCTGTGACTGGGCTACTCTCAGACGCTTCCAAGCCAGGCTGCCCACACATGGGCTGTCTTCTTCATCCCCTTCCCCGAGAACCGCACCTGGGATTCTGGGCTCTCACAGTGAGCATTCACCTTACTCTACTAGAAAAAGACCACCAGGTCACCTGCTGGTCATTTCTGGTCCAAGATCCCAAGGGTGTGGCCCCTCTCCTTCAACTCCCATTTATGGATTATCTTCTCCAGTTAGAAAGGAAGCTTCCTGGGGGCTTGTGATTTATATCCCTAGCACTGTGCAGTGTCTGGCTCGTAGTAAAGACTTAATCCCTCCATCATTTTATTTGTTGGATGGATGGGTCCATCGATCCCTCTGTCCATTCATTTATTCATTCTCCTTTACTCAACACTTCTGCATTATACTCAAACCAAGGAGTTAGTGAGACCAGCCAGGGCTAAATGGAGGCATTTTGCAAAGAAGCCTCAGAATAGACTTCCTGGTTAAGCCTCAGGATAATCAAATCATTTGTCCTCTTTACCCCTGCACAGTCTTGTTGCCAGGAGAAAAAAAATAATTCAAATGTATTTGTCTGGAGGTATTGTAAATTCAGCTCATCTTAGCAGTGGGAGGGAGCATTTGGAATTCAGCTGTGGAAAGCCGGGATGATACTTAGTATTTGAATGAGTTTGCTGTACAGTGGACTCCCAGGTAAGAAAGGAGCAGTCCTAGCATGCAGAGAGAACCTGCTGTGTGGCAGAGACGGCAGAGATGGAAACAATCTGCTTTGCCAAAGGGAGTCTCTTTGATCAGATCCAAGTGGGGGGCATTGGAGGGGCATTGAGGGCCCCACAGCTAGGAACGGATGGGAGGGTCTGAAAGATGCTGCTTGTGTGGGGAGTGAGCCAAGCAGCCCCAGGGGAGACCAGAAACTCCCAGCCTGGGAGGAGCTGGGATTTCTTCCATGGGGGTGCCCCTTTTCCAGCAACATTGATTGGAATCCCTTATGGCTTCAATGAAGATTGTTTTCCAGGGCTTTTATGGCTGAAAATGTTGTGACCCCTGCAGCTAACCTGGTGTCCATCTCAAACTTAACTCAGTTGGTCCTAAGGTGGCAATAATCCAGTCTGGTGCTGGGCTAACTAGAATACTTTCCAGTTTGGTGAAAAATAGCAGTAATAATGACTAGTATTTCTATGACACCTTCAGGTTCACAAAACACTTTACATATGTTATTATATTTTATCCTCCCAACAACCCTTGGAGGAAAAGCTCTTATTATCCCCATTTTGCTGATGAGGAAACCGAGACTGAAAGGGATTGTAGTTTGGCCAAGATCATTCAGCTAGTTAGTGTTTTAGGCAGGATTCAGACTCAGGTCATCCTGACTCCAAGTCCCATACACTGTAATGATAACTTATCTAGGGCTAATGGTGTGCCGGGCACCGTGCTAAGCACTTTACGATTATTATTTCCTTTGATCCTCACAACAACCTTGAAAGGTAGGTGCTATTTAATACCCATTTTGCAGCTGAAGAAACTGAGGCAAACAGTTAAGTGATTTATCCCGAATCACACAGCTAGTAAATATTTGAGATCAAATTTGAACTCAGGTCTTTCTGATTTGGGGCTGTCATTTCTTTGTATAGCCTGTCAGTGTTTGTACTCTACTGGGATAATCAGTCAACACGCACTTATTGAGTACTTACTGTATGCTAAATGCTGTGCTAAACACTGAAGAAAGGCAAAAACACAATGCCTGCTCTCTAGTAGCTTACCTTCATATTCCCATGCAGATAACTATGTACGTACAAGATCTGTAAAGGGCATATGAGAGGTAATCCAGGAAGGATGGCAATAGCAGGGCGTGGTGAGCTGGAAAGGACCTTCTGCAGAAGGTGAGATGTGAGCCAAGCCTTGAAGGAAGCCAGGGAAGTGTGGGACCACCACCAGCACCATTACCACCATCACCACTGTCCGGGAAGAAGTTTCAGAAGGGGGCTTAAATAGTATGTTATTAGCATTTGAGAATCTTGGTGGAGGGGGATGTGTAAACATTCCAGTTGCTACATTAGGCAAGGCAGTTCTGGAATAAAAGATGTTCAAAGAGCATCTAGTCTTTACTTTGGGCACTGAGGCTTGTGGGTGGTAGAGGAGGCAGTGAATTCTGAGCCCGCCCTCAAATGCATGAGAGCAGCTACCCAGAAGCCTTTCATATATATTCTTATCCACATGCCCTTTCCCCAGCCCAGCTCATCCTTTAGCTGCTTGGAGAGAATCCTGTGATTTCATTGGAAATTAGCCCCAATAAGCAGATAGGTGACTACCTCCTTAGCACCTTCTGTAGGGAGAAATAGAGTAAAACCATAGACAGGGTTCTTAATGAGAATATTCAAGAGTGCTTAGGAATGTCACAGGGGCTTATATTAACCCGTGACCTAGGATGGCATTTTAAATAATAACAGTCATAATAATCTTCCCCTTGAAAAGGCCCTGTTGATCCCTCGGGAGAGGGGAGACCTAGAACAATCCCCGGGATCAAGCCTTATTGTGTGTTTGTCATTCACTTTGATTGAGTCACTAAACAAATATTTGTTAAACTCACATTATTTATGCCCAGGACACTGTGCAAGGGGCCGGGGATAGAAGATGAAATAAAACGTGATCTTTGCCTGCAAAGAGGATATAACCTCGTGACACTCGCATACTGCTGCTGCCGCCATTAACAATAATAAAATTATGACGAAAGCTAGCATTTATGTAGGGCCTTAGGGTCCACAAAGGATTCTGCGCGTGTTATCTCATTTGGTCCTCACGGCAATCCTGGGAGGCAGGTGCTGTTATTATTCCTGTTTTACAGATGGAAAAGACCTGCCCTGGGTTACACAGCTAAAAAGTAGCTGAGGCAAGATTAAAATTCAGATCTTCTTGACTTCAGGCCTAACAGTCTATCTACTATGCAACTTAGATGCCAATAAACATGTTACATATTAGGAAGGATGGAAAGAAGGAAGGAAGAAGGAAGGAAGGAAGGAAGGAAGGAAGGAAGGAAGGAAGGAAGGAAGGAAAGAAAGAAAGAAAGAAAGAAAGAAAGAAAGAAAAAGAAAGAAAGAAAGAAGAAGGAAGAGAGAAAAGGAGAAAGAGAATGAGGGAGGGAGGGAGAAAGGGAAGCAGGGAGGGAGAGAGGAACAAAGGAAGGAAGGAAAGAAGGAAGGAAGGAAGGAAGGAAAAATGCATTTACTAAACCCTTACCATGTGACAGGCTCTGTGTGCTAAGAGCTGGGGATTTTCCTAAAGTGCAAGTCCAATCATGTCACCCCTTCCCCTACTCAATAAACTACAGTGGCTTCTGGTCACCTCCAGGATCAAATACAAAACACTCTGTTTGGAATTCAAATCCTGTAGGAACCTAGTCCCGCACCTCCCTTTCCAGTTTCCTTTCACCTTACTCCCTCCCACGTATTCTTCAATCATCCAGTGGTCTCTGGGTTGTCACACCGACAAGACCCTCATCTCTAAGCTTTGGGCGGTATCTCTGATTGTTCCCCATGCCTAGATCACTCTCCTTCTTCCCCTCTACCTACTGACCTCTCTGGCTTCCTTTAAGTCCCAACTAAAATCCCACCTTGTACAGGAAGCCTTCCCCAACCTCTCTTAGTTTTGGTGCCTTCTCTCTCCCTTATCCTGCATAGAGCTTTCTTTGTATATATTTGTTTGCATGTTGTCTCTTCCATCAGATGGTAAACTCCTTGAAGGCAGAGGTAAACTTTTTTTGTATCCCCAGCTTGGGGGATATTAAGCATGAGCTTAATAAATGTTTATCAATTGATTGATATGAATGCAAGAAAAGTGGAAAAACAGTCTCTGTCCTCTAGGAGCTTACAATCTAATGGGGGAAATCAATGCACAAGAGGAAACTCAAGAGAGAGGAAGGTCCCTGGCATAGGTTTTGATGTCAGAAACAGGGCTTAGGGGGGAATAAAGAGCTTAGCTTGGGCCCCACCGCAAAAGGCAGCCTCGTAACTCACCAATGGATGAAGGGAAAGTGTCCTGCAGACAGCTATTCCAGGCCAAGAAGGGTCAGGAATGGTGGGATGTTCCAGGTGGGAAGGCGCCAGGCTCTAGGGATGATTGCTGATGAGAAACAGAAGCAAAATGGGATATAGTGAACAGGAAGAGAGACAAGATCTTCTTGGGCAGCCAGGGAGGGTTTCAGAGCAGGTATCTGCCAAGGTGGGGCTTTGAAGCTGAGTATATTTTCAGCAGGTGTTGGTAATAATAGTAGATGGGAAGCAGCATTTCCAGTCTAGAGAAGAATGAATAAAAGCCTAGAGACGATCAACAATCAGGATAAAAAGAGGCAGTGTGGGATAATGGCTAGTGCACCAGACTTGGAAACCTGGGTTCCAATCTCACCTCTTATAGCATGACTGTGGGCAAGTCATTCAACCCTTCTGGGCCTCAGTTTCTCCATCTGTAAAATGGAGATAATCATGCTTTGAAAATCTGCCTCAAATGAGATGATGAATATATGAATATTTGTTATTATGCTTGGGAAATAATACATTTTACAGAGAAACTGAGACTGGAGAAACAGGACTCATGAAGAGAATTCGTACCAGAGAAGATAAGAAAGGTTAGATGCAAATTGTAGATGGTTTTGAATGCCAGGCAAAGGAGCTTGGACTTTCTCCTGTAGGCAGCAGGGTCAAAAAAGTAATTACTTCTTTTTTCCATCAGAAAATGCCTGTGATCCAAGGAGTGCATTAGGACGATTAGTGTGACAGTGTGTGACAGATAGATTAGAGGAGGGAGAAACTGGAAGCTGAAAGATGAGTTGGGCGGCTATTAGAATAATCTAAGTGAGAGTTAATGAGGGCCTGCACCAGGGCGGTGGCAGTGGGAATGGGAAGGAGATGGTGGAAGCAGGAATTATAATGACATTAACAGAGCTGGGGAAGGCAGGCAGAAGGGCGAGCCTTGAGAGAAGTGGGATGATCCAGAAGATTCTAGACTGCCAAATAAAACATAGGTTAGAGGCCATCAAGTCCAGCCCCCCTCACTTCACAAATGAGAGGCCTCGGGTCCAGGAAGTAACCTGTCCAAGGTCACGCACCCTAGGAAGGGGCAGAGCCATCCTTTGCAGGCAGACGCCAGCGTGCTTTCCACTGCTCCTCCCTCTCTGGTGCCGTTTTAGTCATTGTAACCTTTAGGTGTCCACTGCCCATTCGACGGCAAAGTCTAAGTGGCCCGTGCTTGTATGGGGACAACGTGGTGCAAAGAGAGATGACACAAGAGTGTCTGGGCTCCAGACTTTCACATCAGTTCTCAGTCATTCACTGGTGTTTGCAGCCAGGAGACTGTGCGTGAGGAGGGCATAACAGAGACAGCAACCATCCATGGGTTTGAGAAACTGCTCTGCCAGGCCCTAAATGTGTCGCCTTGGATGAGTCATTCACCCTTTGGGACCTCGGTTTCCTTATGTATACAGTGATCCAGCATTCTGTATCTTAAGATCCCTCCTGGCTCTGACATCCCACATTCTAAGGGCCCTCCCAGCTCTGACATCCTATGTTCTAAGGGCCCTCCCAGCTCTGATATTCTGTGTTCTAAAGGCCCTCCCAGTTCTGACATCCTGTGTTCTGAGGGCCCTCCCAGCTTTGACATCCTGCGTTCTAAGGGCTCTCCCAGCTCTGACATCCTATGTTCTGAGGCCCCTCCCAGCTTTGACGTTCTATGATTCTTTATTGTGATGGGATCCTGGTTCTTTCATTTGGATGTATTGGGATTCTAAGTATACAGTGTGCTGGGTCTGAGGACGTAATCAGGGGTCAGTGGATACACTTTACAAAGTGAAGATAGGAGGTCTAGGACTTAGGATCTAGGTATTTATTTCACTGGACTCTGCCCTTTCTGCTGTTTACAAGCTGGTGTGACTTGCTACCTGGAAGCCTTCCCCAAACCGTTTTAATTCTGGTGCCTTTCCCCTGTTGATTATTTCCTATTCATTCTGTATATGGCGTGCTTTATGTCCATGTATTTACAAATTGTCTCCTCCATTAGAGTGTAAGCTCCTTGAAGGCAGGAGCTGTCTCTGCCTTTTTCTGTATCCCCAGCACTTAGCCCAGTGCCTGACACATACTAAGCACTTCCTAAGTGTTTACTGATTGATCCCTCTCAGTCTTGTTTTCTTTATCTGTAAAATGTGAATGAACCACACTCATAATATCTACCTTGCAAAGATGTCACAGGATTCCCCTGAGGCAGTGGCCTTGAAAGTGTTTAGTGACTATAAGCATCTGAGTGAATGTCTCACCTTGACTTATAGAATTCTAGCATGTCGTAGCTTGGAGGGGACCACAGGATGCCTCTGGTCCAATGCCCCCATTTTTCAGAAAAGAAAAGCTGAGCCCAAGGAAGCTGCAGTGGCTTGCCTCTCTAGTGGCTGACAGTTCACTAGCTTCCAGGTCTCCTGGCTCTAGGACTACCATTCTGTCCCCCTTTCTTCCCTTAAATCATATCTATTTGCCCCATTTTCCAGAACCCTGAGGCGGCTGTTTTCCATGGCTTGGCTCAGTCTCAGCACTAAGAGAAGCAAGGGAGGTAATAGCCTATCTCTTCAAGCTACTTCCATCCCTTTACAGCCCCCATTAAATGTGACTTTCTGGAATGGTCCTTTGAGACAAGAGCCCTTTCAAGGCAAATTAAACAAAAGCAAACTCTGCTAACAACTCTTTTTCGCACCAGGATTTAGGAGGAGGCCTCCCTGTCATATATATTGTGAAGATTCTGTTTGAGCCCCAACCCTACCAGAACTGCCCCTTTATTCAGATGTGAGAGGCAGGGCTGCTTGGTCTCTCTGAGGCTGTATGTGCACAGAATGTGAACAAAGTCTAACCTATAAGTAGAGATATGATTGGTTAATAACCTTATCTGTCCTGTCAAAATAAGGGGGAAAAGACAGAACCTGATTTAAATCCCACCACGGAGGAGAATTACTGGAAGCTGCAGCATGGGATAAGTCCCTTAACATCCCTGGACCTTGGTTTCCTTAAATGTAAAATGAGGTGGTTGGACTAGTTGGTTTCTATAGAAAGATCGTGGTAACAAGAAACAAAGACACTACTTTGAATCTCTGTGCTGTCAGTAAATCTGTAAATATTCATTAACTGCCTACTGTGCTCCAAGCACTGCATTAAGTACTGAGGATAACAGTTCCTGCCTTCAAGGAACTTGCAGTCTGATGGGGAGAAGATAACATATGAAAGGAAGCAGACACGCTGGGGAATCAAAGAAGAAGGTACCTGGCCTGGGGCTAATGGAGAAGTCCTAAGAGTGGGGGGATGTGTGTGTGAAGAGATGGTTGTCATGGTCACCCTCCAGGAGGGAGGGACCCCAGGGAGAGAGAGGACTAATGAGCTGTGAGTCCCAGGGAGGTAGTGATCTTGTAGGGGGAAGAGGTTCCTTAGGCATGATGGAGAAAATCCAAGAGAGAAATACTGTCACTTCACTAGTGACCTTGGGAAAGTCTCTTTGCTCCCCTGGACCTGTTTCTTCAGCTGTAAAAATAAAAGAGTTACACTAGATCAAATCAAAGATTCTTAACCTTTTTAGTGTCAGGGACCCCTTAGTGTTCTAGTGAAGCCTACAGACCCCTTCTTAGAAAATGCCTTTAAATGTAGAAAATAAAATGTGTAGGATGACAAAGGAAACAAATTCTGTTGATATAGTTATTAAATTATTGTCTTGAAAGTTAATGGAAATTAACCCTTAAACTAGATGAGCCGCCTTTTCACTCCCAGCCCTGGCTATTTCCATAAAGAACAGCTCAAGTGTGAGCTACTGCTCCAAAGAGTTTCTAGGGACCTTAAAGTGGCAGCTCTTGGCCATTCTCAAATACAGCTACAGATTTAGAGCTAGAAGGGACGTCGGAGTCCAACCCTCCTCATTTTGTGGCTGAGAAAATAGAGCCTGGCTGCTTTCATTACTGGTGTAGATCCCATTCTGAAACCTTTGCCTGTTCTCCATGCCTGGACCTCCCCACAAACCCTCTGACTCTTAGAATTCCTGGTTGGCTTTAATATACTCAGCTCAGTCTCCACCTCCTCCAGGAGGCCTTTCTGGCTTCCTCTAGCAGCCAGCCTTGGTCCCTTTAAGACCCCCTTTCCTTCCTTCTACGCCATATTTGTCTTACATGTTCTGAGGTATAAATGTCATATTTCCCAATAGAATATAAGCTCCTTGAGGTCAGGGACTGTTTTTGCTTTTTATTTGTATTCCCAAGTCTTAGCACAGTGCCTGGTAAATAGAACCACTTAATAAATAAATGTATGCTGAGTGCCTGATTGAGACCCAGAGATGTTAAGTGATTAGCCCAGAGTCACACAGCTATTAAGTGTCTGAGCAGGATTCAAAGTCCCCTGTGCCACCTAGCTGCCCTGCCTTCTCCACCAATCCTTCTCTTTCCACAGCCTTTTTTCTCTATACTCCAGGTTTTTATATATGAGATTTTTTTAGGAGAGAAAAAAAAAAGGTCTTAGTATGATTCAGAAAATCCACAGTGCACCTAAAGAGATTCTCCCCAGCCCTGACATACTGGATGACGTCCAAACTTCCTCATTTCTCCTTGGAAGCTAACATTCCCCCAGAGCCAATGAAAATGATCCCTGTTGTCCCAAGGACCTTCTCTGTCTGTTTGGGATCAGCCTCACTAGTGCTATAGATAGAGTTCGTTCTTTCACTTTCATCATCCTAGGCTGTCACTCAATCAGTTAAAAGATAGATAGATAGATAGATAGATAGATAGATAGATAGATAGATAGATAGACAGATGGATGGACGGATGGACAGACACAGACAGATAGATAGATAGATAGATAGATAGATAGATAGATAGACAGATAGATGGACAAACATAGACAGACAGACAGACAGACAGATAGATAGATAGATAGATAGACAGATAGATGGATGGATGGATGGATAGATGGATGGATAGGTAGAGAAACAAGATAGAGAGAGATTAGATAAAGAGGGAACAGGAGGAGAAGAAGGGAAGGAGGGAGGGAGAGAAAGGGAGAGAGAAATGATCCTTGTGGTCCATATCACATTGAAACCTGAATGGTATAGCTTAATTTTTTTTTTCATTTTTATAAAGTTGTATTACATTTTAAAATGTTAAAAAACCATTCTTAACACACAGGCTATATGGAAAAAAAAAGATGAACCACAGTTTGCCAACCCAGTATATAAACCATTGCCCAACCCAATCTTCAGGGCCATGAAATTGGAGGATTCCAGAGCCAGCCAAGCAGAGTGACTGGCACATTGTGGTGGAGGATAAAATCATCATCTTTCTTTGACAAAAGAGGATTCTAAGTGATGGGTTTATTTTTTTTAGTGATCAACAGCTTAAAATAGATGGAAACAGTAGTTGAAGAAGGTAAATAAAAAATCCCCCAGTTCAATGGTTTGTTATTTAGGTGCTGGTAGCAAAGCCAGTAGTAATTAGCAGTGGTAGAAACCGAGGGAAATCGTGCCTGCTCCTGCAACACTCTAATTAACGGTCCTAATAGTCATAATAAAACCCAAAAGGAGGCACTGGTATGTGTGTGTGTGTGTTATGTGTATGTGTGTGTTATGTGTATGTGTGTGCGCACATGTGTGTGCGCATGTGTGCATGTGCATTATTTGTATGTTGTGTGTATGTGTGTGTGTTTCCTTCTTGCTGATGAGTGATTGTTCTGGACTGCCTAATGCTTGGCATTTGTGACCATCCTCCTTTCTGGGCAAGAAACCCAGATTCAGTTGGGAAGGCTAAAGAGAGTAGCTGAGTTTCAGGCATTTGTTCTCAACACTTCACTCAAATTATTAGTATTATTGCTATTAGAGGCAACATGGTGTAGTGAGAGGATGCCCAGCATCAACATCAAGAAAACCTGGGTTCAAATCCTGCCTCTGATTCACACTGGCCAGAATCCTGACCTCGTGCCTGTAATTTATAGTCTTAAGAGCTGAGAGGTTAAAGTCACAGTCAGTACATACTGGAGGCACGTTTTTCCCATCACACCACACTGCCTCATAGCTCTTGCTATCTCAGCTTGATAGAGGAGAAGATGGATGGGGGAAACCCAAGGTTGCACAGGAAGAATGTGGCAAGGCTGCCTACAAGATACCTTGAGGAGGGCAGATTCTGGAAGTGGGAGAAATCAGGAAAAGATTAATGAGTGAGGGAACCTGGGCTTGAATCCTAAAGGAGCCCTGCTGTTTTATTAGAGGAGGCTGAGAGAATTGTGTTGGTCTCAAAGAAGGGAAGATGGCAAGGCCAACACTGGAGCCACTATACCTTGGTCCCACTCAAGGAGAAACAGTCTCAAAGAGCTCAGGCCCACTGGAGTTTAGTGCTTTGCTGATAAAGGGGACTTAGGACTTGCTGTGGTTTCTAGAGTCATGCCCAGAGTAAGCAGGCTCCCACATTCATCTAAACATGGATTGTGGCTATTGACTCCTAACTGAGATGCCACATTTGAAGAAGACTTGGTCTCTCCCTTCATGAGACTGCCCCATACAGTGATAACTGCATATACACATACAGAGATAACCCTGCTACAGAATTAAGCCCAGAGTGGAAGAGGCCTCAGACACCCTCTAGTCCAACCCGAACTGAAAGAGAATCCCATCTCTGACATCCCCACAGAGGTTCAGCTGACCTCAGCGGATTACTCTCAATTTACTTTGTATGTATCTCATACATACATACATAGATGTTTGCATGTCATTCCCTTCATGAGCCTATGAGATCTTCCACAGTGAGGAATCGATTTTTTTCCCTTTCTTTGTATCCTCAGGACTTAACACAGTGCCTGGAGCATAGTAAACATTTAAATGCTTTCTTTCCTTCCTTCTTTCTTTTTTTCTTTCCTTCCTCTCATCTTTCCTTCATTCCTTCATTCTTTCCTTCTTTTTCTTCTTTCCTTCCTTCCTTCCTTCCTTCTTTTTTCCGTCCTTCTTTCTATCCTTCTTTCCTTCCTTCCTTTTTTTTTCTTTCTTTCCTTCTTTCCTCACTTCCTCTAGGATAAAATTAAAACTACTCTGTTTTGCATTTACAGTCCTCCACAGTTTCTTTGTTGCAGTCTATCTCTGCAAATTCTTTTCACATCATTTCCCAGTTTCACACCCCACATTTCAACCTGTCTCCACATAGTAGTTATCCCATTTCCCACCTCTAGACCTTTGCATAGACTGCTTCTCATGCTTCAGTGCCCTCCCTCTCTGCCTCCACTTCTGAGCCTCACTCACTCCCTTTAAAGCTCAGCTCAGGGGTCACCTCCTACATGCAGCCTTCCCTGATTCCCCAGTTTGTGTCCTCACTGAACCCCGATGAATTTACATAGTATGTGCTTTATATATACTTTGCATTGTTATCTGTGTGCTTCTTGTATCCCATGAAGAGAATGTAAATTGCTTTTGCCTTCATAACCCTGATGCCTAGCACAGGGCCTGGCACATAGTAAGTATTTAATAAACATTCTTTTGAATTTTTTAGAGCAAATCATTGTCATGTGTCCATCTGCACAGTATTGGGCCATCGTCCTTAAGGTCTGGTAGGAGAGTAGTCATGAGACGCGACAACAGCAATTCTTCAGCTTGTGCCATAGGACCATCACCATACCATGGAAAGGACCCTGAACTTGGAGTCAAGGAATCCTGAGCTCAAATCCCAGCTCTGCCCCTTTTCTACTCATGTGATCTTGGGCAAGTCACTTCACCTGCCCCCTCTCCACTTTTTCCTCTAAAAAATGAGGGGGTTGGACTACATTCCTCTAAGGGCCCTTCTAGTCCAAAACCTGTGGTCCTTAGAGCCTGCAGTTGATGGCATCCTTCATCTGCCAAATAAATTCATAGGATCCAAGAGCTGGAAGGAGCCTCAGAGATCATCCGGTCCAGCCTGGATCTAAAGTGGGAAGCTCTTCACTCCCAAGATTCAGGAGACGTCCAACTTACATACCGCTTTCTATGAGAGAGGCCACCAATATTTGCTACGGAATAATTTACTTCCTGGAAGACTTGCAGGATAGGAAAATAAGTAATAGTTTTTTATTATTGTATTTCATGTTTGTTTAGTGATGTTCCTTTGGAAAAGCTCTCACATCTATTAGAAGCATGCCTGAGGGAGCAGCCACCAAAGCATTTTAATGTGAGATCCACGGTGTAAAACTCCTTCTGGGAAAGAGCATTTGGGCTGTTCTCTTGCTTTGTCCAAAGGTTCCAGATCTGTAACCTTCACCTCTGTTGGAGACAGGAGGCAATGTTCTCTCATCTGGAGGTGGCCAGGGCGACTTCTCATGTCCCTGGGACAATGTTCTGTTTTTCTTCCTTCCTTTAGGAAGTGAAATATGAGAAAATGCAGAGGAAGGAAAGGAGGAGAGAGAGACAGAGAAGCAGAGAGGGAGAGAGGTAGGGAGGGAAGGGAAGAGAGTGACAGAGGCACAAAGAGAGAGAAAGAGAGAGGGGAAGAGAAGGAGGGAGGGACAGAAAGAGAGGAGAGGAGGGGAGGGGAGAGGAGGGGAGAGGAGGGAGAGTAGAGGAAAGGAGAAGAGAGGGATGAGGGAAGGAGAAAGATTAGGAGGGAGAAAGGGTAGGAGAAAGAAGGGAAAAAGAGAGAGAGACAGAAAAAGAGAGGAAGAGAAGGAAGAAGAGGACAGAGAGGGGAAAGGAGAGAGAGAGAAAACTAGGAAGGTGAGAGTGTAGGAGGAAAGGAGGGGGACAGAGACAAAGACAGAGAGGCAGAAAAAGAGAGGAAGAGAAGGAAAGACTGGAGAGAGAAAAGGAGGGAGGGAGAGATAAGAGGGAAGGAGGGAGAAAGTAGCCCTAAATATTGCTCCCAAGGACTTGAACATATTCATTTGCCTTCCCTCCAAATTCAATTCAATTGGATCAGCATGTATGAAGTACTAGTTGTGTTTAAGCCTTCTCCTTTGACCCTCTGCCTTGGATGAGAGGCAGTATAATATGGCAGTCCAAGAGTCAGTTAGGAAGATCCAAGTTGAAGTCCTCCCTCCCACACCTACCAGCTGGGTGACCCTGGGTAAGTTACTTCATCTCTAGTGCCCCAGACAACCCTCTAAGATGCTAAGTTCCTAGGAAGCTGCAGAGCTACATGGGTAAAAGGAATTTCCATATAGGGAGTTCCCCACCTGGATGAAGGTTTGAGGCATCGTACTAGAAAGCGGTGATACAAAGATAAAAATAGCCCCTTCCACCAAGGAGCATTCTCAAGGACTTTCTGGTCCTTATTCATCTCTGTTACATTCACATTCAGCCACTTAGGACAGTGATGGGCAGATCTATAACAAGATGCAGGGAAACAGGACACCCAGGTCTTTGGCCAGAGGACCATTACTAGGAGACTCACAGTACCATTCTGAGGAGCATTTCCTCCCACCCTAACCCCTGCAGCAACACTCCAGATGAACTCCTCCTCATTTGGTCCTCATCTGAGCAGGGGGATCCCCATCCTGCCACATGTTTTCTCCTCATTGCAGCCAAATCCCTGGGATCCCTCCCAGGATTTCCCCCAGTCCCTCAGCAGCAAATCAAGACATCACTTTGTGATGTCATTGGTCCTCTTCAAAAATGAAAGTTGAATGACAACAGCAAAGTGGTGATCTCACAGTATCCAGGAATGACCTTGACGCCAACCACATCCCAGGCAAGTGCTCCCTGCCCATCTCTTCCCCACAGCCAGACTACCCCATGGAACTCCTGCTCTCACCCCTTTTTCAAAGCCGACACTCCTGCTTCTAGCTCTGGCCAAAGAGTTGGCTGAAATCCTTTTTAATTGTTCTAGTGGTAAGCAATGACTGTCAGCTACTATGAAATGTAGTTTTGTGACATGGTTTACATCAGAAGTCTATAGAAACCATTTTTCATCTCTCTGAGACTCTGAAAAGAGGTTCTGTCCTGGACCATGATGTAATAGAGTCATCCCTAACTTCAATTTGCTTTTCAATTGTTTCTATTATACCTACAATCCAAGCTATTAAACTTTAATAGTGTGTACAGCCTTCCCTAAGCTGCAGGGCTCTGAGTGGGATGTTTACACTATATTCAAGTGTGAATTCAAATGCTTTGAGGGGTATTAGGGATCCATAATCTGCTGTTTTTAAAAACAATCAAGTCTGGTGGTTGGTTTTGCCTTGCCTAGCTTCATCTAGCGAGGCATGCCAAGATTAGGTGTCTCCTCCAATGACTTCCAGAAGGGTATGAATCAGAGAATTGCAACTGAGACCCAGGGAGGTTAAGTTACTTGCCTAAGAACACACAGGTATCAGATGTAGGATTTGAACCCAGGTTCTTTGACTCCAGAAGAGTTCTCTCCCCTATATCCCAGTGCCTCCAGTAAAGGAGCTTTCTATCCACAGGCTCTGAATTCTCAGTGCCTACTGGGCTTGGAATCAGGAAGACCTCCTCATGAGTTCAAATATGACCTCAGACACTTACTAGCTATATGACCCTGGGTAAGTCACTTCACCCTGTTTGCTTCACATTGGACATTAGTCTGGTTGTATAGAAGGGTTGCAACCAATGGAGTGAACAATGGGAAAGAAGAAACAAAACCAAACATGGAAGAAAAAACAAAGGCATGTAGATTGCTTCAGTCTCCATTTAAACTCTGTTCTTTCTAGATCTTTCTCTGAATATAGACATCTCCTTCCATCCTGAGACTTTTAGAGTTGTCTTATAACTGTGCGTTGCTGAGAAGAGTCCAGTTTATCAAGGTTGGTCTTCACACATACGATGTATCTGTGATTGTGCACAAATTTTTCCTGGTTCTGCTCTTCTCACTTAGCATCAGTTTGTACAA
>CM053588.1:48531945-48557152 GCA_028646515.1 Pseudochirops corinnae
CAGCTCTGACATTCTGTGTTCTAAGGGCCCTCCCAGCTCTGACATCCTGTGTTCTAAGGACTCTCCCAGCTCTGACATCCTGTGTTCTAAGGGCCCTCCAGCTCTCACATTCTGTGTTCTAAGGCCCCTCCCAGCTCTGACATCCTGTGTTCTAAGGGCCCACCCAGCTCTGACATCCTGTGTTCTAAGGGCCCACCCAGCTCTGACATCCTGTGTTCTAAGGGCCCACCCAGCTCTGACATTCTGTGTTCTAAGGGCCCTCCCAGCTCTGACATCTTGTGTTCTAAGGGCCCTCCCAGCTCTGACATTCTGTGTTCTAAGGCCCCTCCCAGCTCTGAGATCCTGTGTTCTAAGGGCCTTCCCAGCTCTTATATTCTGTGTCCTAAAAGATTTTCATCTCTGACATTTAATGTTTCAAGGTTTCTTCTACCTGGGCAATTCTGTTCTGTTCTAACTTTCTCCTCTTCCTGCCACCAATTCTGACAGACTATGTTTTAAATTTCCCTTCCAGTTAATCAAGTCAACAAGTATTTATTCAACCATACTATCTGCTAACCAGTGGGAATACAAAGAAGGTCAAACATACAGGGTAACATTGGAGATAATCCATTAGCATTAAGAGGGATTGGGAAGGGCTTTGGGCAAAAAAGTAGGATCTGAGCTGCAACCTGACAGAAGCTGGGGAAGCCAGGAGGCAGGGAAGAGGGGGGAGAGCATTCCAGGCATAGGGCAGCCCCTCCCCTCCCCAGAAGTCAGGAGATGGAGCCTCTGTTGCAAGCAACAGCAAAGGAATCAGTGTTGCTGGGCTGAAGAGAAGAGCAGAAGGAAGTATGAGAATTGGAAAGACCAGAGAAGGTTCTAAAAGCCAAGCAGAGGACTGCATAATTGGTCCTGGAGGAGCCTGAATGGGGGGGGAGGGAGATGACATGCTCAGAGCTAGGCTTTGGCTGATGACTGGACTGGAGTAGGGAGAGACTTCCTGATAGACCCACCAGCCTGAGATGACAATAGTCCAGGAGGGAGGTGATGAATATCAACACCAGTGTCAGAGGGGGAAAAGGAGACACGTGGGAGAGATGTTCAGTCATTTCATCCTGTCCAACTCTCTGCAACCCCATTTGGGGTTTTCTTGGCAGAGACTCTGGAGTGGTTTGCCATTTCCTTCTCCAGCTCATTTTACAGATGAGGAAACTGAGGCAAATAGAATAAAGTGACTTGCCCAGGGTCACACAGCTATTAAGTGTCTGAGGCTGGATTTGAACTCAGGGACTGGTGCTCTTTCCATTGTACCACATAGCTGCCCCAGGAGTGATGTTAGGAAGGTGAAGTACTCAGGATTTCACCACAGATTGGAAACAGGGTGTGAGAGAGTGAGTAGGCAAAGGTGATAACTAAATTGGGAGCCGAGATGACTGGGAGACTGGTGGTGCCCGCTATTGTGCATAGTGTTGTGGAGAAAGAAGAACCTGATTCAAATCCCTGCACACTTAATACAGCTAAGACCCTGAATGAATTAACTCCTCTGAGTCTCAGTTTTCTCATCAGTAAAATGGGGATTATAATTGCACATCCCTGGCACGGTTTTTTGGAGACTCAAATGGTATGATGTTTGCAAAGTTCTTAGCAAAACTGAAATCACTACATACATGTCATCAAACCTTATTATTCTGTGAGGTCTCTTACCTGTGACCTTCCTTGACTCAATGACCTAAGGAAGTAAAGCCCCTCCCCCATTTTTTTTTTTTTTTGCTTTTTGGAGAGAGGAAGGCAGGGCAATTGGAGTTAAGTGACTTGTCCAAGGTCACACAGCTACTAAGTGTTAAGTGTCTGAGGCTGGATTTGAACTCAGGTCCTCCTGACTGCAGGGCTGGTGCTCTATTCACTGTGCCACCTAGCCGCCTCCCTCCCCCATTTTTAAACTTCCATTCTTTGTCTTTGTATGGGGGGTTAGCATTACTACACACACACAGTTATCAATTGTTTGTGGATTAAAGGAAGCCCCACTTTGGCCACTAGGAGGCAGTGCCAGCCTCTTCATGCCACCAGCTAGATTTCCCTCTGCCTGCAGTCTGCCAGGTGGTCTCCAAGCCCTGGGATCCCAAGCCAATGGCAAGAGCTCTAAGTTTTCATGAACAAAGGAAGACTTTTGGAAACAGTGAGAGAATTTGGACTCATCGCTCTTTCTCATGACAAACCCATATTGCTGTATCTACAGGGAGCTCATGAATATATTTACTTCTGGATTTCAGGGCTGCTATCGATTAGCAGTGGCCCCTGACCTCCTGCAAGCATCGAACAAACAAGATGTAGGTCTGTGGGGCAATTGCTTTCTTTCTGATCTACTCGGCTGATTATTATTGATTATCTACCCAGGACTATGTTAATTTCCTTTTTGACAGTATCTCTCCTTAGAATAGTTCCTGGGATGGTCTTGCTGCATTATTGTTCCCTGGGTTTTTTGTGCAGTTTTTTTTTCAGTACAGTACATTACTCCTCTGAAAGATCCATTCAAAGTTTCTCTCATCCTGCCACTGCCTTTGCCAGGCCCACACCAGGCATTGATATCACAATGGACATTCCCCCAAGCAATTCTGTCTCTTCATGGAGTGACAAGATCCCAGAAATGGTGCAGAAAATATCTTTGTCCCTTTGTATGGTTGGGAGAGTGGTATGGTAGGAAAAGCCCTGAATTTGGGATTAGGAGATATAGGTTTGAGCTCAGACTTCCCTCCCTTTCCTGCCCTTTCCCTCCCCTTTCTTCCTCTCCCCTCCCCTCCCCACCCCTTTCCTCCCCTTCCCTCCCCTCTTCCTTCTTCTCCTTACCTCTCCTTTCCTTTTCCTTCCTTCCTTCCTCTCCCTTCCTTCCTTCTCTCCCTCCCTCCTTCCTTTTCCTTCCTTCCATTCGGTATTTTATAGCAACTTCCATCCCTGAAATGTTCTAAAATCCCTTATATCTCTAGCTTTCCTATAGTTCTGGGTCCCTCCCACTCTGACATTTTCTCTTCTGTGCTCTCAGGTCCCTTCCTTAGTTAATCTTCTATGATATGATGATTAATGTCACATCACGTGAGAGGCAGTGTAGAGTAAGAGAAGGTTAAAGGGTCTAGCACAGAGAGACCTTAGTTGTGGTCCCAGCTCCCATTTTGCTCATTCTGTGACCCTGGGAAGGCAGGTTACATCTTTGATTTCTCCACATCTATAAAATGGGAATGACAATACTTGCACTTCTTTTCTTCCTCATCCTCTCTTGTGGGAGGGAAAACAAAGGCTTTGCAAGTCACATATTGCAATTATAACATTGCATCACACCATATTGTTGTTGTTCAGTCCTTTTCAGTGCCGTCTGACTCTTCCTGACCGCATCTGGGGTTTCTTGGCCAAGGTTTGCCATTTCCTTCTCTAGCTAATTTTACATTTGAAGAAATTGAGGAAAATGGTGATTTGCCCAGGGTCACCCAGCTAGTAAATGTCTGAGGCCAGATTTGAACTCAGGAAGATGAGTCTTCCTGACTTCAGGCCCAGCGCTCTATCCACTGTGGCGCCACCTAGCTGCTCTAGCATATCCTATAATATCAAGTACTTCATATTATTATTATTACATATAACAAATCATATCATGTATAAATAGTGACCTATGTCAATACCAGATACTGTTAGCATCCTCTGGGATGTTTTAAGAGGACTGACAAGGGATTCATCATCATGACTCTATAACTTGTGACTCTTTCTCTCTTACTTGTAGAGGGAAGGGAAGGTTGAGTTGTTTGAGCTCCAGACTTATACACTAGTTGTACAAGCCAAGATTCAGACTAATAGATTTTGGGGCAACTAAGTGGCACAGTGAAGAGAGTACCAGCCCTGGAGTCAGGAGGACATGAGTTCAAATCCAGCCTCAGACACTTAACACTTACACTGTGTGACCTTGGGCAAGTCACTTAACCCCAATTGCTCTGCCTTCCTCCTTCCAAAAAGGAAAAAAAAAAACAGACCAATAGATTTCTGGATCTAAAAGCATTTTATTTTTTAGTCTGTCCTAGTGGATGGAGCTTGGTACTTGGAGCCAAAAGACCTGAGTTCAGGTACTTCTCCTCCTATTAGCTTCATGACTTCAGGGAAAGTAAATCTGACTTCTCTGTGCCTCAGTTTCTCATCTGTGAAATGGTATAATAATTCCCAGCTTATCTCCCTGGCAGGGTTGTTTTGAGGAAAACACTTCGTAAAACTTAATCGCTAGAGAGATGGAAGTGGTTCTTATCTGGGGGTCAGGTAGAAGAGAGGTTCAAAAGATGCAGTGTTTTTGAAAAGGGAAATATCTGCTGAAATCAGTCCTGTTTTGTGGATCCATACATCACCGGGCGCACCTGCTGCTGGAGTTATTACAGAGACTTCAGGGAGTGGGGCGGAAACTGAATCAACCAAAGGAGTAAATAAAATGAATGGAAATGCATAAAACCTTCTCCTTTTTGAACACAGCATCATAATGTCTCATTTTATAATCGCCATTTTTCTATAACTGCTTTAAAAATTAATGCCTGAACATTTTCAGACATAGTCAATGTGTTGGTGTCTTTTACTTGGCGGTAATTCTTTAATACAAGACAGGTTTCTATGGGGGGATGGGTATGGAGGGGGGATGTAGAAGAGTCTTTGGAAAGTGACAGGAATGTAAATAAATGATGATGCCTTGGTTTGCTCCCAAGGAAGATCTAGATGAAGGTTCCTTTCTTTCTTTATGGAGATGGAGGGGGTGGTGCTATGAGTATGGAATTCGGAATATATAGTCCAATTTTTTTTGATAGGTTGGGTAGTTTTGCTGAACTCTTTTTCCCTCTCTTCTTTTTCTTCATTATAAAGGATAGCTCTCTGGGAGAAGGAGGAAAAGGGATACACTGGGGAATGTAGATGTAAAGACAAAAGATAAAGATAAAAATTCATATTTTAAT
Organism: Pseudochirops corinnae; assembly: GCA_028646515.1. Taxonomy (NCBI): domain Eukaryota; kingdom Metazoa; phylum Chordata; class Mammalia; order Diprotodontia; family Pseudocheiridae; genus Pseudochirops; species Pseudochirops corinnae. The sequence continues at coordinate 48,536,889 of CM053588.1, forward strand.
GAAAATTATAACCATAGTTTATATTCATAAAACACTTTAAGATTTGTAAAGTGCTTAAAATGGCATGTGTTACCTCATTTGATTTCCATAACAAGTCTGTGAGGTAAATGCTATTATTCTTCTCATTTTACAGATGGAGAAACAGAGACTGAGTGAATTACCCAGAGTCACGCAGCTGGGAAGTATTTGAGGCAGGATTTGAACTCAGTCCTCTCTCTATCCTCTGTACCTCCAGACCCAAGATCAGCTTTAGAATACAATGGCAAGAACAAATATGTGACCTCCAGCAAATGCTAGGTGGGGGTCATATCTAGAGATTGGTTTTAGCTTCTTGCTTTAACTCAGCATGGTATATGTGAAATGGTGAAAAATTCAAGTGTAAGTATCAGGTGTGCATCTCAGATTTCAAGTTCATGAGAAGAGAAAGGACATGGGGTGGCTAGGCGGAGCAGTAAATAGAGCACTGGCCTTGGAGTCAGCAGGACCTGAGTTCAAATCCAGCCTCAGACACTTACCACAAAAACTAGCCGTGTGACCTTGGGCAAGTCACTTAACCCCATTTGCCCTTCAAAAAGCAAGAAGAAGAAGAAGAAGAAGAAGAAGAAGAAGAAGAAGAAGAAGAAGAAGAAGAAGAAGAAGAAGAAGAAGAAGAAGAACAAGAACAAGAACAAGAAGAAGAAGAAGAAGAAGAAAAAGGACACAAATTAACACAATCACCAAATTTTTATTAAGTGTCTACTATGTATCAGGCATTGTCTTGGTCCTGGGGATCCTCAAAAATTAAATACTCCCTGCCCTCAAGATATTTATTTTCTACTTTTATTGTTATTCAATTGCATATGACTCTTCATGATCCTATTTGGGGTTTTCTTGACAAAGCTACTACAGTAATTTACTATTTCCTTCTCCAGCTCATTTTACAGATGAGGAAGCTGAGGCAAACAGAGTGAAGTGACTTGCCCAGGGTCACACAGCTAGTAAGTGTCTGAGGTCAGATTTGAACTCGGTAAGATGAGTCTTCCTGACTTTATGCCGGGTTGTCTATCCACTGTGGTGCCATTAGCTGTGGGGAGGGGGATAGAACATTCCCATCATGGGGGATGGTCTGGGCAAGGACAAAGAATAGGGAAATGGAATAATGATATTGTGTATTGGAGAACTGTTGGAAGGCCAGTTTTTGTTTTTTAGAATGGAGAATGTGAAAGTAGTATTAAAAAAAAAACACTAGGAAGATAGGAAGGAGCTATGAGAGAATGTAAATGCCAGGCTAAGAATTTTGCATGCTATCATCAAGGTAGTAGGGAGTCACTGAAAATTCTTGAACAGGGGAACAACATGGTCACATCTGTGCTAACTGGGAAAAAGAATCACACCTGGGGAATTCTAGCATCTGAGGCAGATTCAGTTGAGCAGGACAAAAGGACAGTCCACTCTAGGAGGATGTATTCTCGTTGAGCAACCCCTGAGAGGAGACTAGGAGGGATAAGAAAGGAAAGGAGAAGGAAATGACCAAAAAAAAAAGGCATGGAGGTGGGAGCCTTTGTGGCAAAGGGCTGGCTCCAGGAGAGGTACAGAACTCTAAGCCATGCCCCAGCACAAATCCAGTCATCTTGCCCTGGTTAACCCTTGGAAGCAAAGGCCTAATACTTCCTCCCAGGGTCATTGGCCATGAGTAGCTTCTGAGCCAAGCACACAGAGGTCCACCACTGTGGTATGCATGGGGGCCAGGAACCTCGATCTTCCTGCCACGTCCAGATCCTGCAATGCTCAGCACTTCTCCTGCTTACGTGGTCTATAATATGTCAGATGGTGATGGTCTGATAGTGGAATTCTGCTCCTTCACACCAAATGCTACTTCCAGAGCCTGATAGTTATCTGGGGAGAGATCAGAATGCTTCATTTTTATCTTAAAGGTCACACAAGAATCCAGCCTAATGATTATGCCCAGGCCTGGATTACAGCACACTATAACATCCTGCCAGCAAATTCTCACCTTTTGGAAAGAGCCTAAGTCCAATGTGGAGGGCTCTGTGTGCAGGGGACTGATTAAAAAGATACCAAACAACACCTTCTTTGTTGAAGGTGACCTCAAACTTCTTACTGTGGGTGTGGTCAGAGCATCCCTTGGACAGGCAGAATCCTGACTCTGAGGCTAGCCAGGGACTCCCGACAATTCTCAGCCTTTGGCCTCTGGTGGAAGGGGACTCAGTTACTCTAGGGGCCATCAACAGTTTGTCAGTCAGTCAACAAACATTTATTAAACATTTCCTGTCTTCCTCTTTTAGTCTAAATTTCCTTTTTATTAACTTGAAAAACATCAACAAACATGAAAATTTTAACCAAGGACAAATATGAGGTTCATACATGAGACTTGTGATCTCTATTAGTGTTGGTTGTCTTTCCCAGCTCAAACTTGCCCTCAGCTGGATTTCAGCCACCGAGGCAGTACAATGGATAGAGTGTGGGGCTGGGAGTCAGAAAGGTCTGAATTCAAATTCTGCCCCAGATACTGGCTAGCTGTATGCCTCTGGGCAACTCACTTAACCTCTCAGGTATCTCAGTTTCTCCATCTGTAAGATGGGCATGATAATACCACCTATCTCCCAAGGCTGTTGGGAGGCTCTCATGAGATAACACATGTGAAACTCCTTGCAAACTTTAAAGGTCTATATAAATGGTAGTTGTCATCACTATTCAATTCTGTAAGTATTGCTACGACTTGTATAATATGCAGTTATCCCTTCCACATCGTTGAGGTTAGGGGCATGTGTCCCTGAAATCTGGAAAATCCTCACAAAATGTTCTGGCCCTTCTTTTGTGCCAGAGAAGAAATCTGAATTTTCCCTTTTTCTTTATGAGGTGTTTACAGTATCAAAAGATAAAATATATTGATATTATACAATATGATGCTTATATTTTATGCATTTCTGATGCTTTAAACTCTTTCTGTGTTGTCTGCTGACCTCCCCCCAAAATTCCCGTTTAATTTCTTGTGTCAACCCACAATATATCAAAACCATAATGGGGAAAATCTCATTGTGGGAGGGATAACTGTACTAAGAGCTAAGTTAGTCTCTGAATATACAAAGTCAAAAATGATATACTTCCTGTCTCTAGGGAGCTTATATTCTACAGAGGGTCTTCTCATCCAGTGTGAGAATGATGTGAATTACTGAAGGAACCACTGGGATCATTTACCTAGCTGTTCTGAAATACAGTAGCAAAAAGAATTCAGTCATTTGAAAACTTTGAAGGTCTGTCTTTAAACATCTGGAGGATGAGGGTGGATAGCTGGACAACAATTCACAAGAAAAACAGCTGAAGGTTTAGCGCAGTCAGCAGGAGTCAAATTGTGCCATGGCAGGTGAACCTGGACTGCATTGAGAGGCCCAGTGTCTAGAGATGTAAAGGGCACCATCAAGCCCTCCTTGGCCCTGGTTAGGCCATATATCAAGGGGGCATTCTGGGAGCCATGTTTTAGAAAGAGCCTTACCAGGCTAGAATGCATCCATAGAAAGGGGGTCAGGATGAGAAGGAGACTGAGACAGCGTAATGCCGGGAGAAGGTGAATGAACCAAGGAGGCTTGATAATATGTTATAAATAATAAAAACATAGCCTGTAGGAAGAAAGAGATGAGAGTCTTGCTGTCCTCTCTCCTGGCCAAGCCACATCTGGAGGGGTGTGGTCATTTCTGGGAGCCACATTTTCGGAAGGGCCTGAATAGGCTGGAAAGTGTCCAGATGAAGGCAATGAGGGGGTGGAGGCAGGCCTCAAGTTCATGCCAGCGAAGGTCCTGCTCTCTCCTGGCATTCAGGCATCCCTTGCTGGGCCTTTTCACATATCGAACCGAATTAAGATTGGATTGCAACTTGACCTTTGAGAAGAGTTGAAAAAATGAAGCCCCTTCCTTACTTTGTTTGCAGAGGATGGGGCCATAGCCGTGGAGAATCACACGTTTTCTCAGATAATGTGAATGTGTTGAATGTTTTTGCTGAAATAATTTTTTTCATCTATCTTTTCTTTATTTCTTATTACAAAATATGGCTCATTAAGTCAAGGAGGGTAAACGGATATTTCTGAAAATGAAGATTAGCAGCGGGGCCCATGAGGGGACATTGTACGTCCAGCCTAGGAGAAATGGGGAAGTCTAGTATCAGAAAAAAGTGAAAGGAAAAGAATCTGGATTGTAAGTCTGGCAGGGTTGGGGCGGCTAGGAGGTGAAGTGAATAGAGCACCGGCTCTGGAGTCGGGAGGACCTGAGTCCAAATCTGGTCTCAAACACTTAACACTTACTAGCCATGTGACCTTGGGCAAGTCACTTAACTCCAACTGTCCAGCCTTCTCCCTCCAAAAAAAAAGTAAATCTGGCAGGGGGCACTGGATGGGAGCTTAGTTTTTGTGGCCTGTGGGATGATCGGTTGTTTTGGCCAAGGAGGATGGGGAGGCAGAGGAGTGAGAGAAGGGCAGCAGGGTCGGGGGCTCCTGGTCATTCTGTGTCCATTGCGTGTGTGTGCTCCCCTTCCATCCCCTCAGCCTGTGCTACACTCCCCAGCTCCCAAAGCCTTTCTCCTGTTGTACCAACAGAGCTCTTCTTGTGACTAATTCTATCACATCATATTGACCAGTCATTTTTAGGATGTTGTGCTAGTGATTGAAAAGAGGTCAGTCACTTTTGCAGAAGGCCTGTTTGTTGGTTCTGAACCTATTCATTTCTTCAGCTGAATCTGTCATCACTTGTCACAATTGAGTGTGTCTAGTTGCTGGCCACAAGCATTAATGATCCCCTGCTCACTTTTCCTATCTTTGTTGGAGATTGTAGTGTAAATCAGAGACTTAAAGCTTGGGGCCTTCGAGGCCAACTGGCCTGACCCCTTCATTTTGAATAAGATGAGAAATGAAACAGATGAGGAAACTCAGCCCCAGGATGGAATGGCAGCTTATTGGATCGCCGATTTGGAGCTGGAAGGCTTGATCTTCGAGGTCCTCTATCTAAAGTATCCCCTTTATTTTACAGATAAGGAAACTGAGGCCTATAAAGGTGAGTGCCCCAAAACACAAAGGAAGTAAGCAGAAGAATTGGAATTTTAATCCAAGTCTTCTGACCCCAGACCCACCATTTCATTGGCTCATCAGGGCCTCCCAGTGGACTCGTTGAGGTCTCGGGGGCTGCATCTTGGCAATCTATCTACTGTCTGCCTTGGTTGTTTCTTGAGCCACCTGGACTCTTTTCACATGGGAATCAACATCTAACACATCCACCACCCTGACCTTCCTCAGAGCTCCTCATTTGTCATCCAGCACCGCTATAGGAGAATGCACATTGTTCTTTGATTTTCCCATTCCATGACCCTGAGCTCCAATTCTTTGCATTTTGCTGTGGGCTGGCATTTAAGGGCAGCATCTGGGAAGTAAAGATTTCTTCCATGACCTTCATAGCTGCCACCTCTTCAGTCAATGCTTCATGTCGATGCTGCTAAAACCAGACCGAGCAGCTATGTGTCTTCTGGCGCACAACCGATCCGTGTAGTTGTTTTGATGGAGGGATATGTATTTATCCACTGAACCATTCATTCATTCAACAAATCTTTATGAGTCCCAAACTGTGCTCAAGGGATAGGCATTGGTAAAGATACAAAGTTTAGATAATACCTCATCCCTCCCCGACTTCACAGGGCTCTGAATCAGGAGGCTGAGGTGTATTAAGGCATCCGTCTATTCATTCAACAAGTGTAGGGAAGAAATACAGCCCTCTAATGGTACTCAAAGTGAAGGCAGTAGAAGGTCTGAGTCATTCATTGATTCAATTTATTCATTATTAAGCACCTTCAAGTGAAGACCATAGCTATGACTATTCCTTTCTGCCCCTAGGGCAGCATAAACCACAGTCAGGAAACTGGCATAAAATGTACTCTTCAAGCCTTTATATTAGCTTTGGGGTTAGAGAGCATCTTCTCAGGGTAGCTTGTCTTATGATACACATTCCCTAGGAGTAGCTTATCAAATGATTTCCTCCTTTATGGAAAAAAAAATCTGGTTGTCCATCTGATAGGAGGAATGAGAAGGGCAACAAGAGACTCTAGGGATCTTGGGGAAGGTCAAGACAGATGGTGGAGGTGAGCGTTGGAAGGAGGAAAAGGACACAAATCTCCAAATGGGTCAAAGTAGATCCTGGGTGGATTCTGAGGGAAAAGCACACAGGAAGCAAGACCCAGTGTAAACCAATCTAGAATTTTAACCTGTCATTTAGCCAAGAAAAGTTACTGCTTTGGATCTTGGTTTTGGGACTCTGGCTTCAAATGCCCCCCATCTCTCCTCTACCTGACTCTCTAAACCATTATAAAGAAACATTTTTTTGATTAGGATGCATCATGGTACTGGGAAAGAGAACTGTCTTTGATGTCACAGGACCTGGGTTTGAATCCTGACTCTGGTCTCTGCTACTTGGGTCACCTTAAACAAATCACTCATCTTCCCTAAGCTTCAGCTTCCACATCTGAAAAATGAGGAGGTCAGAGTCAGTGACCCCTAAGGTCTCTTACAGATCTGTGTCTATGGTCCCATGATATAGAGAGGACCAGGGAATTTGTAAATTGAGTTCTTCCCATGAAACCCTGCTGCTCTCTCTCTGGGAAGAAAGAACATTGGGCTCATGTCTCCAATTGTAAGGATATTGTTACTTGGAGGAATAGGACCCAGTGGATGTGCTAGTAAACAGCAGTGGGTTATTGTAAGTTCAGCTAAATGACCCATTTCAAAGCTAATGAACAGCATTCATTTGGAGAAGAGAGTCAATATAGTGAATCATGGCTTTTTCCTCATTAATTTGCAGATCTTAAATAAAAACTCCTCTCCCTTCCCACCCCTTCTCCCTCTGTTCCTCCCATTTCCCTCCCCCCTCTCTCTTCCCCTTCCCTCTCTCTCTTTCTCTCTCTCTGTCTCTCTCTCTCTCTCACACACACACACAGACACACACACACACACAAGCATGAATGCACAGACCACATTCTTAGTATAAATTAGTGAATCCCAATTCTGAGGTATAAAGAAAACAAAGCTTCCTGGGAGTCATGGGCATGGGCTTCTAGCTCCACTTCTGTTCCCTACTTTCTGTGTGACCCTGGGAGTAATTTTTCCTCTCTGGGATTCAGTTTCCCCATCTATAAAAGAGGGGAGAGAAGGGACTAGAAGATCTCTAAGATTCATTTCTTTCATTCTTTGTTCTCCTAACTCTGACATTCTCTGTTCTAAGGCCCTCCCAGCTCTGACATTCTGTGTTCTAAGGCCCTCCCAGCTCTGACATCCTGTGTTCTAAGGGCCCTCCCAGCTCTGACATTCTGTGTTCGGGGCCCTCCCAGCTCTGACATCCTGTGTTCTAAGGGCCCTCCCAGCTCTGACATTCTGTGTTCTAAGGGCCCTCCCAGCTCTGGCACTCTACATTCTTAGGTCTCTTTCGGTACTAACAATCTCTCATCTTCTTTTTTCTGGGGAAAAAAAAGAAGAGCATTGGCAGCTTTATATGATGTCTTTGCTACTATTTTGAAAAATTAGAGCACTAGAAGTGGAAAGCCCCTTTGATGCTGATTTCAAGTCCTTGATTTTACAGGTGAGGAGACTGAGGGCAGGAGAGGATCTCCAGGCTCAAGGTCCCCCAGCTATAGCGATGCCCAAGTCAGGACCAGCAACTCATTCTTTTACCTTCCAGAATAGTAATTGTTCTTTGCATTGCTCCATGCTACCTGTCTCAGTTGACAAGTATTGTTGATCCCCCCAACATCCAGACCACCATCTACAAAGACAGCAAAGATGATCAGGGACATCCTCCAGGGAAGGTGTTTGCCTGCTTGGTGTGATTGAATGAGAGCTGGGAATGTCCCAATCCACTCCTCTCCTCCAAAGTGCTCTCCCTATTCATGCCTTAAATTCCACCATTTGAGATCCATTCCCTTGATTTAAGCATCTTCTCTGGGTAGCTTGTCTTATGATACACATTCCCTAGGAGTAGCTTATCAAATGATTTCCTCCTTTATGGAAAAAAAAATCTGGTTGTCCATCTGATAGGAGGAATGAGAAGGGCAACAAGAGACTCTAGGGATCTTGGGGAAGGTCAAGACAGATGGTGGAGGTGAGCGTTGGAAGGAGGAAAAAGACACAATCAGACAGGGAGTCAGAACACCAGAGACATGTTGCCAGTCTTACCGTTTTGATTGTTATTAATTCCCCCTGATTTGGGCCTATAAAAGAGTCGTTGACATCCCACAATCTCAGAACCATGAGAAGGAGCTCCAGAAGTAAAGCCATTTTTTTCCTCCCAATTTGGATGAGTTACTTTGAGACCTTCACAACATCAGACTTGCCCTGCACCCTCCTCCCTCAAACGATAAAGGTGCCCAATCATGAGAAGCCACACATTTTGAGGATTTTACATGCTACCATAAAGCAATGCAATGTCAATCTAGCCTTCAACTTTCAATTAAAGTATCCTAGATTTAGGAGGAATCCCTTTAGTTTACAGATAGGGAAACTGAGACCTAGAGTGAATAAGTACTTTGCCTAAGGTCACATAGGCCATTAAGAATCAGGGCCAGCATCTGAACCTAGATCCTCTGATTCCAAATTCAACTCTTTCCACAAAAGCCCACTGCCTCTCCAAGTCACATTAGACTTGAATTCTAGCCCTCTGAAGCTGTAAGGTAGATGGAGCTGTCAGTAAAACCCAGGCCTCCTAACATCTCAAGTCCAGCCCCATTCATTAACTACATCTCTCTCTTAAGCAAAGTTGCCAAAAGACAAATTTGTGGCAGGTAGAGAAAAATGGTCTGAAATAAAACCTGACTTGGGGAAAGGGGAAGGGCTGGGGGATCAGGGAAGGAGAAAGGACTGAGGAGGAAATAAATCTCTAGCCCCAGTGAATGGTGATGAACCACCAAGAGTAACATGACGCTTCAGGGAAGCAGATATGTGGAAATTGAATTCATGGGGAGGCAGCTCCCAAGACTTGGCTGTTTGGGGGAAGATTAATGTAGCTCAGAAGCTCATTGGGTTTTTCCCCTCACATCAGGCTACTAAAGTGATGAGGAATGAATGTGCTCCTGTTATCTATCGGCAGGAATAAAAAGATGCCTCCAGATAGAAACAGCCCCTCTTACACCAGGTACCAGAGAGCCCTCTTGGCAACCATCTCTGCCAAAGACTGGATGGAGGTGACTCTCATGGTGCCAATAAACAAATTCTGGGAGGCAATAGAACATAATAGAAAGAATATTGACGCTGGAGATTGAGGGGCTGGGTTCAAATTCTCCCTGTGATATCTCTGATTGCCCTGTTATGTTGAGAAAATTATGTAACCTCTCCAGGCCTCAGTATGAAATAAATGAGATGGGGAGAGGTGAACTAGATGGGTTCTGAAGCCCTCGAAGCTGTAGATCTGTGATCCTATAATCCTATGGTGGAGTTCCCTCCCCCAACTCCCAAAATCAGTTCAGCCCGACATTTAGGGCAGCTAGGTGGTATAGTAAATAGGGCATTGGGCCTGAAATCAGGAAGTTGGGTTTTTTTTTTAATAATTATTTATTCATTCCTGTCAGATTTGGGGGTTTCTTGGCATAGATACTGGAGCAGTTTACAATTTCCTTTTCCAGGGGATTAAGGCAAACAGAAGCCAGGGTTGCATGGCTAGGAGACTGAAACTGAATTTGAATTCATGTCTTCTTGACTCCAACCACTCCGTCCACTCTACCATCTAGCTGTCTCAAGAAAAATCTGAATTCAAGTCCAGCCTCAAACCTTTACTTTCTGGGTGAGCCTGGACAAGTCACTTAATATCTATCTGTTTCAGTTTCCTCATTTGAAAACTGGAGATAATAATAGCACCTACTTCACAGGGTTGTCAGAAGGATCAGATTAAAATAAAAAAGCCACTAAGCACAGTGCCTGGTATATAGTAGGTTCTATATAAATGTTTATTTCCTTCCCCTGGCTGTCCATAAATCAATCAACAAATCTCTTTTAAGCACCCACTGTATCCCAGGTACTGTGCTAAATGCTACTTGTATCCAATGAATAAAATGATCTCATCTTGGAATGAACCTGTGTCTATGTACATATGGTATCATTTCAATCTCAAAGGATACAATGACAAAAATTAAATCATTCCAGCCCTCAAGGAACTTATATTATACTATGGGGCTCCATGTATACAAGTAGTTAAGTAGAAAACATATACTAAGGAATTTCAAGAGAGAGAGTCTGGGAAGTTCAGGAAAACATTATATGATTGAAGTAGGGAGGGAATACATATCAGATAGAGGATATACTTGTGAAACACAGGATGTAGGAGATGGAACAATTAATATAAGGAATAGCTAGCAGACCAATTTGACTAGAAGAAAGAGTATGTGAAAGGGAGTGATAGGAAATAATACTGGAAAAGTAGGTAAGAGGCCATCTTGTGTAGCCTGATGGAAGGGGCACAGAAAGGGCTCCATGCCAAAAAATTGTCCCCTTTGAACATCTCTTCTTGGCAACCTTGCCACATGAATGGCCTGAAAGGGAAGGGAGGGAGCAATCCCCAGTTTATGCATTTCTCCAAGGATACTTATCTTTAGATAGATTATTGTAACACTCCACACAAAGCAGAGCCACTTAATAGATGTTTATTGTTGTTAAAGGGTACAAAATGTACAAGATGGGAAATATGAGGCCAGACAGCAACTCATCTGGAAAAGATTGGGGATGCTGAGTGGGCTGCATGCTCCCCAGGAATCAATGATGGGGCATGACAGCCCAAGTTTTGTTATGACCCATTAAGAGAGTCGTAATAATATGGAATGAGGAAAGTGATACATACCCGAACTGTCTTCAGCCCTCCAGACTAAGTCTAGAGAATGAGAGTCTGGGTGTCACATTTTAGGATGTTAATAAGCTATAGAGGGTCCAAAGGAAAGCAACCAGAATGGTAAACATCCTGGAAAACATGGCACATGAAAGCTGGCTGAATTAACTAAGGATATTTAGCCTGGAAAAGGGATGGAAAAGGTACATGGTGGATACCTTTCAATATCTGAAGGAACGCTTTCCAGAACAAGGGTTAGATTCATTCTGTTTGGCCCCAGAGGCATGATTAGAGAGTCAAGTTTAGGCTTGGTGTCAAAACAAAATAGTGAGAACTGACTTAAGTACAATGGACCATAATGGGGGGTAAAGGTCCAGCAGAGCCAGATAACTTCTCCTTAGGGGTGCTGAGGAATTGGACAAGATGGTTTGTAATGTCTCTTCCAACTTTGAAGTTCTATGATTCTGTGAATGTAAGTTTATACTTAAATAATAAGTACTTTATATATGTGTGTGTGTGTATATTTTAGACAACTTTATAAATTTGTTCTGCTTGGCTCTAGATGACCAAACTGGGACTATTGGGCATATATTATAGTAGGTCATGTATGAATCTAATTGGTCTTGAAGAATGTGGGGTTTGGTCTATAGATGGTCTCTGGGAGCACATCCAGCTCTTGATCTATGACTGTATGAAGTTACCAATTGGCAGTGGCTCCCCCTTATCCCCTTTCTGCTCCCGGCAGTGACCTTACCAGTGTTTCTGTCTCTCCCCTTACAGGATGGTCTCCATCCCACACCCCTTCAAACAAAGGCCATTTCTCATACCACTTACTATAGACTTGGTTTAGAATATTTTCCTCAAATGCAAAATGTCCTAGTTAATTCTCTGCCTGGAGTCAGCCCAGAGTGGCCCCAAGCTAAGGCTGCCCATCATCCCTAAGCAGATCTTCAGAGTGATGGTGCCATCTAGTCAGTGTTCTCACAGAGTGCCAGCCCTGGCTCCTTCAGCTTCCAAGTCTTATCCTATTTCCTCTTGACTTCCTCTCTCTCCTCCTTGCAATTTTACTTTTGTGTTAGAAAGAGACCAATACTTTAAGTGGTCTTTAAATGAGCCTAAATCATCTGAAGTGATTCTTCTCTGAACTCCTCTCCTTGGCCTGTTAATCTCCTTTGACATCCTTTCTCCTTGTACAGTTTATTAAGACTTCATTACCTGGAAAGCAGAGCTAGCTCTGAAGAAGGATCAGCTTCCTGCTGGGTCCAAGACTTACAGTAAGTGGCACTGTTGGACAGTTCATTGGGAGCATTCTCCTAGAGATGTTTCCACCCTGGAACTGCTCCCATAATTCTTTCTTAGATCCACAGGGTCCTTGGAGGCTTTGATCTTTGCCAACTTTTCTCCATGTCCATCTGCTAAGGACACCACAGTCCAAAACATTCTCTTCAAACATACTCACACAGCTAATGCCCATCTTGGGTCTATCAGAGCCCTCTGCTTTCTTGTGAATTTTTTTCCCACCCTTCTGGGCATGCACGCAGCCCCCCACATCTTGCTTCTCCCACAATTCAATGGAAACATTGATTAGGCACTTTCTGGGTACCAGACACTGTTTTAGGTGCTGGGGATACAATGACCAAAAACAAACAGTCTCTACCTTTAAGGTGTTAATATTCTGCTGGTAGAATGCAATCTATACACTGATAGGCAAGATCATTTGAGAAGAGAGAGAGCTCTGATAAGCTCAGGGATCAGGGAAGGCATCAGGTCAGAGATAGCACCTAGGCTGAGACATGAATGAAGCTAAGGATTCCAAAGAAAGGCCTAATGGATGCTAAGAGCAAACATTTATATAGTTTTTTTAAGGCTGGGCAATACTTTACATATATATTATTTTAGTTGATCCTTATTCCCATCTTCTATATGAGAAAACTGTGGTAAACAGGTTTAAGTGACCTGCCCAAGGTCACACAGCTAGTGTCTGAGGCTAGATTTAAGAACAAGTATTCGTGATCCCCTGACCCCAGGAAATTAGGTGGCACAATGGATAGAGCACTTGGCCTGGAGTCAGGAAAAACTAAGTTCAAATTCAGCCTCAGACACTTACTAACTGTGTGACCCTGGGCAAGTCACCTAACCCTGTTTGCCTCGGTTTCCTCATCTGTAAAATGAGCTGGAGAAGGAAATGGCAAAGAAGGAAATGGCAAAACACTCCAGCATCTTTGCCAAGAAAACCCCAAATAGGATCATGAAAAGCCAGACAGGATGGAAACAACTGAACAACAATAGTAGAAAGAATGCCTGATATAGAGTCACAGGACCTGGGTTCAAATCTTACTTCTTCTATTTACCACTGTATGATGTTGAGCAAATCTCTTCACTCTTCTGGTCCACCATTTACTCATCTCTAGAATTAAGCATTGGGATGAGATGACCTCTTAGTTTCAAGGTAGCTCTTGATCTGTGCTCCTAATTTGATTTAGCCACCATGGATTAAGGACCTACTATGTGTGAGACAGAGGTAGTGTGGTGTGGTGAATTGAAAACCAACCTCAGAGTCAGGAACACTTGGGTTCAAATCTAGCCTCTGACACATAGTAGTAGTTGCACGGCCCTAGGCAAGTCACTGACTTCTCAATGTCCCAGACAACTTTCAGAGGCCATAATTATATTCCAGAGGAGTTGCGTTCTAAATTGGTAAGGGAGTGTTCACACTGGCTTTCCCCCACCTGAATGAAATCTGTAGCTCTAGACCAGAACAAGCATCAACATTTATAGAGTCATTTAAAGTTTATAATACACTCCCCACGTGCATTATCACACTGGACTGTGTGAAGCAGGTTCTTACAGGTATCATTTTAGAAATGAAAATCTAAGGCACAGGGATGTTTTTCTGGTGCTTACACAGGGGGTGGCTTTGAAGCCAGATTTTACTAACTCTGAATCCAACTGTCAGATGAGGAAACTGAGGCATAGAGAGAGGCCTAAGGTCCCAGAGTTAATAAATGGCAGAGCTGTGGGAGATAAACCAAGTTCTTAGGCTTCAAAAGCCAGCATTGTTTCCCCAGCACCTGACTGCCATCCTGTGACCCCGTAGAGAGATCTTTGAGTCTGATTCCCACTGGGTGAATGTCGAGTTTGCAGTTGGTGGAAATGTCAACAGCGTCAGCAAATCCGATGCCCACCCCTCCCCACCCCCATCTCCGGGAGCCGTGTTTGCTCAGGGAGACAGGCCTGTCTCTTGCGGGCACTCACTCGGCTGATGCCAAATGGACACGGCTGGATCCGAGAGGCTCAAGGCTTCCTCGGGAGGAAATTAAAAAAGAGATTGGTTTTGAACATAATCAGGAGTAATACAAAAGGGCCTGACCTGTTGTTCCCAAGTAGTTATAGGAGTGGTATTTGCTAAAAACAAAACTCTAGTCTTTGCTTTAACTGCTCTCCACTCCATCTCCAAAGGAAGCAAGTCTACTCTCACCCCTTTAATTTGGGCCATCAATCCTTTTAGGTTATTAGAGGCAACTGCTATTATTATTAGGTGACCTTTTGGAAGTGACGTGGTGCAGTAAAGAAGAAAACACAAGAAAGCCAAGAGAACGGTGGATCCAAAGGCAGAACCTTGGAGTCCTGCTTAAGCCTCCTGCCGTTTCCAAGGTGGAGTCTTTGAGCAAATCACGGTAAGGGTTTTGGACTAGATGATCTCTCATTAATTATTTCCTTTCACTTCTGAAATTATATGCACTAGGATTGCTTTCATCCATGCAATTCTATGTCCTAAAGACCTTCTTAATTCTGAGACCCTGTGTTCTAAGGCCCTCTCACTTCTAACATCCTGTGTTCTAAGAGCCTTTCCAACTCTGACCTTCTGTGTTCTAAGGGCCCTCCCAGCTCTGACATTCCCTGTTCTAAGGCCCCTCCCAGCTCTGACATCCTGTGTTCTAAGGACCCTCCCAGCTCTGACATCCTGTGTTCTAAGGGCCCTCCCAGCTCTGACATTTTGTGTTCTAAGGTCCCTCCCAGCTCTGACATTCCATGTTCTGAGGATACATAGTAGTCCCTTAATAAAGACTTGTTAGCATATGTTTAATTGCTCCCTGGTTACCACTTGGTGAAGGAGGAAGAACAGGGGAAATTCAGAGTGCAAGGAAGGATAATTTCCATCTGTCTCATGATCTTTTTTTATTTTTCTCCAAAACACTTCATCATGGATACCTATGAGAATGGCTGCTTTCTGTCCCTGGGAACCAATTTTAAAAGCAGTCATTAGGGATGATAAATTATTTTTAAAGGAGTAAAAGCAGGAGCATCTTCTACATATTTTCATGGGCCCTCCAGTTCTAGAAACTGCCCCTCCAGGTCTATGGCCCAGCTCCAGGTTCCAATATTATAGCCCCCAGGTACATTGTTAAAAGGTTGAAAAACTGCCCTGACCAAAAACGGGGAAAGAGCCTCCTAACTTCCAGCCCATTGACTTAATCAGATCAAATAAATGTCAGGAAAACAAAATTTCCATTGAAGTGGGGATGACCTGTAGGGACAAATTAACCAATTGGTCAAACCTCAACAGAAAGCCCATTACTTAAAAAAAAAGATATAGTCTCTTTGGAGAAATCGCTCATTCTGCTTTTTCTAAAAGCATTTCATATATACCAGGGTGTACCAAAAGCGTTAGTTCAGCTTTAAACTATTTCAGATTAAATGCTATGATGTTGTTGGGCTGTTTTTCAGTTGTGTCTGATTCTTCATGACCTCATTTGGGGTTTTCTTGGCAGAGATACTGGAGGGGTTTGCCATTTCTTTCTCCAAAATATTATGAGGATCGTTCAAATTTCAGCACCCTGGACAAACACATCTCCCCACCCCACTCTGTGCATGTGTGTGTGAGAGAGAGACAGAGACAGAGACAGAGACAGAGACAGAGACAGAGAGACAGGGACAGAAACAGAGAGAGATGGAGAGAGAAAAGAGAGAGACAGAGAGAAAGAGAAACATGGGCTCAGAAGTATACATTTCTTTCAAAGTTTCATATTGGACCTAAACAAATACCAGTTGGCATGAAGGAAAATGTGGAGAAAAAAAAATCACACTAAACTCTTCTCAGCAGAGAAATTGGGAGGTGGGGTGGATCAGCTAGCTACTGGAGCAGAATGTCACACCTACTCTTAGGCAGGGTCATTGTCTCAGCTGTTTTTGTGTGGCTATTTTTCTTTGCTACAAAGGAGGGATGAATTCAGGAGTAGAGAGTCACAGTGAGGATAACACAGTCACATATCCAGAAATGGCTTGGACCTATTAAAAATAAAAAGCATCAATAAAACAAAAACAAAAACAAAAAAAAAGGTCATATTGAAGTTGAGTTCCTAGAATATGTATGTCTTAGACAGAACCTATCAAAATGTCTCAATAAGCAGAGAAGGTGCAAGATGAGGGGAGTAACAATTCCCCCAATCTCTTCCCTGGTCAGACCACATTTGGAATATCATGTTCAGCTCTGGCCACCTCATTTTTCCCCCCAATATATGTTTATTTGTTTCACTAAATAGTTCTCAGTTACATGTAAAAAAAACTTACATTCATTGTTTAAAATTTTGAGTTCCAAATTCTCCCCCTCCTTCTTACGTGATGTGGTAAACCATTATAGGTCATACATGTGAAGTCCTGCAAAACCTAATATATTAGCCATCCTGTAAAATAAAACACAGACTACCCCCATACTTGCAAAAAATAAAATAAAAACAAAAATAGAGAAAATTTTAAAAGTATACTTTGATCTGCATTCAGACTCCATCAGTTCTTTCTCTGGAGGTGGATAGTATTTTTCATCATAAATCCTTTGGAATTGTCTTAGATCATCGTATTAATCAAATTAACTAAATAATTCACATTTGATCATCACACAATATTGTTATTACTGAGTAGTGTTCTCCCGGTTCTGCTTATTTCACTTTGCATCAGTTCATAAAAGTCTTTCCATGTTTTTCCTGAAACCATCCTGCTCATCATTTCTTATAGAACAACAGTATTCCATCACACTCATATATCATTATTTGTTTAGCCATTTCCCTATTGATGGACATCCACTCAATTTCCAATTCTTTGCCATTACAAAAAGCATTGCTATAAATATTTTTGTACATATAGGTCCTTTTCCTTTTCCTTTAATCTCTTTGGGATAGCATTATAGATATTATCTCATTGTTATCATTCTCTTTAACAAAATTATTTGTTGTTTCTATTATTTGTTCTTTGATCCACTCATTCTCTAAGATTAGTTTATTTTCTAATTAATTTTTATCTGTGTTTCTATGACCCTTTATTGAATATAATTTTTATTGAATTATGGTCATAAAAGGATGCATTTAATATTTGTTCTTTTCTGCATTTGGTTGTGAGGTTTGGATACCCTAACACATGGTAAATTTTTGTGAAAGTGCCACGTACACTTGAGAAAAATATCTACTCCTGTCTATTCCCATTCAATTTTCTCCAGAAATGTATTACATCTAACATTCCAAAAATTCTATTCCTCATTAAATTTTTTCTTGTTTGTTTTATAGTTAGATTGATACAGTTCTGAGAGGAGAAAGTTAAGGTCCCTCACTAATAGAGTTTCACTATTTCCTCCTATAACTCATTTAACTTTTCCTTTAAGAATTTGATCTTTCCTTTCTAATTCTAAGATTCATTAAGTCTATGGGGATCAAAAATGTAGAGAAATCTACAAATGACATACAAATGAAATGAAGTATTAAGGGCAAGTAAGATGTTTTGTTGGGGTAGGGGATGTCCCTAACCATTGGAGGAAGGTGTCATGGAAGAGAACTATGTCCTTCCATTCCATGATCCAGTGGGATAATGCACGTGAAGTGTTTTGCAAACCTCAGAGCACCACATGAATTTCAGCTATCAGCATTGCTACTGTCATCATCATTAGTGTTAGAGTCAGCATTGTGGGCTGAGTGGATGTTGATCTGACCCAGGGTGTCTTTCTATTGTCAAGACTGAAGGGCAATAAGACTAAGCTGTCATGTACTGTAATTAACCATCAAAACCTATCTGACTATCATGGCAACTCCAGCCCCATGTTATCAGAGGTCACTGGGAGCACAGCAGGGACAGTCAAAGAATTCCACGTTTTTGCCCTTTTTGTGGACCTTTCTATTATCTCTGTCTGTCTCCAAGTTCCTTGGGGACCAGTTTACTTTTTACAAAGGCCAGGAAATTAGTCTGTGAGGAAATGAGGAAACATGTGATTATTAAGGGACCTGGATTACCCTGGTGCCCCACACAACCCTCTCCAACAGAAACAATCACCAAATGATTGAGATGAGGGCTGAGTCAATGACTCCAGTCTGACTCATGCCTCAAAAATATTTCAGTCCTTTTCCTTTGGAGCCATACTGACTCTGTTTAGACTGAAAGAGTGGCAGTGGTGATTTAAGATGGGCAGCTCAATATCAAACTTCAATTTTCCAGGAGAAAGAAGGTGAGCTTCCCTAGACTGGAATCATCCATCATGCCCTACCTTTCAGCAAGAAAGTTTCAGTGGCTAACTGTGTCCTAAACCTTCTGATAAACTTAAAGGCAGGATACCTAACATCTTTCTCAAATTCATCTTTTCCCTGGTACTATTCTACCTGCCTGGTATACCACCTGCAAAGAGTAGAGTCAGAGGATCTGGGTTCAAGTCACATTCTAACACTCACTACTTATATGACCGTGGGCAAATCAATTAACCTCTCTTTAGTTTGCTCATCTGTTAAAGAAGGAATTGGGGCTAGATGGATTCTAAGCTCCCCTCCATAAAGATAACTACATTCTCTGGGCAAGTTTCTTTGCTTCTCTGGGCCTTGGTTCCTTTCTCTGTAAAATGAGGGGGTTGACCTGAATGGCCTTCCAGACCCCTTGTAGCTCTTCCTTCTCCCTTCCACCAATCTATATCCCTAACTTCCACCAACTCCTGTTTAAAACTGCAAGGAAGCCTTCTTTCTAAGAGTGCCTTTCCTCTAGAGGAAAGTAAAGTTAATTTTTCCAGGTCACACAGAGATTCAGTAACATAGCAAAGACTCCTGTCCACCAGTGTTTTCCACTACACCAATCTGATTTAAAAATCTTGTTTCTGTCTTCTTGGTTCCAAGTCCATTTCCTTTGGGCTCAAGACAATAAGCATTTATTAGGCACCTACCATTTGCCAGGCTCTAGGCTAAGTGCTGGGGATACAAAGAAAGTCAAAAATCAAACAGTCCCTGCTTTTAAGAAGTTCATAATCTAATGCAGGCAACATGTAGACAACTACTTACAAACAAGACAGATTCAGGATAAAATGAGGATAGTCTCCAGGGAAAGGTGCTAGTGTTAAGGGGAGCTGGGAAAGGCTCCTTGCAGGATCTTAACAGAGTCATAAAGGAAGCCAGGAGGCAGAGATGATGAGGGAGACTGTTCCAGGCATGGAAGACAGCCCACAAAAGTGCAGAAAGTTGGGAGATGGAGTGTTTGATGCAAGGAAGAGCAAGGATAGTGACAGAAGACTGTAGAGTTCATGGAAGGGAAGGAAGTGTATGTTGATGTGGATGTGGATCAAAAATGTAGAGAAATCTACAAATGACATACAAATGAAATGAAGTATTAAGGGCAAGTAAGATGTTTTGTTGGGGTAGGGGATGTCCCTAACCATTGGAGGAAGGTGTCATGGAAGAGAACTATGTCCTTCCATTCCATGATCCAGTGGGATAATGCACGTGAAGTGTTTTGCAAACCTTTGCAAAGCCAAGTTCTAAATGCCTTTAAAAAGCACATATAGGGTTTTATATTGGATATGGAGGTAATTGGGAGCCACTAGAGGAAACTGAAAGGGGGAAAGGATGGTGGTAACCTAGTCAGACTTGCTCTTCCGGAAGATCAGTTTTAAAGAGAAAGCCAGCTTCATCCCATAGAATACCATATGTCAAGAGAACTGCCTAATAAGGAAAATCTGCTGCTGGTTATCCGGTTCCTAATATTTCCAACAGACCTAAGCAGGGGAAAGACAGTGACTACCAATGGTCACCCCTGCAGAAGCTGTGGGGTTGATAAGTGTCACCACTATATTATGAGAGATGGAAAGACTGAACAAGAAAAGACCCAAGACTGGAATGGAATGGACTCCATAAATCCTCTTTCTTGGTAAGGGGCACTCTAGTGTATTATAACAGTGCCATGCAAGCTGGCTTTGACAGGATGCTTCCAAACATAGCTCCTATCCTTCTATAATCACACAGAAATGCATTGGCCCACCACAGAGACTGGTTTGATTCACTGCTCTTCCTCTCTAAGTCTGGCCATGTACTTTTAATTCTAAAAGGGAGGCTTGAAACAGTCTGGAGAGAAAGGCACAGGACAGTATATTTTTAACGTGTTCAAACACCCTCTTCTCTTCAGTGTGTCCATTCATCT